>MU226925.1:4708884-4746999 GCA_018584345.1 Thuja plicata | reverse complement strand
GACCACAATATGACTATTTTATAAAATCTGGGCGAACCGGTCAACTAGTATACGGTGTTTTTTTCGCCAATTTCTATAGCCCGATCGGGACATATTCGCCAATTGGTGAATAATCGCCACTAAAAAAATCCCTGGGAAAGATCTAACATATTTTTGCTTAGTAGGAATATGGAGTGTGAGAATTACCTCTATCTTCGTAGGGTCTACCTGGATTCCAGCTTTGGAGATAAAATGTCCCAACACCACTCCTCCCTGCATCATCAGAAAGCACTTTTCACTATTGAGAGACAGGTTATGTTCCTCGCATCTGATTATTACTTTCTCGAGGTTCTTCAGAGCTTCCTCAAATGTGACACCAAATGCAGTGAAGTCGTCCATGTAGATTTCCATGCAATCATGTGATATATCAGCAAAGATGCTGATCACAGCTCTCTGAAAGGTAGCAGGTGCATTGCATAATCCAAATGGTAGTACTGAATAGGCATATGTGCCCCAAGGGCATGTGAACATTTTCTTTTCCTGATCTTCAGGGGCAATGCTTATCTGATTGTAACCACTATATCCATCCAGAAAGGAAAAATATTTCTTTCCAGCCAAATTATCCAAGACTTGGTCAATAAAAGGTAAAGGAAAGTGGTCCTTCTTTGTGGCATTATTTAATTCCCTATAATCCACACATATTTGCCACTTACCTCCTTTTTTAGGTACAATGACCAATGGTGACACCCACTTGCTATCAGAGATTGGATAGATGAATCCAGCATCCAACAACTTCTGCAACTCAGTTTTAACTATTTCTCTTAGTGCTGGATTTATTCTCCTTTGTGGTTGATGAAGTGGCAAGCTTCCATCACTGATGTAGATTCTGTGGGTGCAAAGTTTAGGGTTTAGTCCCTTCAAATCCCCATAATCCCATGCAAAGGCTTTTTCATGCTGACTGAGGAGCTTGGTTAACAATGCCAACTATGATTGGGACAGCTTGTTGTTCACTTGAAGGTTACGACCAGAGGAAAGTTCCACTATTGTTGTTAGCTCTACCATTAACACTTCAGGCACTAAACTTCTAGCTATTTCACTTGTTAGTAATTGATCAATTATTTCAGGGTTTGCTGGAGACATACAGTCCTCATAGGTACATAGATGTAAAATAGAACTTTCTAAAACATCTTTAGCCACAATACATTCATTGGTAAGAATGCTCTGTATCACATCATCTTCCTCTTGCATCTTTAGAAAAGATTTCCTATTCAACATCATGAGCTGGGCTACTGAATTCAGCTCTTCCTCCGCATCCTCTAAGTCTGTCCAAATAGGTTCTCCCAAGTTTGGCTGAGGTTGGGCAGGAAGATATAGGGCTAGCTTCCTTATGGCTTGACCATTTGAAATTGTCATACTTCCTGATCTACAATTAATTTTGGCATCATTGGTAGCTAACCAGGGTCTTCCCAAGATTACAGGATAGCCAACAAAGTTCACTTTAGGTGATAGGATAAGAAAATTAGCAGGATACTCCCATGACTCTAAGGTTACTATCACATCTTCTATGAGACCCTCTGGAGTAATAGTTAAACTATCAGTATTTGTAACACTATGGCTATTGTTCTTAAGCCTTCTATGCTTAGCCTATGCATTGTATCTTTATTAATCACATTTATTGCTGCTCCCAAATCAACTAGAGCATTTTTCATAGTCTGTTCATTTATTATCAGGTTGACTACTGGACTGTCAGGATCTGAATACTTTGGTATTACCACCTTTCCTAACATGATATCTACTAATTTCCCTACAACATGTATTCTTTGAGGGTCTTTCTTCTTTCGTCCTGGCTTTTTAAGGCATGCTTCCTTAATAGCCTTTTCATAAAGAGGTATATCTTTGATAGCTTGGAATAGAGGGATTTGAATGTTCATATTTTTCAGCTGCTCAATAATATCAAATGTTTCTTCCTCTGGGGGTATAGGTTTTTCTTTGTTTAGCCTATGTGGAAAGGGTGGATTTGAAGTGTGGACAGTAGTTCTGCTCGGTATATCAGTCAGCTGGCTGGTATTTGGCAGTATGGCTTCTGGAAGTAGTGCTGCAGGAGTGTCTGCAACTTCCATGATAATAGGATATTCAGGTGTAGGCAAGGTGGTACCAGATCTCAAATAGATATTAGCTATCTCTAATGAATAAGTAGGGCACTGCTAAGTGTCATTAGTGTACATTTGTTGTTTGGATTTGGCTGTGGTTGAGTAGGAAATTGGGTTGGCTTTGGATTAGCATTAGTTGTTGCAGGAGGTGGCATTATTGTAGGTGGTTGCACTGGAGGTGGTAGTTGTGGACAGCTAGAATTTTGGTTAGGCCACTGGTTATTTTGCTGATTTTGCCACTGGTTATTTTTATGATTTTGCCATTGGTTATTTTGCTGATTTGGCCACTGATTATTTTGTGGGTTTTTCCATTGGTTATTTTTTTGGTTAGGCCATTGGCTATTCTATTGGTTTGGCCACTGAGGTTGAGAGTACTGAGAAGTGTTCTGATAATTTTGGTTTTTCCACTGATTATTGTTAAAATTTGAAAATTGTAGAGGATCTTGTGCATACCTTGTCGTGAAGCCCATGGTCGATGTTGAGCAACGAAGAACACTTGATCATTGTCTCGTTCTATCTTCATGTAGTCAGTTTGAAAATGTTGATTTTCCAAGTTTGCTACCAGCTTACATCTGCAGTCTTTCTTTTGTTTGCCGCAGTTTTGACAGTACTCAGCCAATTATGATTCATCTTCTGCATGCTTCTTCTTGGCAGTCATTGTGTCGAGATGTGTAGCTACATCATTTATAATATCTTTCTTTAAATCCATGAGTAAATTAGATATCTCTAGCTTTGAAATGCTCAAACCAATCCCTTTTGTGACTGTGGGCCAGTATCCTCTACCTTTCTTCACAGTTGACCTTGAGTAGTTGAGACAGATTTTCTTGAGGTCATCCCAAGAGGATTGGGATATGTCTCCACCAACCATTAGGTCTAATGCTTCCAGACAGTTTTCGTTTACCCCTCTCAAGAAGACTAGTTTTTGTGAATCCTCTGCCAGTACATGCTGGGGATTCTTCTGCATTGTGTATAAAAAATGTGAAACATAGTCCTCTAATGTTTCATCTTCCTTTTGAGACATCCTAAAGATATCATCTCCTTTTGGGTCACTGCCTTTGCAATAATCTTTATATTTCTGCAGAAACAACGTCTACATCTCATCCCAAGTACCTGATGCATTGGCTCCTAAGCCCATGAACCATCATAAGGCTGACTCTTTTAGTGTTGTAGAAAAAAACTTGAGCTTATGGGCATCAGTATTATAGTCGAAGCATCGATAGAGTATGTCAAACTCAAACAAGAAAGTTTTAGGATCCTCAATTATAAGACCATAAAACTTTGGAAGAGCATTTGTGGGTATATTTTTGAGATTAGCATTGTTTATAAGGCTTGGTAGAGGAAATGGGAAAGTAGGTTGTGCCATTACTGGAGGTATTTGATTATGGGGTTGCTACTAGAAAGGAGCATTAGCTACTAGATTGTTAACAATAAGTGGATTTGGGCCAGAATTATCTAGAAAGCTGGCCAAGATTTCTGCAAAAGGTCAGAAGCCGCTTATATCAAGTGGTTTTTCTCTGGAAGAATATGTTGCATGAAAGTCAAGGCTTGCATCTTTAAAGGGTAACTCAACTTCTTCAACTTCCTCATTCAAATTAGCAGACTCTGCTGGGAGAAATATGCCATATTCATCTCATCGCCTTTCTCTTTGATGCATGCAATTGAATTCTTCACGCTTGTGAAGCAATTTTTAGGGATACAAATCTAAAAGCTAACTAGGAATGAAAAAATGACTCAAAAATGTTCCTAGCTTAACACCATCCCTGCCAACGACGCCAAAAATGAACTGCCTCACAATAGGTGTGGAATAATCATGCTCAAGGTCTTTCTTAGGAATGGTTTATTCAATCTAAGGAATACTTCTCCCATTATGAGGTGCATTTAACTTTTCAACCTAGGGACATATACTTGAAATGGTTGGCATGATATGTGCACTAGGTTCCTTAAGGATTCATTTTGCTTGTGCTGTAGGAAGGTAAAAATGCATAAAAGAAACCTACACTAGTGCTACAGGAAAAGAATACATTTATCTCCTTACTAAAATGAATGCTAGAAATTGAAAATTCTACTTAAACCTATACTTTCAACCTAGAACATCCATTATAACTATTCTTGCAGATGCTGCAGGAACATTCACAAGGTACGATGCTGCAGGAAGAAATTGTAACTTCTATCTGAAATATTGGAATTGCTAGAAGTGCTGGAAATGCTGGAAGGAAATCTATTCTATTCTAACCTATTCCACCTCCTAAGTGGGCCCCCTTGGTTGGTTTTTTCTAATCTATTAACACAGAACGTAAACCAAGAATTACTTCATTGTATTTCAAAAACTCATTACATAAAAACAATACATGAAACTTGAAATAGATTGCTGTAAGATATAACAGTTTTCTTCCAAAACTTCTTTTTCTAACTTTCCTATCTAACTTCAAAATATCAGTCCAATACCTATATATAGAGGATCGAACACTTGTTACAAAATAGAAAAGAAACTATCTTACTGAAAACATGTTGGAGAAGAAGATGGAAATGCAACAGCCTGCGGTGTGGGTAATAAAGCTCAGGCGACCAGTTCAACATAATAAAGTGCAGAGGGAATATAGAAACACTACATCCCCGCATCCTAGAATAATGGCTCCTCCATTGTAGCAGCCATGTTTCCTAGTGCTGTGATGATCACTCTGTCGTAGCTGGTCCTCAATAGTCTTCCTTGAATGTTGTCGACCACTCTCCAGATGCTTTCTCTCCTATCAAGTTAGTTATGATGCAGAAATATTCATGCAACAAGCTTAATCAAATTAAATCTAGATATTAGAACATAGATTCTGATGGTTTTATGAAATACTGCACTATATGTATAATATTAGCAAAATATGTCACAAACATCTACCCATGGTTTATCAGTTCTATTTGGACTTCATCACAAGTTTTAAATGGCTAGGTTCTCAAATGTTTTGTCAGAAACTAGAATAGAGTATTTAAAATTATACAAAATACAGGTAATAATTTGGCCTTATCAACTACTTTTAGTCCATATAGTGTCTTTTGTATCTTGTATACCATGTGCTTGTCCTTTGTCAATGCAAAACCATCGGATTGTTCCATGTAGACCTCTTCTTGAAGAATTTTGTTCAAGAAAGCTGACTTGACATCTATTTGAAAAAAAATGAACTTCTTATAAGAAACATAAGCAAGTAGAAGTCTTATCACTTCCAATCTTTCCACTGGAGCAAAATTCTCTCCATAGTCTCATCCTTCTTCTTGTGCATAGCCCTTACACACAAGCCTTACATTATTTCTGATCACATCTCCATCATCATTCAATTTGTTCATGAAAACCCATTTGGTACCTATCATATTTTTATTTGCAAGTCTAGGAACAATTGTCCATGTATCATTCTTTTTAATTTGATCAAGTTCTTCCTCCATAGCTTTTAGCCAATCTTCATCCTTGATTGCTTCCTTCACTATCTTAGGCTCATACTTGGAAATCAAATAATTAATTTCTCTAATATTTCTTCTGGTTAGAACACCTACATTCTAATCACCTATAATCTGATCAACAAAGTGATTCATCTTCACATACTCAAGTATCACCGGTTTAGGTCTAAGAGCTTCTTCTTTTGCCAATTGAATCACTTCTTCCACATTGTTTTGTCTTGTTGGTTCATGGATTTCTGGTTCAATATAAATAATCTCCCTATCATCTTCTCTCACTTACTTTCTTGAATCACCATATTTCTTAAGGTATTCGTCCACCTTTACATTTGCACTTTTAATCATTTTTTTACTTCTCTTATTAAGAAACTTATATGCTTTAATTTTAGTAGAATAACCCAAGAAAATACCTGGATCAAACTTGCCTACGAAATCATCCCTCCTAATGTAACATCTACTGCCAAATACTTTAATATATTTAACACTAGGTGAGTGACCATACCTTATCTCATAAGGTGTCTTAATGGTTCCTTTCTTTACTTGCACCTGATTCAGTGTGTAAACAATAGTATAATTGCTTCTTTCCAATAGATTTTTGATACATCACTTTGAATCAACATTGTCCTTACAGTATCCACTATATTTCCATTCTTCCTCTTTGCAATGCCATTTTGTTATGGAGTCCTCATTGTAGACATTTTTCTCTTGATTCCAACATCTTCACAATACTTATCAAATTATGCAGAAGTAAATTCACCTCCTCTATCAAACCTTAAACACTTCAAATTCTTACCTGATTCCTTCTGAAATAGTGCCTTTAATATTTTGAATTTATGGAATGCATTAGACTTCTCCTTCAATAAATTTACCCCCATCATTCTCAAATAGTCATTGGTAAACAATATGAAGTATCTACCACCTAGATAACTTTTTTGTGTCATAGGCCCATAAAGATCAATATACACCAAATCAAGTATGCTCTCAAATTAAAAAGACTTTCTTTTGAAAGTAGAACTAGTTAACTTACCTAGCTAACATTCTTTCCACACCATGCTGTCTGGCTTGGCTAATTGTGGCAATCCCCTAACTTCATTTGTCTTACTCACTTTGATCAAACTATCAAAATTTACATGACAAAACCTTGTATTTCATAGCCAACAATCTTCAACCTTTGAAACCAAACTACTATTCACAGTATTATTCAGATGGAATAAATTACCTATAGTCTACCTATCGATAGCAATCTCATCACCCAAGATTCCAATTATTCTACATATACCTCCTTTGAATTCCATTATGTAACCTTTATCATTTTGCTGACCCACACTCAACATATTATGTGTTATACCATCCACAAAATAAACATCATTTTTATTACTCTTACCATTCAAATAAATAGTGCCTTTTGCTTTGACCAAACAAGGTGTATTATTGCCAAACCACCATCAAACTCACAAAGATTAATGAAATTACTCTTATCACTGGTCATGTGATGTGAGCACTCGCTGCCTATAATCCATTCATCATTTTGTCCCATGTGAGAAACCAATTCCTTTTCACCTTCTGATGGATCTTCTTTGACTGCAAAAAATACAAAATCCTCTTCCTCATTATCTTCTGATTCTTCATCAATAACTCCTTCATCAACTTCAACAAAGTATTGTTTCTTCCATTTCCCTTAAACCTTCTGAAATTATCCTTTTGTTCACCATTAGGACATCTAGCAGCAATATGTTCAATCTTATTATATGAAAAATATTTCATTCATAGCTTACCTTTGTACTTACCAGTCCCTCTAGGCGATCTCTTTGCTAGTAGTGCTTCTAGCTCTCCTTGTTTCCTTTCATCTTCCAGTATAGCTTCAAGTTCCCTAGTGTAACTTGACATGCAATTAGAATCACAACTTGTTTCTTTACCTTTCCTTACCGATACATTAGTCACCGATGCCTTGAAAGTTGCCTCAACTCTTGGAATACTGTTATCAAAGTTATTTAACTCAAATCCAGTAAGCTTACCAATCAATTCATCTCTTGTAACATTGTCAAAAGTTCTCATCTCATTTATATAAGACACTCTAATGACATAAGCAGGTAGTGAATTTCTCAACATTTTACTTACCATGGTATCTTCCTCAATAGTTCCATCAACACCTCTGATAGCACCAACAACTTCTTTTATTCTTAGACCATATTGTGCAATGTTCTCTCCTTCTACCATCTTCATGTCCTCATACTTTCCTCCAAGAATGTCTTCCTTAGATTTTTGCACATGAATATCTCCTCCATAGATTAGTTTCAAATGTTCCCAAACATCATAGGTAGTACCAATTCCATGAACATTAACATATTAAATATCAAATAAGGTACTTACAATTGCTTCTTGTGCTTTAGTATTTTCATGTTGTTCCTTTAGTTCATATGCAGTAAGAGTTCCAGTAGGAGTGATATACTTTCTTGTGACATGCATCCATTATTGTGATCTCATACCTTTTAGATATAACTTCATTCTATAACTCAATACCAAGTAGTTTCCTTTAGAGGACTTGGGAGGTTCCCTCCTCATCATTAGATCTTTTCCTCAAGCTGTTAGACTTACCACAAAGAGGACCAAAGCTCTGATACCAAGTTTTGTATTAATAGTTCCAAGTTTAATGAGAGGGGGGGGGGGGGGGGGGGNGTAGAATCAGTAATCTAACAATTCAAACTTTTCATAAACCATTCAACCACCTTGCATCAATTAACATCCATTGCATCAATAAACAAGCCAATGAAGATAAACATCCAAAACCATGCAGCACAATAAAACCAAATTTTTTCTTGTGGAAACCCAACTAGGAAAAACCACGTGTAAGGATGACACCCGAAAATAATTTTTCACTCCTCTGAAGTACACTCGGTTAAGATCCTAGCCCTATTAGGAGCTTACAAATGCATGATTAAGAGAAAGACCTTGTTAGGAGCCACTTGGTTAAGGGATTTACCTCTAGCCTTGTTAGGAGCTTTACCCTTTTAGGAGTAACCCTATTAAGGATTTCAAACCCTAATTAAAGAGTCACCTGGTTAAAGGATTTACAAATCAATCCTTTTAGGATATACCAAATTAAGGGATCTATCTTGAAAAAAATATTATGAATCAACAAGTGAAAGTTATCTATAAAGAATATCACTTCTCCTCTATAAGTATAGATCCAGTTCAAGCTCAATCTCTGCCTCACATGCAGACAATCTTCTATCTTCTCTCTTCTTGACCACACCTATGCATCCACCATCTACACTTGTACATTTCATCATTTTACATATTTATACAGTACAAGTTCATTAGGGAAATTAACCTCCCTACAAAAATGTTTTACAATCTTTCCCACTCAATTCTCAAGCCCTAAAATCTAATGCCAAACTATAAATTTATCTAACAAACTCAGGTCAACCTTAAAATCCATCACACATTTATTTGATAAAGAAAATTCAAACCATAACAAATTTCCAATGTTCTTGCACAGATTCAATAAATTTGATCAAAATGATCATACAAATGACAACTCATCAAACCTCAACGATCTGCAACATCATCACGATCCCTGGAACACATAATCACTTATCGCAACATGATACATCATCATCGATCAAGGATCTAACTGACTTCTCTAAGAACCTCTTTTACTTTTCACTAAACGATCTCCTATCCATTGAAACATGGTCTTCTGGTCACCTAATCATGATTTCGTTACAACAAAAACCCCATAACATAGTCAAGATAAGATATCCTGAACCACACCACCTGAATCAAAACCTATTTGACACAAACATCAAATCATTACTCTTTGGCTACATCCCATTCTTCTTGTTGACATGTCAACGTTCAATCAATCACAAGTCACACCATACATATGACAAACCTATGCAGTCATAGACACAACATCTAGAGACAACACTTAGTGCTCCTTTATGATTGCACATGCCAACTCTTACCATAGCTCTAGATTCACCTTTTTGAACATACATCAGCATAATAGGCACACTGTCAACCAACAAACACTAATTTTACATCAATGACAACATCATAACTGATAAATCTATCATCAGATCTATACCATGACATACTCAACGTATCTCAACATCAGTTATGCCAACAAAGTCCTCTTTGTTCTCCTTCTTGTTGATCCCTTAGAGGCTTGCACCTAAATAAAGGGCAATTGAGAAGCTTTGCATTAATGGGATTTGTTGCACTGTGCAAATCAATCTCTAGCATTTTATAAGTTGTCTCTTCATTCCTTAATTGAGAAGAGGGAAAAGGAATATTGTAAAAGTAAAATCTACGCTACAAGGCGATATGCTGAAGCTTTCTCAACATTTTGCAAGTTCATAGTGAAACCTCAAAAAAATTGAATCTTCCTTTCCAAGGACTCTTCCTTTGGATGTGGACACATTAGTAGAGAAACATTCCAAGTAAAGGCAGAGGGTCCCCTACATGTATGAAAATTGCCTGAAAGATGGCCACAGTGAAAAGAGTTAATTAGTCTTAAAGAAAAGCACTCCCAATAGAGGGAAAATTTGAGTACCCACACCTAATTAGCTTGTTATCTAAGGGTACAAACCATGCATGGTAAAATTTGATACCCACTTCAAAGAATAGTGAAAGAGCAGAAGATTTGCATGATTCACTAGTCTTCAAGGACAGTGGAAAGAAACAAGGCCAAAATAAATAAATTGGGCTAGATGCAAAGGAAATTAGCATAGTACACTCTAGCTAAAAATAGGTGAAAGACAATGAGGGTACACTCTCCATACTATATTAAGAGTAAAAATGACATATGCCATAGTATACATTCAAAGATAGCAGGAATGAAAGACTCTTCTATAATGTAAAAATTTATAACTAAGGAGTTATCTTAATACCTATAGATATGTATATACACTTATACCTATACATATATATTCCCTTATCTGATAAATCATTGGGGTTTATATAAACTATTTTTTAGTCCTAAGGGCCCAAGAAACTAAGGGGGGTGAGTCAGTTATCTAAGATATCTACAATTTTTCTCTTCTTTGACTCAAAAACAACATTCAAAAGTTCACCGATAGAAATGCAAATGAAACTTAATAAAAAAACAACCGCCACAAAACATGAAACACATAACACAAATATTTTCACATGGAAAACCAAATGGGTGAAAACTACGTTGGGAATGAAGACCCACAAATAAAGTACTCATTTGAAATACGCCAGGTTAGGAGCTTAACCCTGCTAAGAGTTTACAAAGACAGTGTTAGGTGTCACCCATTTATGGAATTTTCCTCTAGCCCTATTAGGATATTTACCCTATTAGGAGTAACTCTGTTAGGATATTTCAAACTCAAGTTAATGAGCCACTCTATTAAGAGATTTACAAATAAGATCTATTAGGATGGACCCGGTTAAGGGATTTACAATAGGAAATTTGTTAAGGTCTTTTGATATGTAAAATATAAACTCCTTTTCTTGATCATATCCCCTATAACACATTCATTCACTCATAAAATTATTCTAGAATACTTTGGCTTGATCACACCTTCACATCCATGATCGATATACATAAATCTTTGATTTGATGATATAAATATCACTGCTCAATCCATAAGGCAACAACCACCCTAAATATCACCTAAAATTTTTGAAATCACCTTAAAATCTTCACACTGAGAGAGATCAGGCCAAAAAATACATCCTAATATGAAAAACTTCTCTACCAAATAGGTTTGCAACAGGATAGACTTAAACAATTAAATTTATCAATACTAGGCAAACACATTTTGACCAACTCAACCTTCATCTTGATAAAATATCTACCTTGATCAATGTAAAGACAAAACATTACTATAAATAAATTGGTACATGTCAGCATGATAGATGGAACACACATGATTCATCGCAACTCGATCATCGATTGCCAAATGAAGATCTACCATCAGTAGCTCAAGAAAACTGTCACCTTTCACTGAAACAACTTCTAAAACTTAAAAACATGCTTACCAATCATCCAAAATAATTTTGATCAAAACCATGAACTCAACACTATATCAACAACACAATCCTATGATTGCTCCACGTTACTCATCATAGATTTGATAAACTGATTAAATTACTCATTTCTAGTCACAAACTATTTTAGCAGTTTCCCTATCATACTTCAATCAAACATAAATTGCACAAATAAAACATTCAATAGATGTGATCATAAAAATAGTATCTAGATATATTCCCAAGTCCCCATAAGGATCATGATCACTGAAACCACTTGAAACACATTGTTCATTCTTCTCACATATATAGAAACATACTAATAACATTAGGTCAATACTTGACATCAATGACAACACAATAACTGATCATCACAACACCAAATATGTATCACATCACCAATTATGCCAACAATATCCCCCTATGGCATTGCAACTCAACATTTTGTTAATCGTATAATCTTCTCTTCTTATGTTCTTCCCTATCCAACTGTTATGTGTCCCCCCTTTCTCACCTTCTCTTTGATCTATCTCAAATGTTAGCTTGCCACTTCACATTAATTCTCTCCCTCTTTGAGAAAATATGCTGAAGAATCCATACCATTGATCACAATCAAGTAATCTATACCTTACCACCGAATTCTCCCCCTAAGGAGTAGTCCTTTATTACATCAATCCAATCAAACATTTTCAATACAAAACATTGCACTGATGCAACAACATCACTTTCATTCTTCTCAGGTAGCAGAATAACCCCCAAATTTCCACTTAGATACTCAAATGTATCCTTAGGTGGTGGATTTATAAAATATCTACAACATATTCCTTAGTTGGTATATATTCTAATTGCACCTCTTTCCCTTGAACTTTCTCTCTAAGAAAATGGTACTTAATTGCAATATTCTTGGTCTTAGAGGGCATCACAGGGTTCTTGGATATGTTAATAGCACTAGTATTATCACAATAGATAACCACTATTCTAGTTACCTTCTCCTTGACACCTTCCAATATCTACTTCATCCAAGCAACTTGAGTGCAATTAATAGCAACAACAATATATTTTTCCTCTGCAGTAGATTGTGAAATACAATTCTGCTTCTTTCTTGTCCATGACACAAGTCTCTCTCCAAGAAAGAAATATCCTCCACTTGTTCTCTTCCTACCATCCACATTACCTGCCTAATATGCATCATTGAAAACACTCAAAGTAAAACCTCCTTTGTGAGCATACCAAAGACCATAGTCCTCAATCCCTTTTAAGGATCTAAATATTTTCTTCATTGCCACCATATGGGATTCCTTTGGATTAGCTTGAAATCTTATAACAATCCCAACTACATGTGCTATCTCAAGCCTACTGTGAACAACATAGTGCAACTTACCGATCATAGATTTGTATAAAGTTGAATTCACCTCTTTAGAGTCATCTTCCCTGGATAGTTTATAACCGGTTACCATTGGAGTTCCAACCAGTTTAGAATATTCTAACCCAAAGGTCTTCAACACTCCCCTCACATAATTATCTTGGCTAATATAGATTCCATCACTGAGTTGAGATATCTGTAATCCAACAAATCATTTATCTCTCCAAACATAAACATTTCAAATTTTGTCCTCAGTTTATCAACAAAAGAAATGCTCATCTCATCATTTCCACCAAAAATGATGTCATCCACAAAGAATTCAACAATCAACAACCGAACATCCTTTTCAACCTTCAAGTAAACATTGCTGTCCTCACTTGTTATGATGAAACCAATCTTGATCAGATATGAGTGGAGTCTCTCATACCATGGCCTTGGTGCATGCTTCAAATCATAAAGTACCTTTTGTAGCTTACACACCTTGTCTTCATCTTCTGATAGTACAAAACCATCAGGATTTTCTATGTAAAATTCCTCTTCTGGAATTCCATTCAAGAATGCAGATTTGATGTCCATTTGGAATACTTTAGAACCTTTGTAATCAACATATGCTAGCATAATCCTTACTCCTTCAAGGCTAGCCACTGGTGCAAAAGTTTCTCCATAGTCCAAGCCTTATTATTATACATAACCCTTAACCATCATTCTTACCTTATATCTGACAACTTCACTAGATTCATCAAGTTTATTCTTGAATACCCACTTAGTTCCAATCACTTTCTTATCAACAAGTCTACAACCAAGTACCCAAGTATTGTTCTTCTTTATTTGGTCTAATTATTCTTCCATGACCTTAACCCAATATTCATTCTTCAATACTTCTTTAAAATATTTAGGTTCATGTTCAGAAATCAGACAGATAATTTAACAGATTTGGCACATATGAGGAAACCAAGTCAAGAATTAAGACTAGCTTAATAGTCAAGAAGATAGGAAAGAAGAAAACACAAATGGTGAAAACACTTGAGAATAAACTTTTGGTAATTGATGAAGAGTTGGAACAATTAGTAGACATCATTGAGGAACAGTCACCCATCGGTTAAAGAAAAGAGTTAAGTGATTCCGAGTCTACATTATCAGATGCAGATCCACCAAAGGCCAAGAAAACAAAAGTTACTAAAGTAATGGATGCATATAGGACAAGGAGAAAAACAAAAAAGGTAGATTCACCACCATTGAAGAAAGGCATTGTAAAAACATATCAAAAAATAAAAGCCTCAAATGAGAAACCAACACCGAGACAATGAAAGAGATATGTAAGAGGAAAAGAAGACAAGGATGATACTGAAGAAGCTGAAAGATAACAAAGAATCCAAGATGAAAAGGCCAAAATACCAAAGACAATTGAAAAAATTTCAAAGTCAATCGTCAACACAAGAAGTATACAACATCATAAGATTAAACAATGAGGAACTCTGTCTACCAAGGATCTGAACAAAATAGAAGAGGAAATCATTAAGATGATGGTAGCTTACAAATATGTACCTCTACAATTTGGCAATCATATTCCATAGAAGCTACAAGACAAGATACCAGCTAGGTGTACATATGCATTGCACATGGAAAAATAGATGAGAAAGAGATATCCTTAGTTACATTCATTCCCATTTCTTCAGTTGAATAAATTGACTAAACCATGAAGGAGTACACTAAGAAATTTAATGCAAAATCTAGAGGATACAAGGTATTACAGAACAAGATGAAAGATATTGACATGAGAGAAATAAGATTTGGACTCAAATATTTAATCCACCCGATTAGGTACTAGCTATAACCGAGACTACCCACACTGAGGAAAAGGAGGCCACACCAATCCCTTAGTATATTTTCATCAACGACACCAAGGATGTCAATCCTATTGACTTAACCACAGAAGAAAGTAAATTAATGGATGATATTCTTGATATATTGAAATAATTAGGGGAAACACAAGTTATAACTATACAAGATATCACTCAAGGTGATCCTGATGATGATACAAAGGCTGTTGAAGATGTCAATATTGCCACCAAGCCAATGAATGAATATGACACTACTGATGTTGCATAGGCACTAGTACTAGGTAATATGCCTTACTTGATGCAAGAAATCAATATAATTACTTAATCACAACATACACCACCTGAAACTAAAGCAGATATACCAATGGAAAAAGGTGAAGAGCAAGGGGAGAAGACAAATACCAATGGAGAGGACAAACTGAGTGATGCACCCACCAAGGACAATGGAAAGGAAGACAGGGCTAAAGGTCAAGAAAAAGTTGAAGTAGAGACGTCTACTACCAAAAAATAGGTACAGACTGAGAACCCTATCATAGGCACCACACCTCCCAAGTAATCAACAACAGAAACTGAGTAAAAAAGGATCTTGCTATAATACCTCATTCCCCTACTACAAGCAACATTAAAAAGAAGAAAAAGAACAAGAAAAGTAAAGTGTCAGTCACACTCGATGAGATCATAGAAATCCCCGACTGTGATCCAAGAACACTTGATCTCGAGTCACTGACAAGATATGGGGAGCTATGAAAAAGAAAATCACAACAAGACAAGCTCCTAATGGAACATAGAAATACTCAAGTCCTTGAAATAGCAAAGGAGAATATATTGCAAGTAGTGCCTGACACACAAATTGATCAAACTACACCCATTATTGATCATCTTGTAGTTCTATCCAAGGTAATCACACAACAAAATTTAGACGCTGAGAAGGTCGTTGAGGAACGAGCAGAAGAGAAGTATCACCACAAACTCACCGAGAAAATCAGCCAAGAAGTGGTAGAGAATAAGGTGAAACTTTTTGAACTAGTAGCTACATTAGAAACTATTATTTCAGAAGTAGTTATTAATTAAATCATTTTGATCTAAATACTAACTATATAGACACTCATTCATTCCTACTTTCTTTTGGGTTATTAATTAAATCATTTTGATCTAATTACTAACTCACCTATTCACTCTAGTTGCTTAAGCCAACCTTAGGGTTTCCCTTTTAGGGTTTTGTGATTCCTTTTTAAGGAATCACCTCTTTGTATTTTACAACTGAGATATTTTTCATTATAGCGGATTATTCTTTTGAATGTGCACATGATGCCTCTTATCTTTTGGCCTCCATAGTTTTTTCTCTCTTTTTGTTCTTTTGCTTCTTCCATGTGACAGGGTTATGCATGTAGGTGTTCTTGGGAGATTAGGATTTCACCTAATCTAATATGGTATCAGATCCATCCTGCAGCTCTCTATTCATGTTTTGTTGAAGTGTTTCAAAAGTAGGAGGTTTTCAAGTTTTTAAATTTTTTTATGTGGATCTAGAGGTGAGCTTTGTTTCTAGTCACTTTGGGCTCAAATGGAAATCACCATTGAGTTTAGAGCACCCAAAAACCCTAGAATCCATATAAAATTTGTCCATTTTGGACAACTTTGGCTCTGAGGCAATAAAAATTTTGGTTTTCAGGGCCGTACGGGCACGGAAATTGAGAATTTTTTTAAAAAAAATCATATTTTTAGGTTTTTTTACGTAAAACAAAAAATGCAACCAATGTTAATGTTTAACATGCCACCACTCCACCGTGGCCAACACCATTGGCCATTGGCCTAGCTCCATCGTCGGCCGGCCCCCGCTGGCTCAACACCGTCGGCCCAGCTCCTCTGCCACCTGGCTCCATCGCCCTACAGCGCTGCCCAGTGGGATTTTAGCCCTGTGGGCTTCTATTTAACCTAGCGGCGGTCATGTTGGTGACCAAGGGATTTTCCCTTTAGCCCCCTGCGTGCCATACGCCCTAGAGCTCAGAATTTTTAAGCCTCAGGGGCAAAAAAATAATTTTTGGAGCCTTTTTTGTCCCTCTGATGGTGTTTTTGCTCTATCTAGAGAAAATAGAGGCCTTTTTCTGACTTCTTGATATCATCGAAAATCTATTTCTGAGCTCTTTTTGATGGTCAAGGTTAGGTTTTCTGGTTCTGCCATTTTAACAGTGTTTTTTGCTGTCAAAGTCTGATGTTTATTTTTGCCTTCTGGGAGCCATATCTTGCTCATTCGGACTCTTTTTTTGGCAAACCAGATATTGTCAAAATGCTGGTTCAGTGAGTTTCCAGTGGCAAGGGTCTTTTATCCAGATTCTACTCCAAGTTCTTTCTCCTCTGAGTTCTGCACTTTCACACTCTGGCAGATTACTTGGGTTCTACAGGTCCAGGGATTTCTACTTCTATTCTTCTGGCTCACTCTTCTTTCTGACTTTCTGAGCATTGTATACTTCTCTTTTGTAGAATTCCTTTTTCTGTAAATGCACTAAGATAAAGTTCCTGCTTTTGCATATCTAGGATTTTGAGCACCTTGTGTTTGTTTGTACTTGCACTCTGTTATAAAGTGTCATGGGGGGGGGGGTTATGATGTTTTGCCTTCTGTGCTCATCCACCTTTGTCAAGTGAGTGTCCTTTCCATGACATTTACCCCATGATGTGTGTCTAGAAGATCATTTCTTCTACTATGACACTGCCCTTTATCCTGTGCTTGTACCTTCTTCTGCACTATGGGTGTTCCTGATTCTTCTTCTTATAGTTGTTTCTGGCATTGCATTTCAGTGTTCCTGTCACACCTCTCCCTATTCAACATTATGGGGGGGGTCACCTATTGGTTCTATTGCTTCCTTGGTTTGGTTGAGTGATCTACGTATTCATTTTTTGTTCCTATGTACTAGGCGGATGCAGTGGCTAGGCACCTATGCATTTTGGTGAGATGGATCATCTACTATATAGAAAATCATTCATTCCTACTTTTGGAGGTCACCTCTTCAATTGATCAGCTCTTCAAACTTTGTCTTCTCTACCTAGTCATGCACTATTTCAGTGGGGGTTCCAGCAGTTACTTTTGATAGTGTTTACAGCTTCATGCTTCAGAGATGCTATACATGCTCTTTCTTGTTCCTTTCTTTGGGACATTCCCTAGATTAGAGGTTTTGTTTCCTTCATCTAGTTTATCTCTTTTTTGGGTAGCATTTTTCCCACTAGGTTTTCTCTATTTCCCCACTTTACAGAGATTTCTTGTACTTGGGTACCTGATCAGGCCTTTGTTGCTGGGACCCATCTTTCTTGCTTTATGTAGTAGTCTCTTAGGTTTTAGCTTCTCCCTAAGCTTATCTTAAGGGGGGGTGTTAGAGTAATAGGCCTTTTGGGTTATTAATTAAATCATTTTGATCTAATTACTAACTCACCTATTCACTCTAGTTGCTTAAGCCAACCTTAGGGTTTCTCTTTTAGGGTTTCATGATTCCTTTTTAAGGAATCACCTCTTTGTATTTTACAACTGAGATATTGTTCATTATAGAAGATTGTTCTTTTGAATGTGCACATGATGCCTCTTATCTTTTGGCCTCCATAGTTTTTTCTCTCTTTCTATTCTTTTTCTTCTTCCATGTGACAGGGTTATGCATGCAGGTGTTCTTGGGAGATTAGGATTTCACCTAATCTAACAGTAGCTACATTAGAAACTATTATTTTAGAAGTAGTTACCCCAGTTCAAAAGTTGTGCACTCTAGAGAACTTAAATACAGAGCAAAGTGAACTAATAGCTAAGATAGATGAAGATCTAAAAACTAGTGCACTAAGTCTACAAACCAAGCCAAATGCATTTCAACTGCATTATGAAAATATTGTAGAATCTAAACAATTAATAATTAAAACACAAAAGGCAGGAAGCAGAATCAAAGATGATGTAACTGACCTTCAGGCCATGTTACTGTTAGAATAGTCCCAAAGGATCATTGAGAGGGGGGGGGTGAATCAGTTATCAATAACTTTACTTCTTTAACTTAAGAATACAACAAAGTAAATGCATAATCAGATAACACAGTACATAACACACAATTTGATTATGGGGAAACCAAATGGTAAAAACCCCGGTGGGAATTAGCACCCACAATGAACTATACTTGTTTACAGTAATCCCTGTTAGAAGATATCTCAACCCTATTAGGAGTTGTACTTTACAATGCAATAAGTATAGTGACCTGGTTAAGGGTCAGACCCTGTTAGGAGTCTTTTACAAATAACCTTATTAGGGGTGGTGGACTCACTGTCCAAAAGCTCACTGCTTGATGGTGAAGGCTACAACCTTCTGTATAACAAATATGCACTATATCTGATGATGAACTATAGAGTAGACCTACTTTCTTGATCTGTTCTAGTTAATTTCAATCTTTCACTTCTTCTTTACATAGACTCTTGATGAATGAACCAACTCTGATAATCTGCTCTGTACATCTTTCTTATCTTTTCATGTCATTCACTCTTAGCATGTCACCTTTGAATTTCTATAAGTATCTTACTTAAAGTATGAAATCATGGGACCTATAAGACAACTCTTCATAACATCCTTGTCAGCTCTATTAAGCACACAAGCATTATTACAACTGTGCAAGTATAAACCAAATAGATGCGACGCTTCACTAAGTCGGCCTCACCAATTTAACTCTAACTTTGCAATCTTCTTGAAACATGTTTGGCACCTTTGGATTAATATCATCAAATCATAACTAATCATGAATATATAAATTCATATACAAAAGATAGGTGCAAATCAAGAAACACGTGATATACGTCAGCCCTTAAACTATTACACTTCCAGAACTGTAACTGCCAATAACAGAATTACATAACTTTACTGAAACATCATATCTGGGTCTACGTGTATGAACATAACATAATAAACATGTCAAAAATATGTATCTATCCACGCAAGTCTTCATATCATCATTCTGATAAGTACATATAGAATTACTACTGTGTATTATATGTTGTCATCAATGACAAACATACAATCAATCAACTGCTCAGAATCAAATCTCCAACAATCTCCCACTTTGACATTGATGGCAACATATGATATCAAAAACATCCTCTATTCATAGTGTCCTCTTTCTTTTACAATCTTCTCAATATCCTCATCAAAGATTTCTCTAAATGACTATAGTTCCTCTGTCTATGTTTTAGTTCCATGTATATACTCCCCCAGAGTATATTCTCCCCCTTAGTACATACTCCCCCTTTGACATCAATGGAAAAGGGCACCATAGTTCTTTAGGTACAGGTACTACTCTAGAAGTAGAGTAGTCAACCATTCATCAGCCACTTAATGACTGATGTCTTTGCTGCTTCTTCTAAATAGACTTAGAAGAGGGAATTACTCCCAACTTCTCCCTGAGATACTCCAAAGTATCCTTTGATAAGGGCTTTGTGAAAATATCTGCCAACTGTTCTTTGGTGTTCACATAGTCCAATTTAACTTCTTTGTTTGCAACCTTTTCTCTTAAGAAATGGTACTTGATTTCTATGTTTTTTGTCTTTGCGTGCATCACAGGGTTCTTAGACATGTTGATAGTGCTAGTATTATCACAATGAATAACAATAGGATAATAAACCTGAATGTCAAAGTCTTTAACCATCTGCTTGATCCAAACCATGGTTGAACAATTTAGTGCTACTGCAACATATTCAGCTTCTGCTGTTGACTAAGAAATATAGTTATGCTTCTTGCTTATCCAAGAACCCAACCTGTCTCCAAGGAATACTTCTCCTCCTGAAGTGCTCTTCCTATCATCAATACAACCTGCCCAATCTACATCTGTATACACATGAAGCTTTACATTCTCTGATTTAGGATACCATAAACCATAGTCTATAGTTCCCTTTAGATATTTGAATATCCTCTTGATTTCCATTAGGTGACTCTGCTTGGGTTCAACTGCAAATCTTCCAACAATGCCAACTACATTAGATATGTCAGGTCTAGATTGAGTTAGATAAATGAGTTTACTAATCATAGATTTATACAATATTTTATCAACTACTGTGGAATCATCATCCTTTGAAAGCTTGCTTCCTGTTATCATGGGAGTGCATGCTGGCTTACAGTCATCCATTTGGAAGGTCTTCAATATTTCCTTCACATATTTAGACTGATTAATGAATATACCTTTATCTGTTTGTTTTACAGTCAGCCCCAAAAAGTATTTTATAAGACCAATCATACTCATTTCAAATTCATTCTGTATTTCTTTTGCAAATGTTGTACTGAGCTTTTCATTACCTCCAAATATAATGTCATCAACAAATATGGCAACTAATAGTAATCCATCAGGTTTCTCCCTTGTGAATAGGTTATAATCTACTGCTCCTTTCTTGAATCCAATCTTGGTAAGATAACCATCAAGTCTCTCATACTAAGCTCTTGGGGCCTGTTTAAGACCATAGAGGGCTTTCTTCAATTTTCATACCATGTCTGGTTCATCTGAAAGACTTAATCCTTTAGGTTGTTCAATGTAGACTTCTTCATTCAAATCACCATTCAAAAAAAACTGATTTTACATCCATTTGATAAACTTTAAATTCTTTGAATGTTGCGTATGCCAAGAACAACTTAATAGCTTCCAGTCTGCTCACAGGGGCAAATGTATCAGTGTAGTCTATTCCTTCTCTCTGTGCATATCCCTTGCATACCAATCTTGCTTTGTTTCTTACCACTATACCATCTTCATTCATCTTGTTTCTGAATACCCACTTTGTTCCAATCACATTTTTGTCACTGGGTCTAGGGACCAATTCCCATGTATCATTTTTAATTATCTGATCTAATTCTTCTTTCATTGCATTCTTCCAATCAGAATCCTTACAAGCATCTTCAACACTTAAAGGTTTAATCTGTGAAAGTAAACATACCTCTTCATCCATTGCTAGACCTTTTGCTTTAGATCTGGTCAAAACACTGCTGCTCTGATCTCCAATGATGTCATCTTTAGAGTGGTATCTGGATGTGCATTTTGGAACCTTAGGCGTGTCTTCTTCTTTTGTAATTTGTGATTCTTCTCTGCTTGATTCAAGGTCATTGCATGAGATATCAATGCAATCAAACATTTCTTCAATAATAGTATCTTTGCTGCTAGGTCTGGGTTCATCTTCAATCATAGGTGCATATTCATAGTATCTCTCTTGAACCATAAACTTTTCATCAATCTTAACATGTGTGCTTTCAATTATCTTCTTTAATCTTGAATTGAAACATCTATATGCTTTACTTTTAGTAGAATAACCAAGAAAAATACCTTCATCACTTCTTCCATCAAACTTACCAACACCATCATCTCTCTTGATGTAGCACTTGCTGCCAAAGATTTTGAAATACTTTACTGTAGGTACATTTCCAAACCAAAGTTCATAGGATGTCTTATTTGCACCTAGCCTCAATTGGGTTCTGTTAATAGTATATACTGATGTGTTCACTACATCTCTCCAATAGGTGTGCACAACTTTTCCTTCAATCATCATAGTGCGTGCTGTATCAAGTATGATCCTGTTCCTCCTTTCTGCATTCCCATTCTGCTGAGGGGTTCTAGGTGCACTCAACTGTCTTTTAATACCATGTTCTTCACAATAATCATAAAACTGATCAGAGGTGAACTCTCCTCCTCTATGTAATCTCAGACATTTCCGTTTCAATCTGGTTTCATTCTCAACCTTAGCTTTGAATATTTTAAACTTCTCAAAAGCTTCATACTTCTCCTTTAAGAATGCAACCCACATCATCCTAGAAAAATCATCAACAAACAAAATGAAATACCTTTCTCCGTAGTATGATATTGTTTGAGTAGGACCACACAAATCTGTATGCACTAGGTCCAATTTATTCTCAACTGAGTTTTTCTTACTTCTAAAGGAACTCCTTACATGCTTACCCATAACACATTCCCTACATACTATGTCAACTAGTCTTGCAATACTTGGTAGGTCTCTAACTGCCTTGACATTACTGATCTTTACTATATTATCAAAATTGATGTGACATAGTCTCTTGTGGCATAACCAATTGTCATCCACCTTTGCAACAAAACAACTTACATCAGAATTGAGCTAAAAAAAATTACCTTTAGTTTTAGAGCCTAATGAAATCATGTCTCCATCCTTGTTGTTAATGATGCACTTGTTTTCTTTGAAATCAAATGATAACCCTTGTCAAGTAGCTGTCTAACACTCAGCAAGTTATGATGTAATCCATCAACATATAGAACATCATCTGTCTTGTTCTTTCCATCCAAAGTGATAGAACCTCTGCCTATGATATGTTTAGGAGTGTTGTCTACAAATCTAACCACACCACCTTTCTATTTGTCCAAATGAACAAATCTATCTTTGTCACCTGTCATATGATGGGAGCATCCACTGTCAATGATCCAATCAGTTCTGATGTCTGCTTTGGAAATTAGGGCTAGCTCTTGTTCTTCCTTTTCATCTTCAATGTCCATTTCTTCAAGCAACATTTCTATGTCTCTAAGGGTAACAAATCCAATTTCATCTTCTCCTGAATATTCATCGGTTACACCTTCTTCAACATGATAGTATTCCTTCTTATATTTGGGTTTGTAATCAGATCTGAACTTCTTGACTCTTGTTGGACACTTAGATGCAAAGTGACCAATCTTGTTACATGAAAAACATTTGAATGAAAGTTGTCCTTCATATTTTCCTTTACCTTTCTTTTCTCTTCTAGCAATCATAGCAATGATTTCTTGTAGTTCTTCATCAACTTCTTCTTTCTCATTATGACTGGAAATGTGTAGGGATTTCTTACCATGGACTGAGGCTTTGAAAGTTGTTTCACTTTTAGGTTTAGTCTTCAATCTTGGTATCTCAAATGCAGAGATTTTGTTGATCAAGGTCTCTCTCTCTTAAAGTCTTGTGAGAATTGCATGGTTTCCTCTAGAATACTGATCTTATTTTCATAGTTTGATGTCAAATTAGTTAGCAACTTGTCCATTATATCTTCTTCTGATATTTCTCCACCATTGTTTCTGATTCCAGATACTGCTTCTTTTATCCTTTGATTATAAGCTCTAATGTTCTCTTCAGGTAACATCTCAAGACTATTGTATTTTTGTTTCCATGTCTTCCTGCATGCATTCTTTTCTTGAATATCTCCTTCAAACATATCTTCTAAATACTTCCATATGGTATATGCTTTGTCAATTTTCTTGATCTCAGAGAATTCATTGTTAGATAGGGCACTGATTAGGGCTTCTTTAGAAATTGCATTATGTGTAAATATATCCTTTTGTCTGTTAGTAGCATCATCCTTTCCAAGGTCTTTCAGAGATGGAATTACAACCTCTTGTGTGGCAATTTTGAAGATCTCAAAGCCAACACATTGTAGATGTGTTATCATTTTGTTTTTCCAATCCAGATAATTTTCTCCATCGAACTTAGGGCTTTCTTTTTTGAAGTAAGACATCTGATCTACCTTAAGTTGTTAGGATTCTTCTTCAAGGCACTTGGCTCTGATACCAATTGTTAGAATAGTCCCAAAGGATAACTGAGAGGGGGGGGTGAATCAGTTATCAATAGCTTTACTTCTTTAACTTCAGACTACAACAAAGTAAATGCTTAATCAGATAACATAGTACACAACACACAATTTGGTTATGGGGAAACCAAATGGTAAAAACCCCAGTTGGAATTAGCACCCACAATGAACTATACTTTTTTATAGTAATCCCTGTTAGAAGATATCTCAACCCTGTTAGGAGTTGTAATTTACAATGCAATAAGTATAGTGACTTGGTTAAGTGTCAGACCCTGTTAGGAGTCTTTTACAAATAACCCTGTTAGGGGTGGTGGACTCACTATCCAAAATCTCACTGCTTGATGGTGAAGGCTACAATCTTTCACTTCTTCTTCACATAGACTCTTGATGAATGAACCAACTCTGATAATCTGCTCTGTACATCTTTCTTATCTTTTCATGTCATTCACTCTTAGTGTGTCACCTTTGACTTGCTACAAGTATCTTCCTTAAAGTATGAGATCATGGGACCTATAAGACAACTCTTCATAACATCCTTGTCAGCTCTATTAAGCACGTAAGCATTATTACAACCGCGCAAGTATAAACCAAATAGACGCGATGCTTCACTAAGTCGGCCTCACCAATTTAACTCTAACTTTGCAATCTTCTTAAAACATGTTTGGCGCCTTTGGATTAATATCAAAAACTCATAACTAATCATGAATATACACATGCATATATAGAGGATAGGCACAACTCAAGAAACATGTGATATACGTCAGCCCTTAAACCGTTACACTCCCAAAACTATAACTACCAATAACAAAATTACATAACTTTACTGAAACATCATATCTGGGTCTGCATGTATGAACATAACATAATAAACATGTCAACAACATGTATCTATCCACGCAAGTCTTCATATCATCATTTTGAAAAGTACATACAAAATTACTACTGTGTATTATATGTTGTCATCAATGACAAACATATAATCAATTAGCTGCTCAGAATCAAATCTCCAACAGTTACTACAAAATCTCACATTACTGTTAACACACATGACTACAACAAAGAATCTAATTGCCACCCCAAAGATGTCAATCATAGAAAGCATATATGACATGAATACTCAAATCATTTTGGAGCAAATGACCCTAGAGCACTTAAAGGATAAATGGGAAAATTTGATGGCATCTATTCAACAATCTCATTCACACATTTTTGACAAGGTGTAAGTTATACATCTTTGTCATTACTTTCAAAAAAGGGGGAACATGTACATACATTATATCTACATACTGAGGCATGCACATAGGGGGAATCATTGTAAAAGTACAACACTTGGTGTATATATTGTACATATCATTTTTTTATACTAATGCCAAAGGGGGAGATTGATAATCCATAAAGGATCAGAAGTTGTCATTAGTATACAAGCAAACAATTTTGGTCGGTCGGCCATGATCACCGAGTGACAACACTCACCAAGCAAGAACATTCACCGAGCATAGTAATCACCGA
Source organism: Thuja plicata (assembly GCA_018584345.1). Classification (NCBI taxonomy): domain Eukaryota; kingdom Viridiplantae; phylum Streptophyta; class Pinopsida; order Cupressales; family Cupressaceae; genus Thuja; species Thuja plicata. The sequence goes on along the minus strand of MU226925.1, from coordinate 4,721,163 downwards.
GTGTAGTAATCACCAAAATGTTTTGGACACCGAGTAGTATATAAACCGAGCACCAGTCTACACCGAGAGACAAAAATTCACCACGAAAAGAAGATCTCAACTAAACGTCAGCTAAAGCACTTTAATCTTTAAAATATATTTTTTCTTAGCTGGATAACCATTTCTTGTGGATCAATAAAAAATTTAATGATGGATGTAATTAGTTAATTGATTGTATTCATGCAAACTAGGAGATCAAGGTCAAGTTGTAAACCTTTGATCTTAGAGTTTTTTAAGAAAAGCGTGAAACCTAATTAGGTCAAAATATTATATACATAGATGTAATAATCAATCAAGAATATGATGATTGTAGCCACCAAGGACATCTATGGATTAGATAAAGGTTTTCATGCACAAGGACAAACACAGAAGAATTCAGTTATGAAGAACTACATTCATGGCTACTGAGAAGAACAAAGGTATTATCCATCACAATAGGTGATATACATTTTATGTACTTAATGGATCTATAATCAGGAATTTGAGATTGCAGCAATCAGGTCATATATTTTGTTACTCACTAACAATTGTAGAAAACAACAAAAATCCTTTCATAATGTAGACTTAGTAGTCTTTTTGTAAATCTCTTAACTGAGTGCACACATACATTGTGTTGCTAAAATCTCTTAGCTGAGTAGACTTAACAAGTCTGACATGTTACTCCTAACAGGGTAAGATCATTAGAAGTGATCACAACTTGTATCCCTAACAGGAACCTTCCATTATGCAGATAGTGAAGCTTTGTGGGTTTCATCCCCAAGGCATTTTTTACCTTCTAAAAAGGGTTTTTGCATTATCAAATACTTGTTCCATGTGTAAATGAGTTTCATGAATGTTTCAATGTTTGTTTACATGTATTTACATTTATGCTATGATATTGTATGCATAAAGTAGAAAACCTACAATGGTTGGTTATGCAAGTAATAAGTACTAAGGTTTAATTTGTAAAAGTTTTAAGGGTGCTAATTCACCCCTCCCATCTTAGCAGACACCCTTCCATTATTCCAACACTTATTAGAGTGTCCCATTAACTAGGTTTCAAAAGTATCTTCTATATTTTCCTACCTTTTTTGCATGGTACGACCTTTTGAGCTTTGGGATAGGAATAGGTGAAGTGGGTGGATGTACTCCTTTATTCTTGAACTACTAGGAAAAATCACATAGATGTACATGTCCAAGATATTTCCTAGTGATAGGGAAACTAAAAGACTTGTTAAACTACTAACCTCATGTATTGATGTGGACACAACTAGGGTGGTTTGGTTAGAGAAGGAATCTGTTGCATATTTGATGAGACATCCGTGTGTGGGAAGAAAAAAATCTTCAATAGGGCTCCAATTATGAACCTTATTGTCTACAATATTGGAGGTGGATCCATGGGCCTCTCTGGCATCTTCCGCCTCAGTTGAGCTCCTTTATCCATTTGTGGTCATTTTTCTAGGGATGAGAAAAAAATCTCTAGCTCATCCTAGAATTGGTGTAATCTTCTTCATCTTGGATTTATTTTGTACTAGATGCTTTACACTCTAGGATTTCTTCTAATGGGTTCTTTGAATCTTTATCTTGGTTTGGAGAGGCAAGAATTGGGGTCTCTTTATCTTCAAGTGGCTACTCCTTCCTTCTGATGATTGGGCCTCCTTTGTATAATGCGAGTGTTTGAGGAAGAAAGTCTCATTGAGGAAGAAAATACCCCAGATACAACATATAAACACTTTCTTCAAAAATAAGAGATGCTACCTCTGGAGCATAAGCTGGCCAACCCATGTCTATGGGCTGGTATGTGGCTTGAACATTGTCTAGGCCTAGATCTGAGTGACCATACCAATGGTGCTCTACCTTGATTTAATCCTTAATCTGCTTAAAGTCACACAAAATTTGCCAAGTGTGATAGTCATGTGGCTTATTTGTGCAAAGAATAGGGGAAAAAATTATGAGCAACTATAATATCTCTAGTTAAAGTGCTCTGCAATGTAGAAGTATTAGTCATATTAATCCATGAGGTTCAGAGAAAAACCTCATCTCCATGCATAATCTTTAGGATTATGCAATGCAGGGTGCTTTCTAGAGAAATATTTTATGTCAATAAGGACAACACCAACTCTTGGTGGTGAGAAAGAATAGGGTCCAACTAAGCATGCCAGAGATTTTTTTTGATTCCTTAGAGGCTTGTCCCTAAATAAGGGCAATCATGATTATTTGTAGGAGTGGGACCTAATGCACCCTACAGAGAAATATTCAAGGTTTTAGAAGATGGATCTTCGTTCCTTCATTGAGAAAAGGGAGAAGGAATATTGTGAAAGTAAAATATATGCTACAAGGAGATATGTTGAGTCTTTCTCAATATTTTGCAAGTTCATAGAGAAAACTTAGTAAAATTTAAGAATGTTTATTTTCAAGGTTTCTACTTTTGATCATGGACATGGTGCTAGATAAAGGGTCTAAGTAAAGGTAGAGGGTCCCTTATAGGCATGAAACTTATCCAAAAGATAGGCACAGTCCAAAGATTATTTTCCCAAATAGAACCATTGCTAACAAAAAACAAATACAAGTACCCACACTCAATCAGATTTCTATCTAAGAATAAAAAATACAAGTGACATGATTTGATAACCAATTCAAAGAAGAGTGAAAGAGTGGAAGAGCTGCATGATTCTCTAGTCTTCAAGGGCAGTGGAAAGGAAAAAGGCCGACACAAATAAATTGGGCTATATGAAAAGGAAATCAACATAACACACTCCAATTAACAAAAAGAGAAAGGTGACAACGGTGCAATCTCCATACTTTATTAAGAGTAAACATTCAAAGGTAGGAAATTAAGCCACATATTACATATGCAAAAATATGCATTCAAAGATAGGAAAAATGAAAGGCTTCTCTGTCATGCAAAAAATTACAACTAATAAACTTTCTCAATGCCTATACCCCCTATTTGATAAAACGCTAAGGTTTATATAGACTATTTCCTACAAGGTCAAGCATAAAACACATTGTCCAAGGTTTGGTGTGACAAAGGCAAGTTGCATAAAAATCCTCCTAGTTTGTATTGACAGTGGCTAAGCACCAACTATTTTACTTTATCCTTTTACTACTTTGCGGGTGGTAGAGACTCTTTTCCTTTATCTTTTCTTCTACATTGTCAACCTTTTCCTAATTAGGAATGATTCCCTTGAGATTCTCCATTGAAGGGGACAAGTAGTAGTGAATGTGTAGAGAATTGGGCCTTGTTTCTTTCTTTTTAAATTTTGTGACCGAACAAGACACTTGTTGGGCTAGCGAGTGTTCTTAGAGTTTCCTCAACGAATTTAAGTCAAGTTTTCACAGTATTTCCATGTGTTTGTTGAGAGGGAACTAGGGATATTCTACGGATTTTGGTTTGAGGAGTATGAAAGTCGTGACCAAAGAGACCAATAGGGTCAAGCCATTAACTATTTAAGATATGGTTTATAGCTTGGTGACTTTCAAGGGAACCAAGATTGCATGGTTGAACTCCAAGATTTAAGTTGAGCATACGGGTGCTTTTTCCATTGGGCTATTTAGAGTCTCAATAAATCGATTGGATGTCTTGGATCGATTTTCATTTAAAACTTGTTGAGAGGGAAGTATGTTCATCTTCTTAGGCTGATATTTCTTGTCATTAAAAGAAACAACATAAGTCAATGTATACACTAAAAAATGGCTTCACTAATTAATTAATTAAATATTTATTATTTAATTAATATTGACTTGATGAGTTAATTAAATATTTATTATTTAATTACTATTTATTTCTTCTATTTATTAACTGTTGGTGAACAGATTTGTCTTCCAAGAAAACACCTACAAAATGATCCTAAAAAGCCCAAACAAGAAGACTCAACCAGCACCAACAGTTGGGTCACTTCGCTATTGAAAAGCGTAAGCACCCTCTGAATTATCCGAGTACAGCTCCCCGTGTAGGATTTACAATGAATCAACTAAACTGTAAATGATAATGCTTTTAACCTGAAAGCAATAAAGGCTTACAAACATCTATTCGTAAAATGTGACATAGATGCGAATAATCTAACTAACTGAAAGGAAATAAATAGTAGATGACACAAAGTTCATTTACCCAAACGCTGCACTATTAAAAGAACAAAGAGAGAAAGACAAATTGTTCTTTCCAAAAACACGAAAAAACTAGAGCACAAAGGCCAAAGATGATCATGTTGATGATCAAATGTAACAGATCTGTATTCAAGAAAACCAATATCACTCCAAGATGAATATTAATCATAAAATGAGCATCTAAACTCAAAGTTTTAGTGTGCTGACATTTCCCTTCTTTAAACACAACAAAATAACAAAGATTCTGCCTTTCCTGTACATTGATCACTATCTGAAAATAAAATATCCCTTTCCCTGCATTACAATTAGAATAAAATTTCATTCACCCCCCCCTTAGCACAAAGTCTACAGTGAGGAAGAACTTTCTCTCCTATATTCACAACTCCTATTCTGGTGTAGCTCAAAGTATCCCAGCAAAATCTGAAAACTGGAACCCCCCCTTTTACCGTGTTTCTGTGGTCTATTCATCTTCTCTACTGTCGTTGATATTTTTTAGTTATTAGAATAACTGATTCTTGAAACTTAACTGTTTGACTCTTTCCTTTCATCTTTACTTGATATCTTTATTTCTTTTACTTTTATGACATTCACCTTTTAAAGGTTTTTCACTTGATCAAATATCATTTTAGCATATTTGGACAAGTGGGAAATGAACACATTAGTCCAAAATAATAATAAAACTTTGTTACTGGGCGGATTTTTTTTATGACAATCAAATTGGGTCTTGGTGCAGGGGCCATAACTATTTAGTCCACCATTGGATTTCCTTCATTGTCAGATATGTTTTGTCATTCCTAATTACGCACAACTTGACTAAAGCGATCGAGCAAAATATGTTTGAGGAAATAGTTATTGAGGTCTGAGTGGAGGTATATAAAACTGTCAGAACAATCAAACTTGCTGTCCAAACTCCAAAATTTATAAAGTGTTGTCCAATGGTTTCCATTAACAATTAATCATTTAGAATTGAAACCATATTACTTTAATTTATTCGTTGAAGAGTATAATAATTTATCACTGCTTCTTATAAAGGATGTGGAAATGCAATGTTTCTTCACATGCTGCAACAAAAGATCTTCACATGAATGACCACAATTTGTAGATATGAGCCTTGACTTCCAAAGAATGTAACCTAAATTTTGTTGTAGATATTATCTTCTCTTACTGCAGGTCTGATAGTAATCATAAAACTGGAAACATTATCTCAATGGATTATGATTAGAAACCCTTTGTTTAAAATCTGCCCCTAATGTTAAACCTGTGAGCCTATTGAACCTGTGTGAATCTGCATGAGCCTGCCTGAACCAATTGTACCTTGCTGCACTACTTTGCCCTTGGATGAAGTGGATAAATCCTATTATACCTTGCCAATATAGAATTAACCACATTGGATCTTAACATTTGAATGAAATCAAACTTTGGAGAACTATGCTGAACCAAACTGAGCATAAAATTTTGCAATCTATAGTCTTAGATTTTTCCATCAAACCTACAAAACCTCGTGAGCTGCACTTTTTGAATGAAAATTTGAATTGAATATTTGAACCTCTTTGAACTACTTCGAACCAAGGTTCAAAATGGTTCAAAGTGTTTCACGAGATATGAATGACTACTAACACTTGGCCAAAGAGAGCCAACTAGACCAAAGCCAATTTTAAATGCCGCAACGGTTAACTCAAGGACAAAGTCATCTTGAAAGACCTCTGGATGTAAACTTCCAAAAAAGGAGTAAGGCAGACATTGATCAAATATATCAAAGGGTCAAGGACACTTTTAACATGGTGACTCAAATAGACCCTAATACTGGCTCTTTCTAGGGACTGCTTTTAATGCAAAAGCAAAGAACTTCCAGCATCTCTGGTTAAAAAGATAAGTGCCTACCACCATTGGGAAATAGAGTCAAAACAATAAGCATAGGGAGCTTCTTGTAGTGAGGGCGGAGGGGAGCAAGGAAAAGACTAAAACAAAACCCCTAAACTAAAAACAAGCTGGGAAAAAGAAACTAACAGCCTACGCACACCAAAAACTTTATTTACAAGTGATAGGGCAAACAACCCATACCTTCAAGAAAGCATCTAGTTGCTCATATGAAGCCATTAATGGGATGAGAAAAGTATGATCCACTGTGAAAAAAGAATGCATGTCTTTGAATTAGCTTCAAGCATAGAGCTGACATGCAAGACAAATGGAGGTCTGCTGGAACAAAGAAACCATGACGCATCAACTCAGCACCAAAGTTCAAACTCCTATCATATACTTCTTGAGGGAACATAAGTATAACACACTACATGGGCTGAATAATGATATCTTCATCCTCATTATACATGATTTCTTTAGAATAGTGAATCAAATCTCTAATAGGGCACCCCTTATACAATTTATGATGGTGACTAAAATCAATTAAAGGCTTATCATTATAGAATGCATGTATTCTAATTTCTGACTCATTAATAATCAATTCTTGATCAACAACAGGAAAAACACAAAAGAGATGTGTATATTTACTGTCAGAAATAAAGGGCTCCACATTTAAATCATTATTTACCTTAACCATGCACACAATCCTTTCACCATCTGATTCTTCTATGGAAGCACCAACACAAGGATTAAACTTTTCTCATGTCTCCTCTCTTTCATTATTGTGTTCTTCAAATCTGCAATCAGCTTGCTAAGAATAAAAGTCATCATCATCACTATAGTTGACATTCTTTTTGCATCCAAGATTCTTTTCTTCTTTATATTTTGTTTTACCAGCTTCTTCTTTCTTGTATCCGCATTATTCTTCCTTTGGTTCTTGTATAGGAGATCTCCTCTTGATAAGGAAAACACCATAGAAGGATTTTATAAATCCTACTTCCCTTTCCAAGTCTTTTGTAACTTCTCTGATTGGGTTATCTCTAAATGGTGGTATAAAGATAAAAATATCTAAGATATCTTCACTTCTTACTGGAACCCAATCTTTTAAAACTTCTAGATATTTATGAACTACCTCATGGTATTCATCTTCAATAGAGCTGCCAACCTCCATCCTCAGGGAGGTACCTTAAAATTTATGAGAAAATAAAACACTGAGACTGTGATTCCTTTCCCCAATAGAGCCGCCAAATTTCTGTTGGTGAACAGAATTGTCTTCCAAGAAAACACCTACAAACTGACCCTAAAAATCCCAAACAAGAAGACTCAACCAGCACCAATAGTTGGGTCACTTCACTATTGAAAAGCGTAAGTGCCCTCTGAATTATCCAGGTACAACTCATCGTGTAGGATTTACAATGAATCAACTAAACTGTAAATGATAATTCTTTTAACCCGAAAGCAATAAAGGCTTACAAACATCTATCTGTAAACATGACATAGATGTGAAGAATCTAACTAACTGAAAGGAAATAAATAGTAGATGACACAAAGTTCATTTACCCAAATGCTGCACTATTAAAAGAACAAAGAGAGAAAGACAAACTATTCTTTCCAAAAACATGAAAAAACTAGAGCACAAAGGCCAAAGATGATCATGCTGATGATCAAATGTAACGGATGTGTATTCAAGAAAACTAGTATCACTCCAAGATGAATATTAATCAGAAAATGAGTATCTAAAATCAAAGTATTAGTGTGCTGACATTTCCCTTCTTTAAACACAACAAAATAACAAAGATTATGCCTTTTCTATACATTGATCACTATCTAAAAATAAAATATCCCTTTCCCTGCATTACAATCAGAATAAAATTGCATTCACCCCCCCCCCCCCCCCCCTAGCACAAAGTCTACAATGAGGAAGAAATTTCTCTCCTACATTCACAACTCCTATTCTGTTGTAGCTCAAAGTCTCCCAGCAAAATCTGAAAACTGGAACCCCCCCTTTTTACTGTGTTTCTATGGTCTATTTATCTTTTCTACTATCGTTGATCTTTTTCAATTATTAGAATAACTGATTCTTGAAACTTAACTGTCTGACTCTTTCCTTTCATCTTTTCTTGATATCTTTATTTCTTTGAATTTTATGAAATTCACCTTTTAAAGGTTTTTCACTTGATCAAATGTCATTTTAGCATATTTGGACAAGTGGGAAATGAACACATTAGTCCAAAATAATAATAACAATTTGTTGCTGGGCGGATTTTTTTTATGACAGTCAAATTGGGTCTCGGTGCAGGGGCCATAACTATTTATGCCACCGTTGGATTTCCTTCATATTTGGATATGTTTTTTCATTCCTAATTATGCACAACTAGACAGGAGAGATCGTGCAAATTATATCCAAGGAAAAAATTATTGAGGTCTGAGTGGAGGTATATAAAATTGTCAGAACAATAAAACTTGCTGTCCAAACTCCAAAATTTATAAAGTGTTCTCCAATGGTTTCCATTAACAATTAATCATTCAGAATTGAAACCATATTACTTTAATTTCCTCATTGAAGAGTATAATAATTTCTCACTGCTTCTTATAAAGGATGTGGAAATGCAATGTTTCTTCACATGCTACAACAAGAGATCTTCACATGAATGGCCACAATTTGTAAATATAAGCCTTGACTTCCAAAGAATGTATCCTAACTTTTTTTGTAGATGATATCTCCTCTTACTATAGGTCTGATAGTAATCATGAAACTGGAAACATTATCTCAATGGATTATGATTAGAAACCCTTTATTTAAAATCTGCCCCTAATGTTAAACCTGTGAGCCTGTTGAACCTGTGTGAATCTGCATGAGCTTGCCTGAACCAATTGTACCTTGCTGCACTACTTTGCCCTTGGATGAAGTGGATAAATCCTATTATACCTTGCCAATATAGAATTAGCCACATTGGATCTTAACATTTGAATGAAATCAAACTTTGGAGAACTATGCTGAACCAAACTGAGCATAAAACTTTGCAATCTGTAGTCTTAGATTTTTCCATCAAACCTACGGAATGTTGTGAGCTGCACTTTTTGAATGAAAATTTGAATTGAATGTTTGAACCTCTTTGATCTACTTTGAACCAAGGTTCAAAATGGTTCAAAGTGGTTCATGAGAGATGAATGACTACTAACACTTGGCCAAAGAGAGCCAACTAGACCAAAGAAAATTTTAAATGCCGCAATAGTTAACTCAAGGAAAAATTTATCTTGAAAGACCTCTGGATGAAAACTTCCAAAAAAGGAGTGAGGTAGACAATGATCAAATATATTGAAGGTTCAAGGACACTTTAAACATGGTGACTCAAATAGACCCTAACACTGGCTCTTTCTGGTGACTTCTTTTAATGCAAAAGTAGAGAACTTCCAGCATCTCTAGTTAAAAAGATAAGTGCCTAGCACCATTGGGCAATAGAGTCAAAACAATAAGCATAGGGAGCTTCTTGTAGTGAGGGCGGAGGGGAGCAAGGTAAAGACCAAAACAAAACCCCTAAACTAAAAACAAGCTGGGAAAAATAAACTAACAGCCTACGCACACTAAAAACTTTATTTACAAGTGATAGGGCAAACAACCCATACCTTCAAGAAAGCATCGAGCTTCTCATATGAAACCATTAATGGGATGAGAAAAGTATGATCCAATGCGAAACAAGAATGCATGTCTTTGAAACAGCTCCAAGCATAGAGTTGACATGCAAGACAAATGGAGGTATGCTGGAACAAAGAAACCATGACGCATCAACTCAGCACCAAAGATCAACCTCCTATCATATACTTCTTGAGGGAACATAAGTATAACACACTGCATGGGCTGAATAATGGTATCTTCATCCTCATTGTGCATAATTTCTTTAGAAGAGTGCATCAAATCTCTAATAGAGCACCCCTTATACAATTTATGATGGTGACTAAAATCAATTAAAGGATTATCTTTACAGAATGCATGGATTCTAATTTTTGACTCATTAATAATCAATTCTTGACCAACAATAGGAAAAACACAAAAGAGATGTGTATTTTTACTGTCAGAAATAAAGGACTCCACAGTTAAATCATTCTTTACCTTAACCATGCACACATTCCTTTTACTATCTGATTCTTCTATGGCAGCACCAGCACAAGAATTAAAATTTTCTTGTGTCTCCTCTCTTTCATTATTGTGCTCTTCAAATCTGCAATCAGCTTGCTGAGAATAAAAGTCATCATCATCACTATAGTTGACATTATTTTTGCATACAAGATTCTTTTCTTTTGTACATTTTGTTTTACCAGCTTCTTCTTTCTTGTATTTGCATTCTTCTTCCTTTGGTTCTTGTATAGGAGATCTCCTCTTGATAAGGATAGCACCATAGAAGGATTTTAGAAATCCTACTTGCCTTGCCAAGTCTTTTGTAACTTCTCTGATTGGGTTATCTCTAAATGGTGGTATAAAGATAAAAATATCTGAGATATCTTCACTTCTTGCTGGAACCCAATATTTTAAAGCTTCTAGATATTTTTGAACTACCTCACGGTATTCATCTTCAATAGAGCTGCCAACCTCCATCCTCGGGGAAGTACCTTCAAATTTATGAGAAAAGAAAACACTGAGACTGCGATTCCTTCCCCAGTAGAGTCACCAAAAATATGTTGGTGAACAGATTTGTCTTCCAAGAAAACACCTACAAAATGACCCTAAAAAGCCCAAACAAGAAGCCTTAACTAGCACCAACAGTTGGGTCACTTTTCTATTGAAAAGTGTAAGTGCCCTTTGAATTATCCGGGTACAGCTCCCCTTGTAGGATTTACAATGAATCAAATAAACTATAAATGATAATGCTTTTAACCTGAAAGCAATAAAGGCTTACAAACATCTATCTGTAAACATGACATAGATGTAAATAATCTAACTAACTGAAAGGAAATAAATAGTAGATGACACAAAGTTCATTTACCCAAACGCTGCACTATTAAAAGAACAAAGAGAGAAAGACAAACTATTCTTTCCAAAAACATGAAAAAACTAGAGCACAAAGGCCAAAGATGATCATGTTGATGATCAAATGTAATAGATATGTATTCAAGAAAACCAATATCACTCCAAGAAGAATATTAATCAGAAAATGAGTATCTAAACTCAAAGTTTTAGTGTGCTAACATTTCCCTTCTTTAAACACAACAAAATAACAAAGATAATGCCTTTCATGTACATTGATCACTATTTGAAAATAAAATATCCCTTTCCCTGCATTACAATTAGAATAAAATTTCATTCACCCCCCCCCCCCTTAGCAAAAAGTCTACAGTGAGGAAGAATTTTCTCTCCTACATTCAGAGCTCCTATTCTGCTATAGCTCAAAGTCTCCCCCAGTAAAATCTAAAAACTGGAACCCCCCCCTTTTACCGTGTTTCTATGGTCTATTTATCTTCTCTACTGTCGTTGATCTTTTTCAGTTATTAGAATAACTAATTCTTGAAACTTAACATTCACCTTTTAAAGGTTTTTCACTTGATCAAATGTCATTTTAGCATATTTGGACTAGTGGGAAATGAACACATTAGTACAAAATAATAATAACAATTTGTTGCTGGGTGGATTTTTTTTATGACAGTCAAATTGGGTCTCGGTGCGGGGGCCATAACTATTTATGCCACTGTTGGATTTCCTTCATTTTTGGATATGTTTTGTCATTCCTAATTATGCACAACTGGACTGGAGAGATCATGCAAATTATGTCCTAGGAAAAATTTATTGAGGTCTGAGTGGAGGTATATAAAATTGTCAGAACAATCAAACTTGTTGTCCAAACTCCAAAATTTATAAAGTGTTCTCGAATGGTTTCCATTAACAATTAATCATTCAAAATTGAAACCATATTACTTTAATTTATTCGTTGAAGAGTATAATAATTTCTCACTGCTTCTTATAAAGGATGTGGAAATGCAATGTTTCTTCACATGCTGCAACAAAAGATCTTCACATGAATGGCCACAATTTGTAGATATAAGCCTTGACTTCCAAAGAATGTATCCTAACTTTTGTTGTAGATGATATCTCCTCTTACTACAGGTCCAATAGTAATCATGAAACTAGAAACATTATCTCAATGGATTATGATTAGAAACCCTTTATTTAAAATCTACCCCTAATGTTAAACCTGTGAGCCTATTGAACCTGTGTGAATCTGCATGAGCCTGCCTGAACCAATTGTACCTTGCTGCACTACTTTGCCCTTGGATGAAGTGGATAAATCCTATTATACCTTGCCA
>MU226925.1:4670190-4708834 GCA_018584345.1 Thuja plicata | reverse complement strand
CTGTGAGCCTATTGAACCTGTGTGAATCTGCATGAGCCTGCCTGAACCAATTGTACCTTGCTGCACTACTTTGCCCTTGGATGAAGTGGATAAATCCTATTATACCTTGCCAATATAGAATTAACCATATTGGATCTTAACATTTGAATGAAATCAAACTTTGGAGAACTATGTTGAACCAAACTGAGCATAAAAATTTGCAATCTATAGTCTTAGATTTTTCCATCAAACCTGCGGAACCTCATGAGCTGCACTTTTGAATGAAAATTTGAATTGAATCTTTGAACCTCTTTGAACTACTTTGAACCAAGGTTCAAAATGGTTCAAAGTGGTTCACGAGATATGAATGACTACTAACACTTGGCCAAAGAGAGCCAACTAGACCAAAGAAAATTTTAAATGTCGCAACGGTTAACTCAAGGACAAAGTCATCTTGAAAGACCTCTAGATGCAAACTTCAAAAAAAGGAGTAAGGAAGACAATGATCAAATATATCAAAGGGTCAATGATATTTTTAACATGGTGACTCAAATAGACCCTAACATTAAGTAAATTATTTTAATTTATTTAATACATTCACTATAGTCTATTCTTCTTATCCTAAGTCTTCTAAATTAATCTCATTAAAGTGATTAATTATATAGTCACTAAATATGACTAAGCCTCCTAGTCCACCTCATAGACCTAGTCACTTCACACATCACCTTAGCTAAAATAATTAATTATTATTAATTAATAATAAATCATTATCCTCACCCACACATGTCCTATTTCTAAGGGCTATGTGTCCTCATAAGACTTGGTCTCATGACCATATGTCTTCTCCTACACCAAGTCAAGAAGCAATCCCTATTCCTAAGGACCTTCTCAATCCACCTCAAAGAGTCGAAGATGACTCATGGGACACTTGTACCAAGAGTCCTCATGAGGAAAATGTCCTTCCTCTTTCCTCTCCATAGTCTTTGTGAGAGACACTTGACATGTGTCTTTCCCTTCCACCTTCTTCTCCTCTATGTTAATGTAGGAGAAATATCCTCCCTATTCTTCCTCTCACATTCTAACTAAATCCCCCTTTCACTCAACCCCTTCAACCAAGTCAATAGTAGCCCTAGGATCTTCCATCTTTCATTCTCCACCCTAGGATCATGCCACCTAGGCTTGGGTCCTCCAAAATCCTATAAAAGAAGCCTCATTCCCCCTTTGTGATCTAGTAGTGAGCATAATAGAATTCAAGCAATCAAGCATTCAAGCCATCAAGCATTGAAGCATTCAAGCAATCACATCAATCATCCAAGAATTTCTACACCATTCCATCATCCATTTAGTTGCATTTTGCAGACATTCACTCAAATCTCCACACTTTGGTGACATCTTGGACAAGGGGCTTAGTTGGAAATCTGAGAGCTCAACATCCAAGAAATCAAAGCTAGGAGGACGATGAAGAAAAGATAAAATGGGTGAGTGAAGGTAAAAATTCTTTTACTTCATTTAATCATTTGTATTCTTCATCAGGTTGCATTTAGATAGATTTATTAGCCTTTTAATAGTAGTATTTTGTTTATCATGGTAGACATCTATTTTGCATACAGTCAACTCTTAACAATAAACTTGGTACAGGGAGTAAACCTCTCATCATTCAAAAGAAACATTTGCAACAAGGTGGAGCATCAAGAAGAAGGAAGATAGGAGACATTTCAGGGCTAGCCAGAGGATATACCTACAACTGAAGCCACAAGGCCTACAAAGACAATCAAAATGATCAATATCCATACATTACATAGAAATAACAAAGGAATTGTACACTAAATTTTTGAATGAAGGAAATACATAAAATTCATTATTTAACCCAGACAAGATTGAGATCGGAATCAATCTTTTAAAGTTTTATCCAAGGCACTGGATAAACCAATTTTATTAGAAAAACCAAGTCATGAATTCATTTTGGTCTGTGGAAGTGCTTTGAATTCTTCCTTCAGTTGAGATGATCTAAGGATGAATTCTTCTTTGTATTAAGCTATGTAGATTGACATACTCCCATTTCCAACTGGATAGAGACTTGTTGTACTAGTCAAACAATCATAGCCCTAACAAGGTTATTACCTTGATTTACATTAGCAATGTTCCAGTGCTAGTCAGACATCCATAGCCATAGTAGAGATAGTAACATCACCTGGCTTTATCCTTTCACAATTATTTTTTCCCTTTCCTTCTCCTTTGTGGAGCTTTATTTATGACGTGATTTATAGGTTGGAAACCAAGGTGGTAATGAGAGGTGCCTTTAGTTTTTTCACTTAATACAACTTTGAATTCCCACCAAATACCAAATCATTGAACTAGTTAATGAGAGAATTAGTGAATAATGATACCACATGTCCTTGATAAGACACATAATTTACTTAACTATCCTGGCTTATGTATTAATGTCACATCAAAAACTTATGCAATAAATGATGAAACACATGCATTAAATTATTTCGTAAACCAAGGTGCACAAAATCTTAAATGAGAACTTGTGTAGACAACCATCATTTGGCTAATGGGGATTACCAGCCTTGAGGAATTCATTATAATTATGGGCATTCTGTATAAGGGTGGGTCAAAGTGTGTCTTAGAATTGAATCTTATCCTAGCCATGGATACTCTAGTGAAGCTCACCACTACAAGAGCTCAAAAGTACTTCCTGGATTAGGTAACAGGAATTAGGTTGAATAGGATGATGAATCTCAATAATGAATTCATCCTAGCATCCATCAATTGGATCCTAGGGGAAGAATTTTAAAAAATTAAGATAGGTATCGGGTGAATATCGACATTTTGTCACATTTTTTAGTTTCCTTGTTGGACTTGGGTGAAGCCAATTCAACGATTGAGCACTTGACTAGAGGGTTATTTTGGGAAATCTATATTGAGGGTTTGGAAGAGGTCTTGAGGGTAGCTTAGCCAAGAGTTGGAATCCACTAGCTATAGATCTGAGGGTGTATTTAGAAAGAGATGTGGTGTTTCCTCATATTTTTATAACATAGGGAGTGAGCTAGGTGTGGCTTGACATTTTTGAAGTGGTTGGTTGGGGATGCTTTGATTGACCAATACTGGTTGGATAAATTTTGTGTGTTAGTCATCTTTGAGTAGGGCTAGGATAATTCTAACAATGACAATCTAGAAAATGGAGAACTCCATCCATCTAACAAGGTAGAGGATGATGTAGGAAATAACTCTTTTGAAAATTCCCCACATCCTGCAAACAATTAGCTCGGAAAAATAACCACTTCCAAATGAAAAAGTGTCTCTTTTTTTTTTTTTTTTTAATAATTGATAATATATATAAATTGTACAAACATATATAGATTTGAAATATATATTTTGTGTTACATTGTGTATTTCTTTGATTTTCTTCTCTAATTTTCTTGTGTAATTTTTTTAAAGAAAATTGCGTCTTTAAAATGGAAAAAAAAAAAATCAAACCTTGTTCATTTACGTAAGGAAATTACCTCTTTTTATTTTTGTATAATAAGAAAAGGGGAGCATTTAGTATGAAAATTACACAAGGGTTTTGTCCACCATTTCCTAATGCATAATTGAAAGGACGATGATGTTCCCCAATAGGCTCAAGTAGAACTTAAGCACTAAGAAAGTGCAATGATCCTTCATTGGTATGATTAAGAATGAAATGGATTTGGGGAATTAATCTAATGATGCAAGATAAATGAATACAATAAGCTAAATTAAGTAGTTTCAGGAAAATATAGACTGACAAAAATAGACAAGAACCTGCAATGATCAGAAATAGAAACCCGGGAACTGTACTAATTTGTACACTGAATCTAAATTTTTTCTAACAGGAACAAAATGCCCGAGGAAGTTTTTTCTTAGTAACAAGACACCTGGGGAATTCTATTCGTAGGAATTTTTCCCATAATATTTCCTCATAGTCTCATAGATCTTGATCTTTCTAGAAAAGTTTTGATAGCTGCGACACCTTTACTTGCACCCAAAAAAATAGAGAAAAGGTTGTGGAAAGAGGTTTTTTGTTTGTCAAACCCATGTATAGGAATCAACCTTGAAAATAAAATAATATTTCATAAAGGAAACTAAATAATGAAGGTAAATATTAGATCTACCTTGCCAATACCTTCATGAACAGATATTAAGATTGCACATATTCATCAAGATGCTTGAAATGTAGTTGTTGACCTTAGAATGTAGAAATTAATCAAGGATGCCTTCACAAATGCATGGATATATGAATTTCACTCCTAGATATTCAATGTGGTTATGCTTGATTTGAACACTTTCTATGGAGGTAGAATGCATGAGAATAAACAAAGGATCTTCTTTCTTGCTTGAGAAATCATCTACTTGGTCATCATGGGAGAGAAGCTTTCTACAATGGAGAAGATTACCTTCAAATTGTTTTGGTTGCTTGGAGACAAACTAGATCTTGGATGCTTGCCTTGAAATCTTGAATTCACTTGATTACTTGATTGCCTGATTATCATTATGGTCGCTTACCAAAATGAGGAGAGATAGGGTGTTTATATACCTTATCACATATTTTGAGATTCAAAATTAAGCCAGGCCTACCATAGGATCCAATTTCCTACCAAAACATCGTAATGAGGCTCGAATTAAAATTTGGGCCCAATCCTCGAGGAACAAAACACCTTGGGTATTTTGTTCCTAAGAAGAAAAATCCTTGAGCATTTTGTTCCTAAGAAAGTGCCAGGATTTGAATGAATATCTAGGAAGATAGGGTAGATGCTAGATTAGGGGGAATAGGTAGCTAAATCAAGCATAATGGACATGAAATCTCCAACTCTCCAAAATTTGGCCTAACTAAGCATCCAATTATAGGTGCTAACTGTTTAGATGGTACATTTAGCCCCCACTTTAGCTGGAGTATGAGACAAACTTATAATCACAATAAAGTATATTGATGCATTGGAAAAACATTTATCAAGTGTATTGTCCTAAAATGTTAGCACCCATAATTGGATGTATTTAGGACCTCTTAGACCCCATTTTGGTGGTTTTGAGGTCTGAATGAAGGTGATGTTTGATCACAACAATCTAAATTTCCTCTCCCACACTCCTTTTCACCTTCCCTAACATCCCCATGAAATTTGAGCTCATTTTCTTGGGACATGTCGACTGGTCGACTTGTTCCTGGGCTTTTTGGCTCAAATTTCACCTAGAGCTCGATGTAAGGTTCTTCTTCCTAAGTTTCAAACTGTGGTCAACCTAGATAAACTTTGAATCCCGAATTTAAAAATTTACTATAAAAGGACTCTTATCTCCTCATTTGACATAAGACAACAAAGTGCATGCTATCATATTCAAGCAATCAAGTTGATAAATTAAGGATTTGGATTCAATATTTGAAGGCAAGCTTCCAATTCAAGATCTCCAAGTCTCCATTCTTCCAAGATCCATTCAAGAAAAGGAAACCTTCTCTAATTTATGCAAGTTTCTCTCCCATGATGGAAAAGTAGAGGAATATCAATCAAGCAATGAGATCCATTCATTCATCCTTCTCTTTCTTCTTCCTTTGCATGTGGTTATCAAGCATATCAATATTGAAGATCTAAGAGTGGCAATCATAGATTGAAGGAATACTTGATTTTACATGTCATTCCAAGGTCAAATATTTGGATTCAAAAAACATTTCAAGCATCCTAATGGATTTGACAGATTACAACATCCGTTTATGAGGTTTTCATACAAGGTAAATCAACAATTTGTCTTTTAAATTTCTTTCCTTTATGCGGTTTCAATTCAATTTCAAGGTTGGGTCCTAAACAAGGGTTTGACCAAGGAAAACCCATTTTCACAATCTTTTCATTTTTTTTTGTGTGCAAGAACAAGCCGCAGAGTGATAATTTTGGATCTAGGTGGTATAGATGTTATTACTGAACCATGAAGAGTTTCATCAGATTTTACCAGGAACAAGTCAACTAGTTGACTTCTTCCCTAAAAGTCAATTTTTCCCTGATGTTTTCAGTTAAATTTTTAGGGAGGAAAAATTTATATCCCTCCTTTCCATATCTTATAGCTATAGTAGGATTTGAGGTTCCACCAACAATCAAATTCAGATTCAAAGTTCAATTTTCCTCATGTCATCTCAAGGTGCACTTACTTTATAATTCAGATCTATCATCTACATTACATTTCCATTTCCATACATCATCATCATTTACATTAAGGAATTCAAATTCCTACAAGGTGTAAATCTTGCATTGGCACCCTTACTCTCTCTTGGTTGTGCTAACCAGGTTCACTTTGTCATGGATTTGAATTCCCATTTATATAGGATCTCAGTGAGTGATCTACATCTTAGCATTGCTAACCATTTTCCACTATACATCAAGGTAAAGGAGACAAGTGAAAAAAAATCACCCAAGTTACATAGGTCCTTATCAAATGCAAAAACAAGATAAAAGTTGCAATTCTTGAGAGAGAGAGAGAGAGAGAGAGAGAGAGAGAGAGAGAGAGAGAGAGAGAGAGAGAGAGGATAGNTGAGAGAGAGAGAGAGAGAGAGAGAGAGAGAGAGAGAGAGAGAGAGAGAGAGAGAGAGTTGATAGTCTAGTAAGGTATGAGATGCTATTTAGCCCATAAAAATAGATCTATCCTTAAGGAAAGTTTTTCTCCATTAAGGGATTCAGAAAAAGAGGTCAGTCTAAGGACCAAATGAAAGAAGGAAGGATCATTCATATGATCCAGTAAATAATGTTTAGGGCATGTAAAGATGAACACAAGGAAATATTTGTCTGCTTAGAAATCTATATAAGAGATTGCATTGAATCATTATGTGTGTGTTGAAAATATGAAATAAGGAGCCAAGTGCATGCCCCCATGTTAAGGCGATTGTAAATGCTATAACATGAGAAATGACTTTTAATAGAGGATACATTCACTCATAGGAAATGTTTTCACTATGAGATATCCCCAAGTAAGGACAAACAAAGGGAAATGAGCTAATGAAAAAAGAGAGAATGAAAGTGATCTACTAACTTTGGGGTTAGTATGATCATATGATACCTCGTGTATATTATAATTATATCAAAATAAACTATCGTCATCCACCAAAGGTAGTATAACTACAAGCACAATGGAAGAAGGTCACGTAAGAGATATAAAAAAGAGTCTTTTTGGACCAACATTACAGAGACCAAAAATAATGGTAGCTAATATTTTTATAATCCCCAATCAAACAACACAAAGGTACATTTACAAATAGTACCATATGCACAACATAACATGTATACAAAATATAGAAGAAATGAGATACAAATAAAGGAATGTGACACCAAGTTGATTCCTTATCAAATTGTGCCAATGAAGAAACAAGGGTCGTCTAAATAAATCTAAACAAAATATATAACAAGTAGCACATTACGGGGGAAGAACATTACAACAAGAAAAAACAAAGGAACCTACCACACCAGAGGATAATCAAGCATATCACCTGTCCCCATCTTGGTCTGTATCATTTAGGAAAGGTGGGAAACATGCAAGAGGAGAAACATCAATCATGAAAGATGGAACAATAACCAATTCCAAATAAGGACCATGCTCTAAGGATGAATCACTTTGTTTGTCACTAGGATTAAGAGATAATTATTTTTCAAATCTAGCTATTAAATCATGATTAATATCAATAAGTTCATACAAATACTTAGAACCACTAGCATGAAAATCATTCTCATTAGAAACATTGAAATCCTCATCGAGAGTATAATCTTCGTACAAATTAATCCAATTAGGATCTCTAATCCGAATAGAATCATCATGTTTGTTTAATTTCATATTTTTAAGATTAACTTCCTCCCTTGGGCTATGGATAGGTTGATCAAAGAGAATCAAAGAATTAATAGGTGTCTTAAGGGAGGAAAGGTTTTTGTAAACATGATCATGGGCTCTAGCATGACATTTAAGGAAATGGTTACGAGAACAATGGTTACATTTGGTTTTTGAAATTTGATTTGGTTTGGGATCAATCAACATGGGGTCCTTTTCTTCTTTAGGAAGAAGAACTAAAGGCACACTAGGTTGAGAGATAGTAACTGAACACCATTTATAAGATATAGGAGGTGCAACTAAAGCATAAATATGAGTTATGGGAGGTGTAGAAATAAGTCTAGGTCAAGTGAAAGGAGATGGAATTGTAGGAGAGGAATTTCTAAGTTCACAAATCTTCTTAATCCTGAATTTTTGATAAGATAGGAAATAGCTATCTTTGCAATGTTGTCTGGTTGAGGCATGGAAGGCAAAAATAAATCAATTTTAAAATTCCTTTGAGTAGCTAAAAGTTGATAGATGCTATGTTAATCATGATGATTTCTCCATCATGGGGAAATTTCAAATACTTATAGATATGAAAGAATATATCTTTCATGGAGGTGAGCCAAGGAAGACAAAGTTTGACTTGAAACTAATAGTAAGTTGGGATGAAAACAAAGGTGAGAACCAAGGTATTCTTACAAACTTCTATAGGAAGATTAATATAACCATGGGTAGGATAAGTGAAACCATTGAAATTTTTTATCGTCACATCAGATTTATCATAGAAATCTTGTTGGAGTTGTCTAGTGTAAAGATTTTATTTAGTTATAACATTCACCATGGAATTAGGATCTATAAGGACTCCACGAGAGTCAAGACCACTAATCTTTGCAACTATTTAAATATGACCATCAGGTTCCTTAATAATCTTACTAGGATGAAAGGTAATTCAAAGATCAGGTTTTGGTTTGGGTTTATATTTAGGTTTGGATTTATCAAGAAAATATTATTAGCCTCAATACACTCAGTGTTATAAATCACAATGGTAGGAGAGTCGACAACATGGGTAGATGAAGAAGGAATGAAATCAATGGTATTAGTTGAATGGGAAGGTAAATGATTGGTATAAATATGCAAATTTTGTTTGGGAAGGGCAATGAATTTATTTCCTTGATCATTAAAACCCTCAATAAATATAGTGTTAGAATAAATGAGGTCCTAAACAATAGTCATCAAATGAAAACACTTTTTAGTATCATGACTAGGTTGATGATGATATTGGAAAAAAGCTTGGGATCAAAGTTCTTGTTGGTTTGTTTGAAAGGATCAATTGGCTTAATGGAAGAAAGTGTAAGACATTAGAATTAATCAAATTCAACAACATATTATACAAATATTCAAAAAGAGGTGTAAAATTGTAAGAAGATTTAAAATAAGATCAAAAAGGAGCCATACCATTGGATTCTTCTGTCACTTACACATCAATTTTGTTTGATGCATTGTTGATCTCTATGAAGAATTTTGTTTTTTGAAAATTTTCAAAAGGATGAGATGAGGAATCATTCTTATCAATTGGAATCATTGAAGGACTACTCAAAAATTGACTCATGTGAAGCTAATAATTATGAATCACTGCACATGATTTAGTAAAAGAAGAGAATTCAGAAAAAAGATTTTATCCCTAATCTCTTTTTGTAAATAAGCAATGAAAATACGTTGAATATCAACATCAACCACATGATAAGAAATATGAGCATGCAAATGCTTAAATCTACCAATGAAATCGGTCACTTTTTCTTTAAAACCTTGTTTGGAATGCAATAAATAAATCAATAAAATATTAGGAGCAATGTTGTTTTAAAAATATTGAATGAAAGCATTAGCAAGTTTTTGGAAAATATAAATAGAATGAGGTAATGAACAATACCATTATAAGGTCTTATCTTGAAAGATTCTAGTAAACAACTTATCTATGAACCTATGATCATGAGAAAAGTCACTACACAATGCTTGATATGTCTTAACATGCTCAAGGGATCACCTTTAGCATTGTAAGTCTCCAAGTGAGGTATTTCCATGTATTGAGGGATAACAACACAGATAATCTCCAAGGAAAAAGAGATAGTAATATCACATGTAGGGATGTTGATTTGGATTGATTCATAGAGGCAATTTTTTTTTGAAAGGATGACATGATTTGAGAAAGACTATTGATAGTGGACTCAAAAGAAAGATTGGCATGAGACATATGTGAAATGTTGGGACAATTATGAGAAATGGAAGAACCATTTGATTATGAAAATGGAACATTGTTTTACATAGGCATGGATTACGGTTGTGAAACACGTGTTATCATTTAGGTAGATACGAGAAATAAATAATATTAAGATAATGAAGAAAATAAGAGAAGATAGACAAATAATAACACAAAGATTTAACATGGTTCACCCAATATGGGCTACAACCACTAGAGAAATAATCATCCACCTATTTTATTATCCAGCAAAGGGAAAATTATAGTCTGATACATTTCAAATTACACTACCACTTATTTATAGTTCTTTTAGGCAGTTTACCCTTGTCGATTAACAAGATAACCCAAAAAATGCTTGACAAGTTAATTAGGGAAAAATCTTGATGAGTTAACCTAGGGAAATGCTTCACGAGTTAACCAAAAATGATTGTCAAGTTAACCCAAAAATTGCAAAGAGTGTACAGTACTTGCCTAATCAGTCACAAAAAACCAACAATGTCCCACTTAGGGACTGATCAGTCTCTGCAGTAAACAATCTCTCACTTGGATACTGATCTTGTAGTAACACCGCTACGCCTAAAGCTCCCACTCTGTTGACACACCTAGACTTGATTTTTTCTCATTTGTAGTATGATCAGGCTTGAAGACCGGTAGAAACTAAGAAGGAAGTCATTTTCTCTTGTATTAATGCCTTGGCAAACATATATGTAGAATTCTTTCTATTATGTATCTTCTCCAGCTTTAATTGTACATCCTCTAAAACTAAGTGTATGAAATGATATCAAAGCTGGATGTGTTGTGTCATAAGGTGAAGGGTCAAGTTCTTTGAAAGATGAATCACACCCCAATTATCACTATACAACATACTATGCTCTTGTATCTTTCCCAATTCCTCCATAAACCTTTGTAACCAAATCATCTCCTTAATAGCATCTGTAGAAGCAACATATCCTGCTTCTATGGTAGAGAGTGCTACAACCTTTTGCGATCGAGAAACCCAACTGATCATTTTTCCACCAACAATAAAAACATACCCTATAGTGCTCATCCAGATATCAAGATCTCTTGCTAAATCTGAATCAACATAGCCTTGTAAAGTGGAATGGGATCATCCAAAATATAAATATTGAGTTGTTGTACCTCTAAAATACTTGAGAATCCATTTTACAACATTCCAATGCTCTTTTCCAAGATTTTTCGTGAACCTACTCACAACTCCCACTACATTTGCAATATATGGCCTTGTCAACACCATAGCATATATAAACTTGCCAATCACTGAAGAGTATGGAAGCTTAGACATGTAGTCCATCCCCTCCTGTGTCTTTGGGCTCACTTCTTTAGACAATTTAAAATGAATAGGCAAAGGTGTACTAACTGGTTTAGCATATTGCATCTAAAATATTTTCAACTTATTTTCTATGTAATCACTCTAAGACAAAGTTAATGTGTGATTTTTCCAGTCCCTAGTTATTCCCATGCCAAGGATTTATTTTTCTGCAGCCAAATCCTTCATAGAAAATGATTGTGCTAATTTTTGTTTAAGGCCATTTACATGTTGCATATTAGACCCGACAATAAGCATATCATCAACATATAATAACATGATAATATAGCTACCATTATCCAAACTCTTGTAATAAATACAATGATCATAATAACATATGTTGCAACCTTGTTTATCCATAAAACTATCAAATTTTAAATACCATTGTCGATGTACTTTTTTCAGCCCATACGAGCTCTTCTTTAACTTACACACTAAATTTTCCTTACATTTGACCTCATATCCTTTAGGTTGTTGCATATAAATCTCCTCCAAATCACCTTGAATAAAATTTGTGTTGACATCTTATTGTTCCAAATGCAAATCTTTTGTGACCACAAGACTTAGGATAGTTCTAATTGAAGTCATTTTAATAACAAGAGAAAATATCTCATCAAAATAAATACCATTTTTCCATGCAAAACCTTTGATCACAATTATAGCCTTGTATCTTTTCTTGCCTCCATGTTCTTCCTTTAACCTATAAATCCATTTGTTAGGAAATTCTCTTTTACCTTTAGGCAATTCAACTAACTCCCAAGTTTTATTTTTTTATCAAGGAATCTATCTCATCTTTTATTTCTTTCTCCCACTTTTGCTTGGTTTCAACCTCCATTGCTTCTGCATAACTTTTTGGTTCACCAAAATTAGTCAATAAAACATAATAGAATGAAGGATAATATTGCTCAGGAGATCTACTTATCCTGGAATATATTCTTATTGGAGTGTGAGGAACCTATTGTGCTTCTATTTTTTCAATATTTTCTAGCACCGTTGGTGCTACATTACTAGAATTTCATCAAGCACCATGTGTTGTACGTGTTCCTCTTCTTGCTTCTTTCCTTGCATTTGATCCTTATACATGAATTTTTATTGAATATGACATCTCCACTCCTAATTATTTTGTGATTCTTAACATCTCACAAACAATAAGAAAAATCATCAACTCCGTATCTAATGAAAGTACACTTCTTGGATTTTTCCTCAAGCTCTGATCGAGTTTCTATATCAATATGGACAAATGCTCCACAACCAAAAATTTCCAGAAATGAGTAGTCTACTTTTTGGCCTATCCATACCTCCTTGGAATACCACCATCCAAGAAAATCGAAGGCTCTTTGTTTATCAAGTAAACAATAGTATCTATAATATCTTCCCACAATTGTAAAGACAATCATGCATACAATCTCATTCTCCTTGCATACTCCATGATAGTTTTGTTCATCCTTTTAGACACACCATTTTATTGTGGGTTTCTAGGAACTATCTTTTGTCTATCCATCCCATGGTATGAATAATAAATATCAAAATATCTACTACAATACTTACCTCCATTATGTGATTTATGACACTTCAGCTTGTTTCTTGTCTCATTCTCAACTAAAGCTTTCCATTACTTAAATACTTCAAATACATTAGATTTTCTTGGAATGAAATAAATGCAAGTTTTCCTAGTTACATCATCAATAAAAGTAACATAATAATAAGACCCACAAAGAAATGGTACTTGGGATACTGCCCATGCATCAGAATGCACAAGCTCTAACTTTTCACTTTTCTTTCCTTCCCAACTCTAAGAAATCTGACCCTCTTTTGTTTTTCATAAACATTATTTTCAAAAAAATCCAAATAAACTTGTTTCAAACATGAAAATAAATTATTTGAATTGAGAAGCTTCTATATCCCCTTCTCACTCATATACCCAATCCAATCATGCCATATATTTTTATCCATTCCTATAGAAGATAGGGAAATAGAATAATCAGTATTACCAGTACATAAATACAATGTACCTACCTTTGCCCCTTTTTCTATTTCTAGTGAACATGTAGTAACATTCCATGAATTATTTGTGAATATGATTGTCCAACCATCACTTCCCTATTGTCCTACTGATATTAAGTTTCATCTCAAATCAAGAACATGTCTCACCTCTTTCAACAATCATTGATTACCATTTGGTCATTTTATCTGTATGTTATGATTCCAACAATTTTGCATGGTGCATCATCACCTAAATAAACCTGTCCAAAATAACCTTGAACATAGTCTAGAAAATATTTTTTATCGGGTGTGGTATGAAAATAAAAGCTTGAATCTAATACCCAAAAATCATAATATTATCCAAAGAAAGAATCAAAGTATCTTGTAATACATCATTTGCTACATTTTATTCATTTTTATTTTCGTGTTTTTCATCTCCTTGTTTTCCCTTTCGAGATCAAAATTATTTTTAGGTGTCCTCTCTTTCCACAATGCCAACACTCCACATTTGCCCTAGATTTGGATCTACCTTTCCTAAATTTCCCATGATTACTTGGACTCTTTCATCTTCCCCTTTGTCGTCCCCTACTTTCAATAGTCAAAGAATGAATAGATGTCTCACTTGTGTTTTTTTATCGCATTTCCTCGCTAAGGATAACACCAATAACATCATCAAAATTCAAAGTGTTTTAAGTATAGAAAAAGTTACTTACAACCATGACCAAGCCATTCTATCTTTCAAGAAATGGGCATAAATCAACAAATTCCTAACCTCGTCATCAAAATTCAATTTTACAGAACTTAGCTAACTAGTAACTGTGTAAAACTCATTTAAATGATTAGTAAAAAACCCACTTTATGGCATCTTCATATTAAATAAACATTTCATAAGAAATACCTTATTTGAGTCTAAGGGTTTCTCATACAGTTTGTCTAATGCCTTCATTAGACCCTCTATTGTTGTTTCTTTTTCTATATTAAAAATCATCGACGATGCCAAACACAACCTTATTTCTCCTAGTGCCTTCCTATCAAGAACCTCTCATTGTTCATCTGACATAGCCAACACCTTATTTTATTTTAGACCCAATGGTATGTAAAGATCCTTATTAGATAGATAATTTTCCATTTGCATCTTCCATAGTTGGAAATTTTGGACATTTAACTTTTCAACCTTAAGCTTGACTTCCTCTACCATTGGTCCCACTCAAATTTTAGATTTCCTGCCAAACCACTAAAGTATACACGACTATGATACCAGTTATTAGGGTTTAGTCAGATATGATCAATGAAGTATACATCGCTCTGATACCAGTTGTTAGGGTTTAGGAAAATATGAGAAATAAACAACATTAAGATATGCTGAAAATAAGAGAAGACAAAAAAACAATAACACAAAGATTTAATGTGGTTCACCCAATATGGGCTACATTCACTAGAGAAATAATCATCCACTTATTTTATTATCCAATGAAGATAAAATTATAGTCTAATACATTTCACATTACACTGCCACTTATTTATAGGCCTTTTAGGTGGTTTTCCAATGTCAGTTAACAAGTTAACCCCAAAAACATACTTGATGAGTTACCGCCACAAATTGCAAAGAGTGTACATTACTTGCTTGATCAGTCACCAAACACTAACATGGAACACTTAAAGGAGGAGGAACAATAGGATTAGGAATGCTTCCAAGAGTAACATAAATAGGATTGGTATTTTAAATGGATGTATTCATGAGAGGTGAATCATAAGTTAAAACACTAGGTAAAGAGGTAGGAATGGGATTTGAAGTCTCAACTCTGATGAGAGGTTAAGTTAAACCTATACCTTGAGCATAATCCTTAAGATTTTTAACATTTCTATCAACAAGATGGGAAATAGTTCTTAAGAAGTTAATTTTGTGTTCATCATTATGAATCAACTTCCTTAAACCGTCAACTAAGGAAATGGCTTCCTTGTTAGAATTCTCTTGACTTAACCATTGATCAAATTTCTCAAAGTCATGGAAAATATTTTTCACTTGGGTAGGAGGAACTCATAAATATTCCTCTTCATCATGAGAAGAGTGGGAAGAAGTGTTCTTAACCATAATGGGATTTTCATTAGTACATATGTGTGTCTCATCATGATTCCTAGGAAATAACGGGGACTTGAGATCAATGGAACCCATACACTTATGGATTCTCCTAACATGAGTGCTATAGGTAGGACTCAATGTTATAAAACTCATGCACAAGAGAAGAAACAAAAGATAGATATATAAATCACAAATATAAAATTTGAAAGAGATATGAAAACACTCATTAAATTTAAGCAACATTAATTGAATTGCACATAAACGCATCTAACTATGAAATGAAAAGTGAGGATCCAATGAACATAAAGGGGATATAACTCTAGAATCAAAATAAAAATGTCATGCGTCGTGTTCACCAAAATGTACTAAGGAAATGGGAAAATTTGGTATGCAATGTACACAAGGATTTTGTCCACCTTTTCCTAATGCACAATCAAAAGGAAGATGACCTAATAGGCACAAGTAGGATTTAAGCACTAAGTGAGTGTAGTGATCCTTCACTATTATGATTAATATTGAAATGGATTTGGGGAATTAATCTAATGATGACAGATAAATGACTAAAATAAGCTAAATTAAGTAGTTTGTGGAAAATAAAAGGTGACATAAACATAAAAGAACCTACAATGACCATAAATGAAAACTTGGGAGCTGTACTGACCTGTAGACCAAATTTGAAGTTGTTCCTATAGGAAAACAAATTTGTGAGTTTTAAATTACTTGGAACAAGAAGCATGGGGTGTTATGTTCCTAGGAATTATGTCTAGAATTTTGACTGATAGTCTCACAAATCGTGATCTTTTTGGAAAATTTCTGATAGATGCATTGCATGTACCTACACATAGATAAATAGGGAAAAGGTTGTGGAAAGGGGTTTTCCTTGGTAAAACCCATGTATAGGAATCAACCTTGAAAATAAAATAATGTCACATAAAGGAAATTAAATAATTAAGGTAAATATTAGATCTACCTTTTTAATACCTTCATGAATGAATATTGAGATCACACATATTGATGAAGAAGATTGAAATGTAGTTTTTGACCTTGGAATGTAAAAAAGGAATCAAGGATTCCTTTAAAAATGTATGGATCTGTGAATGCCAGTCCTAGATCTTCAATTTGGTTATGCTTGATTTGAAGACTTGCTATGCAGGTAGAACGCATGATATTGAAAAAAAGATCTTCTTTCTTACTTGAGAAATCCTCTACTCGGCGATCATGGGAGATAAGATTTCTAGAATGGAGAATATTTCTTTCAAATTTCTTCCTATTCTTGGAGAGATACTAGATCTTGGATGCTTGCCTTCAAATCTTTAATTCACTTGATTGCTTGATTATCTTTATGGTTTCTTACAAAAATGATGAGAGATAGGGTATTTATATACCTCATCACAAATTTTGAGATTCAAAATTAAGATAGGTCATCTATGGGATCTAATTTCCCACTGAAAAACCACAACAGGCATCCAGTTCAAATCTGGGCCCAATCCTTGAGGAACAAAACACCCTAGGAATTTGTTCCTAGGAACAAAAATCCTTGGGCATTTTGTACCTAGGAAAAAGCACCAGGATTTGAATGGGAAGATGGGAAGATAGGGTAGATTCTAGATCATGGGGTAATAGGTAGTTGGATCAAGTATAACAAACATAAAATCTCAGAATTGCCAAATAGGGCGAAACTAGAATCCAATTATGGGTACTAACTTTTTACGATGGTACACTTTTAAAAAAATTCTAACAAGGATGGGAAACTTTACTGTATTAAACCAACATTGTTTAGAAAATACATGTCAAAATAGGTGGTATATTATTGTGCTTGATTTGAGTCGTGTTTTCCCTTAATAGAGCATTTTGGTTTTTTCTTACACATGAATGTATTTTAAATGATGTCACCTTATAAAATCTATAATTTAGTTGCATAATTACTTTGATGTTTGGTGACCTTCGCATTCATCACTCATTTGGGAAAAACATGTGCTAAAAGAACTTGTGAAGACAAACTGTACAAGGGGACCTACCTAAAAAGGGGGATCCTGCATTAGTAGTGTTTTGTGGAAACATAAATAAATCCTACCTACTCTACTATGACTGGCTACTTAACTTATTAGATTGACCCATTAACAAGGTTTCAAAATTATCTTCTCTATTTTCTTACCTTTTTTTGACATGGTATGACCTTTTGAGATTTGGGATGGGAATAGTGGAAGTGAGTGTCCATACTCCTTTATTCTTTGACTACTAGGAAAATTTACATAGATGTACGTGGGTATATTTCCTACTAATGGGGAAACTGAAATACTCATTAAAGTACTAACCTCATGTCCTAATGTGGACACAACTAGGGTGGTTTGGTGAGAAAGGGGCTTTGCAACATATCTGATGGAACATCCATACGTTGAAAGTGGACAATCTTCAACAAGGCTCTAGCTAGGCACCTTGTTGTCTACATTGTCAGAGGTAGAGGTAGAGTTCTCTATGGTATCTTCCACCTCAATTGCACCTTTATCCAAAGCCAATTTTTTCTCTAGGGATGAGAAGAAAAACTTCAACTCATACCAGAATCGAGCATCATCTTATTTGTCTACAGTTTCTTTCATACTAGATGCTTCACACTCTAGGATTTATTTTTATGGGCTCTTTGAATCTTCAGCCTGGCCTAGAGAGGTGGGTGTTGAGGTCTCTTTATCTTCAAGTGGTTTCTCCTTCCTCTAGATGACTGGGCCTTCTTTGTATAGTGAGAGTGTTTAAGAAATAACAAGTTGTTAGGGAAAAAAACCCTCCAAATGTGACATATAGATGCTTTCTTCATAAATAAGGGATGCTGCCTCTGAAGGGGAAATTTACCAACCCATGTCTTTGAGCTACTACATGGCTTGAACATTGTCATTTCCTAGGCCCGAGTGACCGTACAATTGGCACTCTACCCCAATATGATCTAATGCCTACTAGAAGTCATGCAAGATATAATGAGCATGATATAGATGTGTGATTCCTCTGCACAAATAACAGGGGGAAAGGATTGTGAGGAGCTATCATATCTCCATCCAAAATTCCAATCAATGGAATAGTGCTAGTCCTCCCAATCCATGAGGCTCAGAGAAAAAATTTATCTCCTTGCATAATATTTATTATGCCACAACATAGGGTTCTCTATAGAGAAATATTTTATGTCACTGAGGACAACACCAACTCTTGGAAGTGAGAAAGAATAGAGTCTCATTAGGCATGCCAAAAAATTATTAATCCCTAAGAAGCTTAAACCTAAATAAGGGTAGTTAGGAATTTTCACAGGAGTTGCACCTTGTAGAGAATCCTTTGAAGTTTTAGAAGTCATATCTTTCTTCCTTAACTGAGAAAAGGGAGAAGGAACATTGTGAAAGTAATCAATGCTACAAGGCGGTATGTCGAAGCATTCTCAATATTTTGTAGGTTCATACAAAAACCTCAATAAAATTTTGGAATCTTTCTTTCCAAGGATTCTGCCTTTGAGCATGGATACAATGCTAGAGAAAGGTTTTGAATAGGTAAAGGTAGAGGGTACCTTGTAGGTGTGAAACTTACCTGGAATATGGTCACAGTGCAAAGAGTTATTTTGTCTCAAATAGAACCACTCTCAATAGTAAAAAAATATCAGTACCCACACACCATTATCTTGTTATTTGAGGATACAAACCATGAGTGGCATAGTTCAATACCCACTTCAAAGAAGAGTGAAAGAGTAGAAGAGTTTCACGATTCACTTGTCTTCAAGGATAGTGGAAATAAAAAAGACCGACATAAATAAACTGAGCTAGATGTAAAGGAAATCAGAATAGTACACTCTAGTTAAAAAAATGTGAAAGACAACAAGGGTACAATCTTCATACTTTATTAAGAGTAAAAATAAAAAGGCTGGAAATCAAACCATAGATTACATATGCCACAATATGCATTCAAAGATATCAGAGAGGAAATACTCTTCTATCATGCAAAAATTTACAACTGATGAACATGCTCAATTCCTATAGATATTATATACACCTATATATATACACATATACCCCCTATTTGATAAACCATTGGGGTTTATATATACTTTTCTCTGTAAGGTCGATCCAAAAGCACATTGTCCAATATTTAGTGCAATCAAATGAAGGTAGCCTTCATATAAATCCTCTTAGTTAATATTCATGGTAGCTAAGTGCCAACTATCTTACTTTATCCTTTTACTAGAAGCTCTTTTCCTTTATCTTTTTTCCTACATTATTGGCCTTTTCCCTATTGGGAATTATTTCCTTGGGATTATCAATTCAAGGGTACAAGTGACATTGAGTTCACAAAGAAGTGGGCCCCATTTCTTTCTTTTACAATGTTGTGACTGAACAAGACAGGCGTTGGTCTGGAGGGTGTTCTTAGAGTTTCCTCAATGAAGTTAAATCGAGGTTGCATGGTATTTTCCACATGTTTATTGAGTGGGCACTAGGGAGATTTTGTGGATGTTTCTTTGAGGAGTAGGGAAGCCATGAAAAAAGAGGCTAAGGGGGTCGAGCCACCAAACATTGTAGATATGGTCTACACTTCCTAATGTAATGGGAGTGGAGGTAGGGTATAATCTTTCCTAGGTTGACATTTCATTCTAGTGACTAGATTATTTCTATATCTGCATCATATTTCCCAAATTACATTTTGGCTAACTTGATGCATGACATTTTAATTTTGATTTGGTGTCTAGATCTGATTTTCATGCATTGCATTAGTTAATATTTACATCATAATATTGCTACACTTTATGCATTTAGATATCTAGGCTCACCTACCTTACATTTTGGCGAACCCAACCATAACATTTCCATTCTAAATTGGTGTTTGCATCTGATTTATATGAATTGCATTCTTCCATTTTATGCTTTTATTTAATATTTTTAGTTTTATTTTTGCATGATATTATTTTTATCCATGTACTTGCATTAGTAAAAAATACATAAGAATTGTACTTTGTTATATCTCATTTTAAGCATTTGGCATATATTTTCATTTGAAAAATAAAAATTGTTTTCATTTAATTTTTTATTAGGTTAGTTTCATAATGCATATATTAAGTAAAGGTGATCTTGGTTTACCATCCTTCCTATCACTTTATCCCTCTCCTAAGGACCCTCCTATCCATGAGGACATATTGGTGCAAGAAAATATCAGTTATTTCCATGATCTTCCTATTTTGGATGAGCCATTGGAGGATGGTGTTAATTATTATTTGCATATGTGCCTCCCCATGAGGATACCTTTTTGAAATAGGATGATATTTTGGTAGAGGAGATTGATATGGTTGTTAATTCCCTTAAGGATACTCTACCTTTATTACACCTAATGAAACATCTCCCATAGTAGAGAATTGATGAATTATACTTTTACCTCTCCTAGGGTATCTTTTGTCAATGAGGAAAATGTTCACACTGCTATTAATGACCTTCCCAATATAGATCCAACATTGAAGAGTAGTCATGGATCCTCTCCTCAAAAAGATACTTGGTGCAAGAGGAACAAACCAAACATGTCAATCTTAGTAAACACATCATTCTAGGTTATCTTTACCCTCCTACATATTTTCATAACCTTCAACATACCTTGAGATTCCTTAGCACTTGAGCACATGTCAAAGATAAGACAAGATCCCATGATCCAAGCAACTAGAAAAGCTAGGAGATTATGAAATAGAGAAGGAATCCATGAATTCCATGGGATAGCAAGCTACACTATGCTAGGTGATCCATGAGAGAAAAAAATAGGAAGAGTAGAAATA
Source organism: Thuja plicata (assembly GCA_018584345.1). Lineage (NCBI taxonomy): Eukaryota > Viridiplantae > Streptophyta > Pinopsida > Cupressales > Cupressaceae > Thuja > Thuja plicata. Next base: position 4,687,632 of record MU226925.1, on the reverse strand, counting down.
GTCTAGCAATTTGTGTTATGCTGGTTCCACTTATCCAAAGAGAGGTTAGTGTATAGATGGAATTGATAGTCTAGCAAGTTGCTTTATGCTAGTCAACCTATCGAGGGATAACTGAGTAAAACATTTTTCCAAAAGGAAATCCAAAAAAAGAGGATTGTCCCAAAGAAATCATTGTCCCCAAAGGAAATCCAATGTATAGTACAAAAAGATAACCAAGGAAAGCATTGTCTCCAAGGAAATCTGCAATATAATGCATAGGGGCGTAAAAGGATAATCCCAAGGAAAGTATTGTCTCTTTAGAAAATCCTCTGAATAATGCAAAAGGGCATAAAATAATTCACATGCGCATAAAAAGATAATCCCAAGGAAATCATTGTCTCCTTAGGAAGTCTGCTAAAGAATGCATGGGGTATAAAAGGATTTAGGAATGTGTTATATAATACACAAGGAGACCACATATATGCCCCCTCTTTAAGATAGAAACATAAAGCTATTATGGCATCTTCAGGAAAATCAGAACAATGATACCCACCTTCAACACCAAGGAGATATCCTTTAAGAAACAATGTATACATAATTGAAGTAAAATATGTGTAACTCTTTCTAAAGAGAAGGAAAGATAATTGTGTAAAGAGATATCTAGAAACATGTGTAAAGGGATCCTTAGGAGGAAGGGATATTTGTTATAATACATTTACCTCCAAAGGGAGTTCTAAAAAAAAAATTGTTCAAGACCAATAGGGGAAGGAGAACAAGAATTCATCTTTTAGCCCCCTATTTCTAGGAAAAAGTGATTCTTCATGAAGGATGACACAGTTTAAGCCCCCAATAAAGAGATTTTTTTTTATAATGGAAATAATTTTAAAAATAAGGAAGAGGTTGATATAAAGGATACACACCTCTTGTATAAGAGAGAATATCAAATCAAGATAATTAATTCCTAGTAAGGAAAGAAAGCACATGGTAAACAAATGACACTCCACCAAGGAAAGTGGATCCTTGGAAAAAGTTTGAAAAAGAAACCCCTTACCCCCCAGTGTAAAGGGAACAGAAAGAAAAGCACATTATTTACTCTAAGTGAAAGATCAATTATAATAAACATACACTCCCAAGAAAGGAAGAGATTGCAAAAAAGAATGAGAATCCTTGTGTAAAACAACGCAACTACATACATGGAAGGACATCATGTTATAGGAGATTCAAATAAACAAAGAGATAATGAATTCTTTAGAAGGATAAGGAAAGAGAAACCTTGAACCCCAAGTGGAGAGACAAGAAAAATGACCTATTATGTTTCTCACAAGGGAAAATTGTAAATTAAAGTATAGCACCATGCACCCTCCTACATAAAAAGTACTAAAAGTACTAGTGGAGAAGTCCTACCATGACACAAAATTAATTATTCAATTAGACACGTTAGAGTTCATAAAGAAGAATGATCTCCTTGCATACTTTTTATTTGTCTTATTAGGACTTTCTTATTAACATTTTTCTAATTAGATTATATTTATAAAATGGAACCTTTTTTGGTTTTTTCCTCTCTCATGGAAGGATTTTTTCACCCAATGGCGTTGTCCTTCCTTTGAAAAGATGGAAAAGGAATTATGGAATCTCCTTTTCCCTCATTTCTATTGATGTATCTAGAAGGAAATAAATAATAGAGTATTTCAGGAAAAATACTCTAAAGCTTAAGTGGTTGGTAGTCACATTTGTAGAGGGTTGGAGGAGAACTTTAACATTATGGTTAATAAAAATCTAGATTTGAATTCTTCTAAGGAGGTTCTTGAGAGCATCAGAAACTCACAGTTTAGCTCCATCACTTCTAGAGTCCCTCATCCCAGAGAAGAATCCTTGTGGTCCTCCTCTCCCCATGAATGGATCAAAGATAACTTTGATGGGGCTGCTAAAAGAAATTCGGGAATGGTTGGAGGTGGAGGCATTATCAGAGGTTGGAGAGGTAATTGTATTTGGTTTGTGGCCTTCCCCCTAGGTATTCAATCAAATCACAGAGTTGAAGCTATGGCCGCTCTCAACGCCATCATATTGGCTGAGGAGATGGAGTGCAAAAATATGTGGTTGGAGGGAAGTTCCCTAAACAACATTAATAACATTAAAGGTCTAAGAAAATATTTGTGGTAAATTGAGCATATTATTAACAAAATTAAAAACATTTCTCTTATATTTTAAAGGTTCCATATTACCCATGACTATCGTGAATCTAACAAGGTTGCGGATGGGCTTGTTAACCTGGGGGTTAAGTCTGACATCATCAACAACTGGGTGAGAATGAGTAATATTAATGATGAGATTAATAAGCTTATTTACTATGAAAAGATCAACCAAAAGGAGGGAACCATTCGAAATAATGATGACATTGAATGATATGAAATAGATTTTTTGTACTTCTGATATGCAAAGGAAAGCAGAGAAAATTATCATTATTGTGTGTCATATTATGCACACTTTTTGGGTTATCAAGACAACCTTGGAGCTGAATAATATTTATATTAATATTTTCATGCTTATTCTAGAAAACTTGGAGTTTAACAAGCTTGGGAAGAAGCCAAACTTAGGTACTCTGGCTAATGGAAGCAAAAAGGAGGAAGATGTAATGGGTGGTGATCTCAAGAGAGAGGAGCCCTCTGAGTGTAAGTGGATTCAGGAAAAGAAGGTCTGGAAGAATCTCAAGAAAGACATAGTCAAAAATTACCTCAAGCGGTTGCATGGCTACAACAAAGACATTACGATGGATTTACCCTCTAGCTGGGAGAATGGTGTGGTGCATTTAGAGGGTAAGTCTTTCCCTCTCATGCTGAATCTTCTTGCTGAGATTAGATGCCTTCCATTAGAGGGTATTAACTTCTTCAAAGAAAAGAAATTCAAAAATAAGGCCTACAAGGATTTCCCTAAATTAGTTAAAGAGAAGGCTATGTTAGTTAAAGGGAAAGTTGATTATGTTAATAGCAATAATATCAAGCTCATTTGGGCTCAACTCTTAAGGCTTATGATAGAATATTTTACATTAGATGATAGATTTTCTAGAGTCTACAATTACCATTTCATTCTTGTTAACCATTTCCTCTATGAGACTAGGGTTTCCTTCCCCTACTTTTTGCTAAGCTCCCTTAACTAGAGCATTAGGGATTACATAGTCAATTCTAGCTTTCCTATGCTTCATGAGGGTTTGATTCTTCTTATAGTAGAGTATTCAAGAGACCAGGCCCCAGATTCTATGCCAAAGAAAGTGGGCACATAGAAGATAAAGGTCGTGGATAAAAGTACTAGTAAGACGGTGAGTCCTTCTCCTGGTAAGAAAACCAGAAAAATGAAACCAAAGAAAACAGAGGCTACCTTGTCAATCTTTGATGAAGTGGAGGGAATAATTTTAGGAGATGATGAAGACTCCTCTCACAATGAAGGCCTAGGTAAAGGTAAGAAGAATGAAAAGGACAAGCCCGAGAAGGAAATTCACCTTACCAATGAGAATGATGATGTGTTGAGTGTAGATAAAGAGGTTGCAGATGATATTGTGAATAACACCCAACTAGATGAAGTCACCAATCTGATTAATGCTCTTATTTAGACTTACATGGAGGATAATAATACCCAGATGGAGTTTGGTAATAACAATGAAAATAAAGTAGATAATGAGGACCTAGATATAGATATGGAAAAGGGAAATGATGTGCTCAACGAGGAAACTAATGTTATGGATATAAAGATATATGTTGAGGAGGAAAATGACACTACCAATGTGAACTCTTCTATTGTCAATCGGGAGATTGATGACCACCCTAACCCCCCTGAGAATCCTTGGATAGAAGCCAACACTAAGAAGGGTAAGGGTAAGCATGAATAGAACAATGCTAATGATACTATCACAGAGAAGGACTTCAATACTAAAAGGGTCACTAATATGAGTGTTCTGAGTACTTTCAGAAGTAAACAATTTTTTTCTTTAAATCTTGATAAGTGGAATTTCCATGAAACTCAAGACCTGGGATCAAGTATAGAACCCTTGACACTAGGCATAGGGTGCTGGAAGAAACTATTGACAAAATGAGGAATGATGTCGCCATGTACAATACTGGTAATGATGTTTTTACTGAGGTAGCTGAGAGTTCTAGATTCTTGGAAGATAAAATTACTTGTATTATTGAGGAAAAGGTCTCCCCCATCCAAGAGAAAGCAAGAAACAATGATCAAATGTTTAGGAAAATATTATCCCTTAACGTTGTTGGCATGAAAGCTATGGTTTCTAACCTTACTCCTCTGCATGCACGGCTAGAAGGGAACAACATTAATAAAAATGATATAAATATCGATGATGAAGGTGCTAAACAGGAAGACAAGATTGTTGGCCCGGGTACTGGAACCAGATCCAATACCAAGAATAAAATGACAACTCAGCCAAATGACTTTACTGGCTTGAAGGATTCGATTCAAAAGATTCAGGACTTGCTAGTGGACTTTGAGGAGTACCTCAACATGCTGGGTTGATTTGTGTTGCTGGGAGGTTTCTTTTGTTCCATGGGCTGATGGTCTTTGTGTCTTTTTTTTTGTTTTTTTGCGGATGAGATTTTATTTATGATATCTTAGGCTATGCCCTTTTTGCTTTTGTCATCTTCTTGAGGCAGTCGATGTTTTCTTTCTACTAGTAATGTTTTATCTTTCTTTTCTCTTGTAAATGGTTTCGCCCCCCCCTTCAAAACCTGCAGCTACCTCAATCAAAAACAATTAAATTTGCCTCTCAACATGTTAATGTTATGTTTCATTTATTATTTCTTATTATTTATATATTCAAATTCATATACTATAATCACCTAATAATGGTCTAGCAAACCCATAGCCCCCTTTTCTCAAATATTTGGTCTTAATAAATCCTAAATCTAAGACATTATCGCTAGAATCTAAATTATTCGGCATTTAATCAAACTTGCTTGCATAATTCTAAAATCTTGACTGGAATCAAATCATCAATCATAAAAGCCTAAACCCAAAAAGCATAAAACATTGGGATAAATAAAAAATTCCTAAGTCCCTTTTAAATCAAAAAGTGAACCCATTCACACATGGGTGTGCACTCAAAATTTAAATAAAACAAATATAAGGGAAAATACAAATTTTTCTTATTCTCCACAAAAAATGACCAATAAATGCACTTCACATGGATTGAGGGGAACTGCATCTCAACAATTGATCAATCTCTTTTGCCTCTTAATCTCAACCACACATTTCTTGGAATCTTCTATAAAATAGATGGTTTCATTGATTCAACATAATCAAGCATTTGGAGAGGTAGAGTTATAATATTATTTTCATCCTAGAGCTCTTGCATTCATAGTTCTTTTCTTTCATCGTAGTTTCTTTCATTCTTTCACTTGTAGTTTCATTTCTAGATTAATGGTATTCTAGTTTCCTTTCATAGCTTAATGGTAGATGCATTGTTCTTACATTAGTAAATTGCATTTGCATTCTAGTTTCAATATCATTCATAGTTTGATAGTTCATTGAATCTTTCATTTTCTAAGTTTTGAGAGCCAAGCATGCAAGTCTATGCATCTTGCTCACGTTCTTTGCATTGAATCTTTTATTTTGGAGTAGTCAAGCAACTGATTTATCTATGTCCAAATCTAATGGACATCCACGAGCATCATACTCACTTCAACTAGGAAGCAATAAGCCACTTTCTAGGGTTTATGATAGTGCTTTGAATCTTATTTTTTCACTAACCCTTTGGATATAATGGTTTATTGAAGTGTTTGGTTATATATATTGATCACACATTTACCACACATGTTTTTGGCGCCCACCGTGGGGCTCAAACCCACAACCACAAGGTTAAGAGCCACATTTTTGGTGCCCACTATGGGGCAAGAAGTTATGTTTTTGTCTCATTTTCATGATTTTCTAAATATTTTTGACAAAACAACGCTCTCGGTTGTACTGTTATATGTTCTCTGTCATACAAAAAATCTCAAAATAGTACTTTGTCATTTGGGAATAGGTATATTATCGTATGAGCTTTCATTTTATATCTTCTTTCATTTTAATCTATTAGATTTGTCGTACGGGAATTTTTCAGAACCTAGTTTGTCGTATGACAGTTGATGTATTGTCGTACGATTTTAACTACTAGTCTATATTTTGTACTTTGTCATTTGGAAAACAACAAGCATTTTTAGGGTTCTTCTTGAGCTGATTTTAGTTTTCTAATCTTTTGCATGTCTTCTATGATATTTTTACTATTTGGTGTTAGAGTCTAACTGGTTTTTGTAGGACCTTTTAAGGAAGATTTTATTTCCAAAGTTGCACTTGCACACTATTTTCTAAGACTACTAACGATTTGTGCTTATAGGACGCTTGCCAAGGAGAAATAAATTGAAACTACTAACGTTTGTGTTTGCAGGTTGCCTTGAGACTACATCAACCAAACAAAACATGTGTCATTAGTGGATTTCATAGGCACCTATCTTAATTAGGGTGTTTTTTTTTTAGGTAAGATTAGACATTAGGGGATTATGATCTTCTCTTCTTGAGAATAAAAAACCCAAACATGTTGGATTGAACTTGAGCAAGTAAAACTTTTCTTTTGTTAAATGAACATGTGCTTGATGTGTTTGTGACACACTATGGAGTGGGAGAGTATGCTCTTTTCTTCTTGGAAAATAAAAAATCTTGACCTCTACTAGCTATCCATTTATTTTTCTTGCATTTACCTTTAGAGGCCCTGTCAAGAGAGCAATCTTTTGGGAATGACCCAAGTGGGGAACAAGCGGACCTGGCTACTTCCACCCCAGTATAATCAAATGCTTCCATCAATCCAAAGAGAAGGAATACATGGCTATTTTCCATCTCTAATGCCTCTTCACTTGTAGTGACTCATTGCCTTAATCTTTCTAAGCAAGAATACATTTGACTGGGTGCTTGTAGGGCCATCTTGGTCTCAATCTTGTTTACAAGATTGTAAGGGAAATACATTCAACTTGTGTAGGGATAAGAGGTCTCAATCTTACATGAAAGACTATACATTTTGGGTGCTTGTAGGGCTATAGGCCTTAATTTTTCTTGCAAAACTACAAGGGATAGTCATGAACTAATGTACTTACTAGACACTTTTAGATAGAGGCTACCTGATCTACCTCTGAAAGTATCATCATCTTTGTGCAAGGATTGATCCAAGTTGATTTACTCGGATCACCCCAAGATTTTTACACTCACCATATGTATTCCAAAGGATGTTTTAAAGCATGAATGTGGCATGGGCGAGCTTATGCAATTCAAGTGTTGAGTCTCTTTTCAAAACCCACAACGTGCAAGTCCTAACAAAAGCCAATATCACTTTGTGTGAGGCGAAGGAATATCAAGTGTGGGAACATATTTTGATACTAAGACAATTTGACTATAGGGTAGAAAGTGTTTGGTTTTTCACTCTTTGTGCTTGATGTGTTTGAAAACCTTGAACTTGAGATGTCTTACAGACAAGAACACTTTGACAACAGAAAACATTAAATGTAAATATTCTTACCTCAAAAATTTAGACAACATCGTCTGAAGTTTTTCACTCGCAAGTGGAAAACTGTTCCAGAATCCTTTTTCATTTCATGTCATTAAATTTGTCGTATGAAAAAGTAGGGAAAAAACTCGTATGAGGGATAGTATATTGTCATATGGGAACCAGGGAATTGTTCCAATCTTGAAATCTTTGTCATTCAGTCACACTTTTGAAACAAAAACTATCATACCATGTCATGGTATTTTTCAACTTTCAAATCTGGTGATTATATTTTTCATTGTCCTTTGTCCTAGCTTCTCACAATCTTCTCAATCAAATTGTCTCTTCACTCTTGGCTACTTATCAACTTTTTCAGAAGTGTCATCTAGAAGGTATTCAAACCTCAGCACATGATACCTTGTACAAATTCAACAAAAAATCTCTTTTCTCCATCAACAAATCTTTGAAGCTTTGATATTGACTTTACAACTTGATCCTTTAGAGCTGTCAGAAAACACCTCTGTTCGATCATTCTACTCACAAAACAAAAATTATGTCTGCCTACGATTGGAAATCACAACATGGAAATGAGAGACATCATACTAGTGCCTCTTCCTTGGTGGAAGAACCAACAGAACAAGACATAAGAAAATCTCAACAAGATAAGCGATTTCAAAAGATGATGCACACACTTATGCAATTGGATAAGGAGAAGTAATTTATGGACATTGCATCCTTGGGTGTTAAAATTCCACATGACTTTGATGTCGAAGGACTCATTCAAGAAGAAGAGATATCTCCTATTACTGTCCTCAAAAAACAACTCCAAGACATGAGATGTGAGATAAGGGATCTGAAGAAAGCAAATGAAAAATCAACTAGAAAATATTCTTTGGAGTCCATATGTCCCTTCCCTTTTGCAAAGAATCTCTACATGCCACCTTTTCCTCCCAAGATTGAGATGCCTAACTATGAAAAATAGAATGGGGAAGGTGACCCGCAAGATCATGTAAGGTAATTTTGCACCCTCGGTATGGAATTCATGCACGAGAAGATCTACTGAATGAGATTATTCCCGTGAAGCCTTAGTGGCCAAGCCTTGGAATGGTTAATGAAACTTTCACCTGAGATCCAAACATTTTATGAGTTAGTGCAAAAATTCATTCAACATTATTCTTATAACATATTGTATACAGTCAAAATGTTAAACCTGTGTAACACTAAACAACACATGGGTGAGCCCTTTGTTAAGCTCCTCCAAAGGTGGGGAAGGATGTTTTCAAGATACCCAAGGCAGATACCCAAATTAGAAAAGATCAACATCTTTATTAACAACTTGGTGCCTAAGATAAACTACATGACTCAAATGAAAAAGCACACCTCATTCAGTGATCTAGTAGATAGTGCAATCAAAATAGAATATGTCCCTGTAAAGAAGGGTGAAATCACTCTATCTAAGGATACTAATTCCATCAATGGTAATGGAAAAGATAAGAGAAAATTTTGGAACAAGAACCAAAATGTGGTTAACAATGGTGTAGTCGATTCTCCTAAGGCTTAACAACCTATATTCAACCTCTCAAGTAGAAATCAGGCTACTAAGGTTACTACTAACATGAAATTTTTTCCCAAGATTACTCCAAATACTCATAAAGATTAGACACCTTGGATCCCACGATCCAAGTGAAACTTTACTCCTCTTGGAAAACTGTTAGAAGGTGCACTAAAAATGTTGGTTGCCCACAAAATTATCATGATCCAAGATTCAAAACCCTGGGAGCCTGAAGTGAAACCAAAATGGTGGAATGATGAAAATTATTGTGAATATAACAAGAATAAGGGGCACATGACTAATGAGTGTATGAAGTTAAAACATGTGATACATGATCTGATTGATAATAAAACCATTACTATTGATGGACACAAAACCAATGATGACCACAAGGGTTTCAAGTAGCCTTTACCTTCGTATAGAAAAGGAGATTCTTCAAAGACTCAAGGCACAACAATAAATCACACCTACACGAACAATGATAATGTGATCCATATGTTTGAACCTTCAGATCACTCGATCAATGCCATCACCATCAACGAGAATAAAACTGAAGCCGCCAACGTGGTTACGTGAAATTAATCTAAGATCACTATCAGAGGGGTTTCATCCTCTTCTCAACCAACTTCTTCACCAACAAACAAGGCATCATATTCAAACCAAAATACCCTATCCCTTCCGGTTGCAAACTACAACATGGTTGACCAATTAAAACAAACACCCTTGAAAATCCCTATTCTATAGTTTCTTAACTTGTCGCTATCATACAAGGAGATCCTTGAGAGAACTCTTTCTAAAACAAATGTAACAAAGTACTTGGATGTCAACCAATTCCAAATGATGGTCAACCATCTGAATTCTCCACATTATCTATCTTTCTCAAAAGAAGATAAAAAATCCCTTAGCCACCCACGTAATCAACCTTTACACATAGAGGTCTTAATTCAAAACATCGGGTTAAGCACATTTTGATAGATGTAGGTGCTGGTTTGAACATTAGTACTCTTAAATTGGTCACAACACTAGGTTTTTCTGAACAAAATATTGATCCTCAGAAGAAGATAACCATCAAAGCATATGATGATGAGGAGAGATCATCAAAAGGGCTACTGGTGCTCCCTATCAGAGTGGGCCCTACTAAAAGATATGTTACTTATCAGGTGCTAGAACCACCTCTTGCGTACAATATATTGCTAGGTAGACCTTGGATTCATGACATGCAAGTAGTCCCTTCTACTTATCATCAGTGTGTTAATCTTTTGTATAATGAGGTAGAAGTGTCCATTCAAGCTGAGAATGCCTACTCTTGCAACACTTGGAAACAAGCTGACATTATGGTTTCACACAACAAAGATGCACCGCAAGATTATGAAGTTTCTTAAAAGGAACTGATGAAGATATTTGAGGAAAAATTCAAGATCAATAACACAAGCATGGGATAATACTAGTTAACCTCTCTTCCTACATCTCCTAGATCTTATGGCATGCCATCTTCATCCTTCCCACCTTCAAATAGTTAACAAAAGGAAATACATAAGGGAACTAGAATGGTAAAGGTGTGTGTTTCTCTTTCAAAAGAGAATGAAGAAAAACTATCCTCGCATGGTTGTACAAGGATACAAAACAAGATCACAAAGTGAAACATGTGGAAATCTGCCCATAAAAGTATGGGAAGGGATATCAACTAATGAAACAAATGGGATACAAAGGTAAGGGACCCTTGGAAAAGACAAAGGTCTAAAAGAACCCATTCATTCTGAATTTTGAAGTCCCACAGATGGGACTGGCTTGGGATACCTTGAGAAGAAATTTCATCCCTCTCCCAGTAATGTCCCTAGTAGCTCTCACATAGATGCGTATGGTACAGATACTGAAGATGAAGCTGAGAGTATCCCTTTTTCCCTTTGAATGGATGATGCATGTTGCCATTGAAAATCTTGTAGATCAGGGGGAACCTTATGTTCCATCATTTCACAGAGCTTCCTTTGAACCAAATAGATCCATTGCTTTGACAAATGGGAAAGAGATGTCACCTCAAAAAAAATACATAAACTTAGATACAAAACTTGAAGATAGACATCCTAACTGGGGGAAACTTATTTTTACCTCTCATGTCCTTGATTTATCTCATTTCTCAAATGATGGGGTGCACACTATTGATGAAGCTTCTCCTTGTGCCTCTCAAAGACAAGAGGATGATTCTACACAATGTGGAACAAGTCAGCAGCATGAAAACAATAGCTACCTTAGCATCCCAAGGACTATCTCTTGATACTTAGAGAATAGGGATCATTCTCTTATTCAATAGGACTATGGACAAAATAAGGATAATATTGCAAAGGAAAAACACACTAAATAGGGGCAAACTATGGTTCCTATACATGTGTTAGACTTGCCTCACTCAATTGAAACAAACTCTAATGATTATGAGTGGGATTCCTTTTCTGATGCCACTGTGGATATTGAAATTGATGTGATTCGCAAGTATGCACCTCATTTCACATGTAGGGAAAGTTCTCACATTGCTAAAGCATCAAGCTCACCCCTAATTGAACATCTAGAACCAGAGCCCATCTATGTTCCTAAAGATTACTATTCTTCTAAAGACGAGGAAAGGACTCCTCTTCCACCTAACATCAACTGGTGTTTCAAAAAGGAACCTAGGAATTCTCTTGCATCTTCTACTCAGAGCTAGGGATTTTGACCGATGTTCTAGTCATAGCTCTGCATCAACTAGCAATAGAGGTGGTCCTATGTCCACTAGTTATAGAAGTAATCTTACACCTGAACAATGGGATCATGAAATAGAAGAAGAGGAAGCAACTTGGGACCTTTGATATCTTGAAGAACTTGATATGGTTCCTCGCCCATGGCTCCCATCCTTGAGAACTGAAATTGTTCTACTAAGCACTATTATGGCTAGGATATCTGCTCGTCAGGAGAATGAATGCAATAACGCTAGGTCAAATGTATTTAATTCATGTGCTACTAACAACGGCTCCCTTAGTATTTTTAGGATGAATCATGGTTTAGGAAGTCCTTCAGAGAGTGCTATCATAGACCTTCTCTTACCTGATGAAGACCTTGATCCTAAGAACTTTGTGCTATCCTTAGAACCTGTTGAGTCTCTATCCCTTGTTCACCCCAAACTTATCGAATGGAACCCTGATGCACCTCTAGACTTGATTTCTGATCCTAATGACTACACATTATAATTCTACCTAAATGCCATTCAACTCCTTACCTCTTCAACCAATGCAAGGAGCATCAGTATGATAGAGAGGAATATCAAGTTTCTCAGTCTTAAAAGGAAAAATAAAAATAAAAAGCATTCTGATGGTGAAAACCACTTAGTGGAAGTATCACAACCCAAAATAGTAAAAATAAAGGACGTGTCCAATGAAGAAAACCTCTCTGAGGGACCAGAGGATGTGAAACTCGATGTTATACCTAACCATTTCTAGGAAAGATCTTCAGTGTTGATTGAACCTACATAATCTATCACTCTGGTAACAACAGAGGAACCTCAACTGATCTACTTAGCCCAATATTTGTCCAAGGAAGAGAAGCAAAAGTTTACCCAATTCTTCAAGGAAAAGAAAATCATATTTTCTTGGTCATATTCAAATATGCCTGGATTGGATACAGATTTGATCATGCATCATTTATCTTTTACTCCGGGAACTAAACCAGTCAAACAAAAACTGAGAAAGATGCATCCTCATGTAGCATTAATGGTAAAATCTGAGCTAGAAAAGATTTTGAAAGTTGGATTCATCAGAGCTATAGCCTATGCTGAGTGGATTTCAAATATTGTTGATGTCTCCAAGCATGATAAAATAATGATGGTCTGCACTTATTTTAGGGATCTAAACAAATCATGTCCTAAAGATGACTTTCCACTACGTAACATTGATATGATTGTGGATCTAACAACGGGCTATGAGATGTATTCACTAATGGATGGATTCTCCAGCTACAAACAAATTAAAATAGCCCCTGAAAATCAAGAAAAGACTACTTTCACATGTTCCTGGGGCACCTTCTGCTGCAACATAATACTACTTGGCTTGAAAAATGTTGGGGCTACTTATCAATGGGCTATGACTACTATTTTCCATGATATGATGCATTAAAGCATGGAATACTATGTGGATGACACTCTAGCTAAGTAAATCAAAAGAGTTACACATCTCAATGATTTAGAAAAGACCATTGATGGCATGGAGCAGTTCAAGCTTAGGCTCAACCCTAAGATGTGCGCTTTTGGCGTTACCTCCAGTAAACTTCTGGGTTACATTATTTCAGCTAAGGGAATTGAGGTTGATCCTGAAAAGATCACTTCTATCATGGACATACCACCACCAAAGAGTATTAGTGAGGTCAAAAAATTACAAGGAAAATTACAATCCATTAGAAGATTTATCTCCCAGCTTGCTGATAAGGCTCAGCCTTTCACGAGAACCTTGCATAAAGGTGTAACATTCAAATGGGATGATGGAGTCAAACAACATTTTCAACAAATCAAAGACTATATAGAAAATCCTCTAGTATTGATGGCTCCTATTCAGGGAAAGCCTCTCCTCCTTTATATCTCTGCTACATAAACATCCTTGGGCACTTTTCTAGCTCAACATGATGATATGGAAAAGAGAGATTCATCTACTATATCAGCAGAACCATGGTCTCTTATGAGCATAATTATACTATCATTGAAAAGGCTTATCTTGCAGTGGTATTTTCCTCTCAAAAGCCAAGACACTATATGCTATCACACTATGTCAAGATGATTGCTAAGATTGAACCTCTCAAGTACCTATTAATAAAAGAAACTATCACTGGAAGACTAGATACACAATAGGTTATTGTCGATGCTCCTTTACAAGATACACAACCATTGTTAATCGAGTTCCCTGATGAAGCTATTTTACACCTAACAGAGCATACCTGAAAAATGTTCTTTGACGGATCATTTACACATCAAGGATCTGGTGTTGGATTTCTTTTCATCACACCACAAGGATACAGGATCCCCATGGCTTATAAAATGATGTTTCCTTGTACTAACAACATTGCAGAATATGAAGATTTGGCAAACAGTTTAAAGATGGTCATTGAAGGGAAAATCACTGAATTGCATATCTACGGTGACTCATAGCTAATGTTCAATCAAATCAATGATCAATATCAAACAAGGGATAAAAACTTCTACCATATAAAAGGATGATCAATGACCTTAAGAAATACTTTGTGTTTGTTACTTTTCAGACAATGCCAAGAGAAGCAAACAAAGAAGTTGATGCTATGGCCACCTTGGCCTCCATGTTCCAACTAGAGGAACATTACTTTCTCTATGACTTCCTGGTGGAAGAGCTCATTTTTCCCACCTATGATTCCTCTGAATCCCATGTCATTTTCTCCCTTGTGGTTACTGATTCTTCCCGTTATGCTCATATTTACTCTTACCTTTGTTATTAGACCTTACCTAATGAACTATCTAAAAATGAGAAAGTAAATCACATAAGGAATGCCTCGTGTTGCCTGATTATGGTTGACAAATTATATAGAAGAGGTATTGATGGTACTCTCCTTAGGTGTCTAGAACACAACGAGTCTAAGCACGCACTAGAGGAATTCCATGAAGGTGTCTCTGGATCTCACTCGAATGAACTTTCATTGGGAAATAAACTCCTATGGATTGGATATTACTGGCCCTCTATGGAAAAGGATGTTGTACATTTTTTCAAAACATTTAAGAAGTATCAAACTCATAGTAACCTAATTCATGCTCCTACACATGAACTATTACCTTTCATTACCCACTGGCCATTTCATTAATGGGGCTTTGATCTAATTGGCAAGATTTATCCCTCGTCCTCTGGTGGGCACAAATTCATCATAACTTCCACTGAATACTTCACAAAGTGGGTTGAAGCAGTCCCTCTGATCATAGTTATAGGCAAACAAGTGGCTATGTTCATCCTAAATTACATCATATGTAGATATGGAATACCCTCATCCATTGTGACAGACAATGGGGGCAATTCAATAATAAGGACATGGATGAATTATGTGACAAGTTTAAAATTACCCAACACTATTCTTCTACTTATTAACCTCAAGGAAATGGATAGGTTGAGGCCTCCAAAAAAAACATATTGAAGATCTTACATAGAATAGTGAGTAAGACAGGGAAGGACGGGCACCTTCAGCTCAATCCAACTTTATGGGCTTATAGAACCAGTATCAGAACACCTACATGGGCAACACCATTTTCTTTGGTATATGGAGTAGAAGTTGTATTCCATGTTGAGGTAGAAATACCCTCACTCCGAGTCAACATACATGGACTCATTACTGATGAACAGTATCAGATTTATAGAATCTAGGAGCTTGAATTACTTAATGAATGAAGAAAAGAAACATTCGACCATCTGAGGGTCTATCAAAAGAGAATGTCTCAAGGCTAAAACAAGAAAGTGAGACATAGAGGATTTTAGGTTGGAGACCTTGTGCTTAAAGAGAATCCAAAGAATCAACAACATCGTGAAAAAAGTGAAAGTTTGAACCCAACTGGCTAGGTCCCTTTGTGATCACTGCGACATTTAGCTCTAGGGCCTATCGACTATCAACTCTAGAGGAGGATACTTTTACTGATCCCATCAATACTCCCCACCTGAAGAAGTTCTATGCTTGAGTATTCTCGCTGGTCAGTAGCATGTACATATATATGATCCTAAAAAAAGAACAAAAAGGTATAATAGTAGAAAAAGACAAAAACATTTGCAAAAAGTACTGAAAAAATGGTTGTCTTGGTGAAAACATGGAAACAGATAGCTTGATGAGTCAATAAAAAAATTAAAAAAAACAAAGTCAAAAGTACAAAGAAATTGAAAAAATCAAGAAAATGTGCCTTGGTGAAAACCTGGAAATAGACGCCTTGGAAGCAAAACCAATAAATTGCCAAGTGGTGAAAACCTGGAAAACATGCATCACTTGTAACTCAATGCTCCATCTATCAATGCGTAGCTTGGCTGATCTCATCTTTGATATGTCCTTTATGCTTTCTGAGCTATCAAATCAATCTAGCCCTTTTGGCACACCTCGCTTCAATGATTGAAGCCATCTCTTAGGTTTTGTATAGGCCTCCTATTTTCAACATCATGTCAGTCAACCTATAAAGTCCTTACAATTGGTCTCTTTTTCTGGACAGTTTTCCACTGACGCATTGGTGTTTCTTAACACCTTAATCAATAGTGTTTCTCAACACTCTATTTCAAACAAACCTATGTTTCTCAACACAACATCGGATAACATACACAAAATTAACTCAGTAACACAACAAAAAACACAATGGTTTTTCTCAACACCCACATCAACAAGTTAAACAGACTGAATGATTGCTGACAATTTTCTTGTATGGTGTCTATTATCAATTATTTCCTATGTTTTCTTTGATTTTTCCTTGTTGGTGTAGTTCCAATGATCCTTATGTCAAGACAGAAGGGTGTATGTGGTAAGAGCTTCCACACTCAAGTGGATAAGCCACACATCCCTCAATCCTACTCTCTTGCACCATAAGGTGAGGTTGGTCCTATCTCCTTGTCTGTTATTCTTCTTGTTTCAACAATAATGCACTCATGGTTATCTTGGCTTTGAATGCCTCGATACTAGTGTCCTCTTGTTATATCAACTGGAAACAATGTTTAGGTCATCTCATCTCTTATACCTAGATGCTTACATTTGTTTCTCACACCTATCTGATGAAGATTTGTATTCATATCCTTATGGTTCTGTTGGTGCCAGTAAGGATTGTATTGACTCTGGTGTCCCAAAATGTCCAAATAATGAAAATATAGTGACTAAGGAAATCGATTACTTGACTTGTGTCTTAGGTTACATTTTTCATTCCCTAGGATTGCATGATAGCATTGTAACAACTCATCTTCTCAAACTTAAAACAAAGGAATCTTCTTTCTTTACTCATCTAATCCTTTGTTGATGCGATCAATTGCATTTCATCTCCTTAGGGTTACCTATATATGCATAAATGGTCATTAACAAGAACAAGAGTGCGACATATATTCAACACAAGATAAACAAATCACACATGATCTACATCTATCATTTATGGAGCTCAGCTATTATCACACACATGATCTAAGCTACAAAAAGCATATAACATCAAAAGATCGTACAACAACAAGAGATATGACAAGATATAAAGACAAGACAACATATTGAGAACCAAAGAAGATCATCGTGTGTGTGTGTGTGTGTTTGTGTGTGTGTATATATATATATATATATATATGTATGTGTGTGTGTGTGTGTGTGTGTGTGTGTGTCAAATGTCGCAGAGTATACAAAATGGTGTGCTCTCATAAACATCGAG
>MU226925.1:4631264-4644912 GCA_018584345.1 Thuja plicata | reverse complement strand
ACCATCCATCATTGATAACAACTCACAACCAGTGACCTTATGCAACATTGCTTCCATATTAGGTAATGAATAATTATCTTTCAAAGAAGCAATATTAAGATTTCTGAAATCCACACATAGTCTGATGCACCATTTTTCTTTCTAACCGGCACTAGACTTGATACCCAAGTTGAATGTCTGATGGGTTGAATTATCCCAGCATCTTTAAGTTTCATCAATTCTTGCTGCATCTTTGGGGCCAAAAAGGGATTAATAGGCCTTTGTTTTTGCCTGAATGGCTTCACATCTGATTTCAAAGGAATTTCATGTTGAAAAAGGTCATCTCTATATGCCTTCAAGTCATCATAAGACCAAGCAAAAACATGTTTGTATTTTCTCAGCAACTTGATCAGATTTATTCTAACATGAGAGTCCAAACCCTTTCCAATATAAACTATTTGAGGATTATTCTTAGACCCTAAGTTTATTTCTTCCAAATTCTCTACCTTGGCATTGCTTAATTTTGATACATCATTCTGCTGGCTAATAAACAATGCTTCAAGTTCAACCAAACCCCTAGGAATCTGATTAGAACTTAACTGGACAACTTCATTTCCAAAAATGTAATCCTTTCCATAAACATGTTCCAACAAGGAACTACAATCTATACTTTGGTTCTCATAATGATCTAAACCTTGTATGAACCTCAAAATATCTTGATCATCCTGGAACACCTGCCAGTTGTATATATTGTCTGAAACAACTGGTCTTGTTTTGACTTCTAGTATTGACACTCCTTGTAAGGTCAGATCATCATTTTTCAAAGCAACATTTGCTATAAAATTAGCCATAATATTTTTTAACCTTTCTAACCAATTTATATTGAAAGCATCAAACATTTCAAGTTGATCCCAAATAGCATGTTTGTACATTTTCAATCTATCATTCTTTACAACATATTTGGATTTGACTTGTGCTACCACCAACTCAGAATCACCATAAACCTTTAAACTTTTTATACCATGTTTGATAGCAATTTCAAGTCCTAAGAATAAAGCCTCATATTCTGTATTATTGTTTGTACATTGGAAGGCTAACAGGAATGAATACTTAAAAGTTGTACCTGATGGGGATATCAACAATACTTCTACCCTTGATCCTTCTTTAGAGCAAGCACCATCAAAGTACATTTTCCATAATCCATCTTCCTGCAAGATTAATTCTTTGTTTAAAGGGTCAGCTTCTTGATCCCGACAATAGAGTTCATTCTTTTGCATTCTAAAATTCTCCATGTCTATGTCAATGCAACAGTTAACATTGGTGTCCTCAAATTTTTCTATCATGTGGGAAGTTTTTCTCTCCCTCAAGACTTTAACATTTTCTCTAGCGATGTTGAAAGTAGCATATGATAAATCATTTTGTATACTACCTCCCATTGAAGCACTCCATTTTCTTGATAGCAACGTGCCATAATGAGGTGGTATGTCAACCACAAGAACATTCATAGTCATTACTACATCAGGACATACTGCTAATCTATAAGGCATAGCCTCAATGGTACCAATCATAGGGACCTCTCTAGAATCCATAGCTTGGCACCTCCCATAAGGTGTGTCAACTTGTAGCCCCATTTCCCTCATTATCTCAACTGGCATAACTGTATTAGAAGCTCCTGAATCAATCATACAATTCTTGAGCATTTTATCATTAATTATCAATGAAAGAAAAAATGGGTCAACAGCTATTGGAGAAGAAGTTGCATTCAAGAATATTTGAGGAATTTCATATGTCAACACCTCTACTTCATTTTCCTTGGTAATTGGCTTCTTAGAAACATCTACTGGACTTTGAACCTTTATTGTGGGTACATTGTTTAGTAATGACATTACTTTTTCTTTATGTTCTTTGATCCTCATCATTTCAAGAAATGGAACCTTAACTGTCATCTGGGACAAACATTGACCCATATCTACTGGAGTGTATCTCATATCTGAATATTTTGATCTGTCAATAATAACATCATTTTCTTCATGGTGCTCCTTTTGAATTGACTCTTTTAACTTTTTATTTTCTACCCTTTGAACAGGAACAATTTTTTCTTGTCCTTTCACACCTTCCTCTTGTACAACATTTGGCTCTAGGGCTTTTGTGATAATCTTGACCTTATGTTTATTTAGATTTTCACTAGGTCCATCTTTTTTTTTAACATATTTAATGTCTATCTTATTTTCCTTTATAAAGACACCTGAAGGTTGACTACCAGCATCACCTACCACCCTGTTCCTCAAGTGCTAATTGCTTCTAGCTTTATTTAATAACTCTACTATGATCTTAGCCTTCTCTTCATCTTAAGCTTTCCTTAAGAGTGGAATATCCTGACCATTTTGGGCATAAAATCTTATATTATCATTAGTTTCATCAGTTTCACTATCAGATAAGATTTTTTTATGATGATTCTCAACCCTCCTTTGTGAAACATAGGAATCATGATTTTTCTCTTCACTGTTTGAATCAATATCATGACATGAATAAGTATTTGTCATACTATGATCACATTTCTCCTCATCATTATTTTCCTTCTCCTCACTTGACCTTAAATCCAAGGAAACAACACAAAAATCGGGGTTATGAGGGGCCTCACAGGCTTCACACCAAGTATCATCATTACAAAAATGAATAGAATTTCTATGAAGAGGGTCTGGAGTCTTGTTGTCTGTTCTCTCTTTTTTAGGTGTAGTGACAGGCTTGCCATCTTTGAACTGAGTTCCATACGGATGATTTTGCATTATGTTCTGAGGATTGTAAGTAGTGTTATAAGAAGGTCTATTATTCTGAGGAGTCCTATATTCTTTATATTCTAGCTCTTTCAGATTGCTCTTACTAAACCTTGAGTCATCCCTCCTATTTAACTTACCAGATACACTTCTATTCATTTCAATATTGACTACTATTTTATAAGCATCAGTAAGAGTTCTAGGGTTTTTATCTCTCAGAGCATATCCCATCTTGGAATCAAAAGCATTTAAATAAGTTGCTAGACATACTTCTTCATCTAGCTTTATCTTCTGAAATAGTTTATGCATAGCTCTTTGAAACCTTGTGTTAAAATCAGTAACCTCTTCATTGTAATTTTTCTTGACATTATTGAACTCATTCAACAGAAAGCCTTTATTTGTTTTGTCTCCATACTGATCTTTAAATAATTCAATCAACTCTTCCATAGAAACAATAGATCTATTAGCAAGACTTCTAAACCATTCACTTGCATCCTCAACTAAAGACTAAACAAATAATTTCATTAGTACATACTCATGGGTGATATTCAAGTCATCAACAAAATCAATGAATTTCCTTAAATGTGTTTCACAAGAAATAACATTATTACCTGCAAACTTTGGGAGCTTTTCTCCTATATCACCCACATCTTTAGGAAAAACATTTGGGTATCCAGGGATACCAACAAAATAAATTTTTTTGTACCTTTTAGTATGCAGTGGTTTCCTCTGAAAACCATCATCCTCCTTAGAAGTAGTAGCTTTTGTTTTAGATGTTTTAATATTCTCTTGGTCCAGTATGAGAATATTTTGAAGACTGTAAAAAAGCTATCTTTTTCTTCATTTCAATTGTTGCAGCTTCCATTTGTGCCTTTTCTAACATTTTTTCCATAGTTTCTTTTTCAATTCTCAAATTTTCTAAGTCAATTTCTAACTTGGACATTTGTTCTATCAAAGGCTTTTGAAGTTTGGGTTCTTGATCTCTATGTTCATTCATCTTTTGTTTACCTTTATTCATTTGTAAAGTAGAAACCTTGTGAGTGAATGGTATTTCTTTGTCCTTCTGAGACCTCTTTGTATCTTTCATAGTTTGGTGTTTTGAAGATATCTTCCTATTGTTATCAAGATCCTTATGATCATTCCTTTTCCTTCTCATTTCTGTCTCCTTTTTCATTTGTTGAACTAGGGTGAGCTGTTTTAAAATGAACTTCTCTTCATTTGCTAGCATATCAAAAGGAGCATCTTTTGAATCTGAACTAGGTGTAGTGATCTCTTCTCTCTCATTTGAAGTAGAAGTAACTGTGGGTGTTTCTAATACTCTTTCAGCAGCCTCTTCATACTCTGAATTATTTCCATCATGAGAACGCTGATTGATATTTTTATCTCTCCTGACACTAACCTCTTTACCTTTTAGAGGGGTTTCATCCATACTAACTTGATTTCTCTTTTTCCTCCAAGACACTCCTATTCTTGAGGATGATAGGAGTCCCTCATGTAATACCCTTTCAGGATCAGTTCTCACTCTTGACCTAGTATTCATTCTGAAAGACATTTATTAATCTTGCACTAATCTCAGAGATTTTCCTTTTAGAGTCGCCACCCAAAAACTTGGGATGAATACTTATCAAAAGGTATCTTAATAATAATCATAAGTATGATTTGTAAACCAGTTAATCTTTTAAGTGCCAGAGATTTTGAGAATTTCTAAATCATATTCCCCAGGAGAGTCGCCAATTTGTTAGCATTTTTTCTTGCAACATTTACCTAATGATGAAAGTATACCTTGTATACTTGAATGCAACCTCTTTCCAAGCAAGAGAAAAGATAATTGATGAGAATTGGATAATATTCTCCTTCTTTTTGAGCTCTACAGACTCAGGAAGGTATTACCTTTTAAAGATTATTGATACTTCAGGCCATATATTTGGTGGATTAGTTCATTCACTGGTTATGCATCTAAAACCCCATTGTAACAACTTATGGAATACTTTAGAGATTGCAATGATTGATTTGAAATAGAGTACTATAAGCCAGGCTATGGTTTTGATAACATGAACCAATGAGACAAGGATTTGCATCCTTCTTCCTTTTGTTTTTAGGAGGGATAACCTAATGATTCACTCTCCAAGGAATCACTAAAATGGACAATGTCCTGCTGACATGAGTCCTTACTAAGTTTAGTTTGTCTGTTTTAGTAACAAAAGTATGTTTTATTAAAATAATCTAAAAAGTTTTTAGAAGTTTGCATGATGATGGATTATTAGACCAAAACCTAGATCAGTGCCTATCTATTGGGTTACAAAGTCAATAAGCTCAGGTTCCACAGAAACAAAATACTATAAGCCGCCTTACAACCTATATGTAATTCAGATAAACTGCCTTACAATCTATCTAGTCACCTCTAAAATACTGTATCAAATCTTTAAATATTGTGATGCTCCCTAAAATTACCCACAAAACTTAGTTCTTTGCATGAAAGAAACTTGTGAACAATTAAATAATTACCTTGTAACTATTATGCTTCAGACTGCCTTGTAAACTTAAGCATAAAAAAAGCATACACGGGAAATAAAGAGACAACAATAAAGAAGAGTAAAATTGCACCATATTTTATTTATATGATCCTGCTTTCATACATAAAAAAGCTTTGAAGCTTGAAAAATACAGATACTAATCCAGAAAGTCTAATTTTTCATTATATTTTCATCCCCTTCTTCAATTACAACTTTCTACTATATATAGGCTCTTTACCATCTTGGAATCCTTATCAAAAGGATGCTACAAGCTTTCGATGGTCTCAGAAAACCTAACCCTAAAACTACAGAAGAGATAAAAGAGAGAGAGAGAGAGAGAGAGAGAGAGAGAGAGAGAGAGGAAGTGCTGGAATGACCAAGTCACGAAATGAAAATAGATATTTCTTCTTCTTCTCATGATCTGGCGACTGCACTATTAGTAAACATGGTAGCTGGTAACATTGATGTTGAGCTTAGATGACCATGCTTATATGCTCACCTGCTTTTCTTTAGCAATAACTGACTTCTTTATCTTTAAAATTGAAGCGCCAACTATTCACCTTTACTCTTCGTCCAAGATTTCTTATTCAACTATTGGCTTCTTCTTCTTGGGCCTGGTGATCAACTCCCATGTTGCCACTTCATCATCTGATGGCCATTTGAAGTCCTGAGTACTCTGTACTTGTACCTTTTGCCTATCCCATCTAACATTAGTGATGTTCCTAACATCTACTAGAAACTTGTTGATGTCATTTTCTACCTTGAAAGCTTCATCCAATATCTTATTGAATCCCTCTATATTGACATCTGCTCCCACAATGAATGCTTCATCACTAGGCATCTTGCTATCAAATTCATTTCTCCAGGCATCTAAAGCTTTTACTTAATCATCATCTCCTCTTAAGGAAGGAACAAATCTATTAAAGTCATCATAAAAGAGGCTTAATTTAACCTCTATTTGATTCAATTTGCCTTTAAAGAATGAGAGAGCAATATTGACCCTTTTGATCTCATCTTCAACTTCTGTCACTATCTCTAGAAAATTTGTCCTTAGGGTTTGCAAAGATGCTAGCTTTTCAAACAATTGTACCCTCGTGGACCACTTAGTAAAATAGGGGTTCAAGATAGCAAGATACCCCATCACCTCTGTATGTAAAATTGGCAACTTATTATAGGCATTAAGTACAACATTAGTCTTATCCTTTAAGACTTCAATTCTATGTTGTAAAATACCTTTTAATGCTCTCAAAGCAATTTCATTTCCTTTTTCTCCCTCAACCTTTTCCTCAACCACCTCTTCTGATCTGGCTTTATCCTCAATCTGCAATGGTTGTGGTTGTGCAAGCACATATACCACCTCAGGATTCTCCTCCAATTCCTTCATCAATCTTTTTATGACCTGATCTTGCTGATGTATTTGTATATGGCACATCTCTCGATGCTTAGCCAATGCACTTGTCTCTTCTAACAATGTGCTACACTTATCAGACAACTGCTTAGTTTTGTCCTCATTTAAGTGTGACCAATGTGTCATGATTTGGGATATTTCCAAATCCCCTGTATTATGCATTGTCCATACCATTTGGTTGCCTACCATGTTCTCCTGGATGTTTACCAGTTGAGGGTTTTGATCCTTTGGGCATAGGCTCCACATTGCAAAACCTTGAGACTTTGGGCTATACCCAAATCCTTTAATTACATCTCCCATCTGAACCTCACTGGCCATTTTGAGATCTGGCTTCTTTTTTATTTGGTCAATGATGAAGGCAGAGGCTAAATCCCATCCTTTAGCCAATAACATACCACTGCCTAACACCATTTTCCTGGCCTCCTCAGGTGAAATGTCCTCACTTTTAGGATCATAAGACTACAGAGCCACTAAAGCCTCATTTTTTATTGTCTCCTTGCCATCAATTGTCAATTGAGCTCTTATCTGCTCCTTCTTGTACCATCTTAGGAAGTCTTTAAACTCCTCAGTCTTGACAAAGTTGTCATCATTCAAAAATTGATGTTGATGGATCAATCTTTCATCAACACAGGCCTTAAGAGGTAATTCAACCTTCTCCTCCAAATTAGGTTGTTGCTTCTTGCCTTCCCTAGTCAATTTGCTTAGGTTATGATCATATAACCTATTTCCAAGCACTAGGGCTCTATCCTTATCCTTTTTCTTATCCTGGCCCTCAACTGAAGGCTGACCTATTTCCATTTTCTGCCTCTTACCAACAGGCTCTTCTATGTCATCAGGTTGTGTCACCACTGTTAAGTTAACAATGTGGCCCTCTGTTCCCTGCAGGTGTGGTACTTCAACAACATCTTGCTGTGGTGGAACAAATCTAGTAGGACATGCATAATCATTGTCACTACTATTATCATATTCAGATTCTGAATGATCCAGCTCCTGGGTACCTTTCTTATCAAGGACAGTCTCAAGTTATTCAGTGAGCACATAATAATTGTCTATCATGACCTTAATCTTGTCAAAATATGGGAGATCAGGGTAAAAACCCCCAAAAGATAACCCATTTCTCTTGATCTGTCTCTCAAGATTTAGCAACTCTTGAATCGTAGTCCTTCTCATCTTGATGTCATCTTCATCAAGAATGTTCCTTGTTGCATCTTCTTCTATGCACTCACAGTGGACATTGGTATTAGGGATTGTAGGAGTATACAATTTTCTCACCCCTGCCATGAAGCCCTCTGGGTCAATATATCTATAAGGAGTTGCCCCCATTCTGCACCCTTCCAACCATTGACTCACCACATCATTAGCACCTTTACCAATTGTAAAATGGGAAATCCTGAACTGTCTAGGTGTCAAAGTTCCCTTTTTGTATGGTGCAAAATGCTCATTGTCTGTTAACAATAGCTACCATATGAATTCCACTGCTGCCACCCTCGCTGGCACATAGTAAGGTAAAAGATGAGGTGGATGAATACACCCATATACCCTAATAATGGTATAATTTTCTTCCAGGAAGAAATCACCCCAATTATGCTTTCCTTCCCACTTATCCAGGTACTCATTTGGCCTCAATAGTTGCATGACCTTAAGGGGAATCCTTGTCCTGCTGATACCCAGACTTTGCACTATTGGATACACGATCCAATTCTAAAAGGCACAATAATCACAATCCTTTGAGGTATAATTCCAAACCCTCAACCAAAATTGGATAGGATTAGGTCGATCCTGATAAAACCTCTAGGGAGTCAAATTATTCACATCCATGATCACAAAATTAAAGTATAATAGCAAATGCATGAGGATGGAGTAATGAAAAAACTTGGGCTCCTTTTCCTTAGGGTCCTTAAACTTCTTCTGAGTTGCAATGAATCCCTCATGCATTTTATCTATGATGTGTTGTATGTAATCATAACTTGTGCTGGAATGCACCTCCTGCAAGTCCAGCACCATAATCAATATGCCAGCGTTGATTTTCTCTGCTTCCCCATCTATCCCTAGCACTCTACATAGGGCATAGGCGATATATTTTATGTAAAAATGTAAATCCTTGTAGTAGTATGGGCTTGTCCCAGACATAGGGTCTAAATACTTCCTTACCTCTTTGAGCATATGCTTCTGCAACTGTCCTCTGGCTACACCAGGTTTGAATACATATCTCTGTTCCTGTTTTGTCATGTCAATCTTGGTAGACATAGTTCTATATAAGCCAAATGCTTGCATGAATGAATTTCTATTAAGAATCAGCAGGGCAGTGCCATCATTCCTTTTAATTATTTTGGACAAAACATCATAATGGTTGGCAAGGTCTAGGAACAAATCTACATCTATGAAGACATCAGGAACAATTGATCTAGCCAAACCACAAGTCCAAGGGTTTGACATTGGGATGGCTTTATCAGAATTCTTGTAGAAGTAAGAAAAAAGTGAAAAACCTGTTGTTCCCGGAGTGTCAGCATCTCTTATACCAGAATAATCATCTGTGAGCACATTTGCATTTGCTCTTTTGTTTTGAGTCAAACCAGGAAGCAACCTGAGGAAATCACCAGAATAATTTGGTTTTCCCTTTGCCTCCTCTTCTGCCTTCTCACTCCTACCACTGGTCAAAGCTACACTGACTGCTCTGCTCATTTTTATTGTGTTGAATCACTCTTTCTTTACCGATATTGAGACAAATCTATCTCCAAAACTCACTGTCGTGTGCAAAATTCTCAGGAATTCACTACTTTGAATCAATGGAAAACTCTGTAATTCTCTGATTCTTCTCTTTTTCAAAATACTTAGCTCTTCTTCATTCTAAAATTTTGAAAGCAAGATGGATTAAAATGAATACACAATCAGCTCTTTATGGTTACCATTCAAAGCACACGGCTCATCATTTGAAAAACATCAATTATGTCTTCAATTCAACATATTGTGAAATTAATTAAAAACCTAGCCATAGTTCCATGAGCGTGACAGGAAATCAAATTCATAAAACTGAATCCCTTTACCTTTTGACACATGTCTAGCTGTTTACTTGTTTCCTTATCGTAGAATGAAAAAGCTGACTCATCACACCAATCTGGCAACAACCCGACTGTGCTTTAGCTCAAATCGCATATGGTTAGTCGCAAAGTCTCGTAATCTTTTACTTAACTACCATCCTTTCTGGAGACCACGCGACTAAAGCTTTGCACTACTCACTTAACCACGGATCAATCTAGCGATTATGCAACATGAAGAGATCACGAAGTCTCGTGATGAACCCTTGACTTCCAATCTTTTCATGCGACATCACGACTTATTTGTGGGTCCCTTTATACACTTCTGACTTGTTTAATGATTCTGCGACTACGTGATACAAAGAAATCACGAAGTCGGGAAAAGCCAAAGGAATATTCTGACATTAGGAGAGACTATGCGACATAAGCTAATCACTCAGTCAGGAAGAAAAAGGGAATATGTCATTCAAGTTACACGACTAGGCGATCAGAATTATAACACATGACTTAAGTGAACCAAAAAGTAACAGCAAAACATAAAAGAAAAATGCCTTAGGGTTTCTTTTCAGGTCAGAACACCAAACAAGACTTAGGGTTTCAAGGTTTTTTGCACATTCTCATAGATTTAGACTTGAAAACCTGAAAACTTTGATAGGGAAAAGGCACAAGAACTGAGAGGCCTCTGCCTCTAAGGATGAAACCAGAGAGAAGATCACAAAACACGGGGACTAGACTAAAATTGGAAATACAACCAACACTATCTTTTTGGTAATAACTATATAATTTTAAGTTCAATTAAGATTTATTAATAATATATTATATGTAAGTATAATAAAAAATAGAATTTTCAAATTACTATTACTAAAATTATGGTTGAAATTATTTTTAGGGTCTAATTAAGATCAAGTTAGATCAATTTAATATATTAATTAAAGTTAGGATTCAATTAGGATAAGAGTTAACATAAATATTTTATTTTAATTAATTTTTATAGTTTACTAAAGTTTAATTAGATACAAAAACTATTTAATTAATCTTAGACTTAATTTCTAATTAGATTTGTGATTATAATAAGTATTAATAAGGGCCAGGGATTGATTAGAACTAGGCTTAGGGCAGGTCCCCATGATGCTTCTTAGCTTAATTTGGCTAGCAGTTGCTGCTCAACTTTTTGAGCAACAAATTGTGGAGCAGGTGTCGCATAGATGCTAAAATTTGCTACTTAGTTTTAAGCAGTGCTTGTAAATAGTATTTATATGTAAAAAATTTAAATATCGGAGACAAACTTTGTGCAAATAAAAAGAATGAATTAAAATGGTGATGCTAAGTATCATTTTTTTATATTTTTTCTCAATAAACAGTGCTACTTATTTTCAGCCTCTCCCTTTTTTTCAAAGCTTAATTTTAAGTTATAAGCAGTAGCTGCTTCAAAAAAATAGGGAAAGATTCCAATTTATCCTTTTGCCGAAATTAAAAATTTACGTGGGAACACTCTAACTAGATTTGGCTCTTAAGTAGCTACATGGGGACATCGGGTTAGAGAAAGGATTATGTAAGTGCTTGATTAGCTGTAAAAAATATTATGATTCAAATTTAGGTTAGAGTTATTTGATAAAGATAACTCAAATTGGAGTCCTATCTTTTAGCTTTAGTTCCCTAAGCCAATTTTTACCTAAAACCATAACCCTATCCTTATTTCAATCTTAATTCTTAATCCTAAGCATAGATCACATGCTTCCAAAATATACTCCAATCTAAGATTAAAAAAAAAAATTGGCTCGCTTCGTAAATTAGTAAGGTTTGTTTTGGTGTTTTATGTGTGAAGAAGCAAGACATTTTAAATGGTGTAATCAAATTTTATTTTGGACGGTTTGTTGAGCAAAATTTTTCTTATGTTGTTCAACTATTATGAATCTTTAATGGATTGTTAATATTGTATTCATTTAATTTATGTGATCTTTTGAAATAGTTTGTTGGATTTGTTTTTGGTACATTTGTATTATCTTTGATGTAGTGGATATTTAAATAAAGAGTTTTCTTAGATTTGTTTTTCTTCAAGATTTATTTATGCTGTTAGATTTGTTCTATTTTTTTTAAACATTGTCCTTATTGTAAGGAAGAAAAGGTGTGCGAAAATGCTTCCTACGCTAATCTTGAGAGGACGATTATACAAATTTCAAATTAAAGTATTACAACAATTCAAAGAAACACATTCAAGAGTATAAATAAAAATAACCATAAACACATAACTATTGGAAAGTGACAATGCAAGCAATTGTTATTTTTTCATTGATGTCAAACCTTAATTGGTGAGACTATTGTTATCTGTTTAAGTACCATATCTACTGATGATGAAGAAGATTTAACAAGAAGACCAAGTGAATGGTTGAGTTAAGGTAATTCAAAGGGTGATTGATCAATTGGCACTCTGGCAAAGTAATTTGTTGTTTATCTTTCAAAGACTATTTTTCTGGCTGTTCTGTGTCGAGAAAAGTTTCTTATGACGAGCAAAGTTTCTCAATGTTGAGCAAAGTTGCTTGTGATGTGCAAAAGTTGTTCATTGTCGAGCACCATTGAAATTGCCAAGTGAAAATAGTGATGTTGGCCGACTTACAGTAATTGGATTAATGATGAGATTTGAAATCTCTGGCCGACTTAGTTAATTTTATTGGGATATGTAAGATTGATCCACTTCATTTAATGTATGGGTAACCGTAATTAATGCATGGTTTCAAGATTTAATTAGAGTCTACTTTGGAGAAGTAAATGTAATGAAAAGATGGGATGATCCATTGGATCTGACCTAACCTAAGATCTAAGATCTTGTTTAAGTGGCAAAAGATTTATCTGACCTAGACAAAGAGGTATATTATAACCACAAGGGGTTATTTCACAGTGTGGTGAAGTGGATGTGTATGCAAGAGGTTTGCATAGTTGATTTACTATTTGGCATGATCTAGCAGAGAAGGCAAAAGGCAGAAGTAGAAAGTTGCATGTGTGATTGCTTGACAGATTTCCAAGCAGATTAGAAGGTTGAAATGAAAATGCAGGCTATCCAGTAAGTTAACGTCAGAGCTGTAATTGGATCTGAATTTGGAAAGTAAGTTGTATGTACTAAATCACAACTGCTGATTACTTTCTTACCATTGTATCAGTTAAATCCTTTAACAAGGTTGACTTAACAGTCATTTGTATAAATCCTCTAACAAGGTGAAATTCAGGTGGAATATTCTAAGTCCTCTAACAAGACCACTCCTAACAGGGTGATTAAATCCTTTAACCAGGTCACACCTAGCAGTGTGTTATTGTAACCTTTAACAGGGTTGTCTCCTCACAGGGCATCACTTCAGAAGAGTGAAAACTTGGTAGCATGTTACTGGTGGTTTTTCCCATATTGGGTTTCTACGTTAAATACTTGTGTCAACTTGTGTGAATGCTTATGGTTTGCTTTACTGTTATGTTTCTACAAGTTAATTTCAATTGACAGTAAACTACATGATTAAAGTTGTTGACATATACTACTATTGCCGAGTAGATCTGAAATACAAAAAAGTTTTATTGGCTACATCTAGACTTGAGGATAACTGATTCACCCCCCCTCTCAGTTATTCTAAATTCATTCTAAAAATAACATCGTGATTATCGTGGGGAAAATTCTTACGAGAGAAAAACCCCACCCTCTAAAACCTGCATAATGTATTACCAAATCAAACAAAATTACAATACACTTGCAATGCAAGTTCTTACAAGAGCATCACCTCAACTCAAGCTTGGAGAGACACCACTAGTATCCTTCTAGCACCTAGCCTTGTAAACAAAACTCCATAATACAAAACTCCTCCCCAAGCCCTCCTTATATAGTGATTTTACAACCTGGAAACCACTTGTGGTTTTACAAAACCATGGGCTTAACCACCATGCCACATGTTGCCCATTTTT
>MU226925.1:4610609-4628478 GCA_018584345.1 Thuja plicata | reverse complement strand
GTTCTTCTACTGAAATCATCAATGAAAGAAACATAATAAACTGATTTACCAATAGAAGGAACATCAACTGGACCAAATACATCTGAATGGATCAGATCCAATATACATGAAGACTTATGAGAACTTGGGTAAAACTGAATGCGATTTTGTTTTCCATAAATACAATGCTCACAAAAATCAAATTCAAGATTGCAGTCATTTAACCCATCAACAGGGTTCTTATTTTTCAAGGTTCGTAGACCCTTCTCACCTATGTGGCCGAGTCGCTGGTGCCATAACATTGTCTTCTTTGCAGGCAACTTTGATTCGGTAGATAGAGCACCCTTGGGTACCCAAAAACCATGACCATCTGTTGAAAGAGAAAAACTCTCCTTTTCCAACAGAGTAGTCTTTTTCACAATCTTATCAGAAGTACTATTGCACTCAACCATGCATGGATCAAGCTGGTATAGTGTACCCAATTTGCTTCCTCTTGCTATTACCATAGAACCTCTTACCATTTTCACACTTGCTTCAGAGAACTGTACATGCACACCCTCATCTATTAGTTTACTAACAGATAACAAATTTCTTGCTAGTCCCAGGATATGCAAAACACCATCAAATCTTCTAATTCTACCATCAGAAAATTTCACACGAATACTTCCACGACCAACAATATCAAGAACAAAGTTATCACCCAAATACACCTTACCAACATCAAAATTTTCATACTTACTAAACCAGTTTCTATTATGAGTCATGTGGAAAGATGCACCTGAGTCTATTAACCATGCATTGTCATTTGCATGAGTGGCCAAGGCTACGATAAAAGCATCTCCATCTTCCTTCTCGGACTCAGAATCAGAATCTTGCTTCTTTTTCTTCTTTTTTTCCTCTTTGTAATCCTTTCAGAAGTGTCCGAATTTGCCACAATTCCAACATATCACCTTGGACTTACCAGGGGATTTTGATCTCCCCTTATTCTTGGACTTAGAACGACCATGCTGCTTTTCGTTCTTGCCTCTTTCCTTTGGTCTTCCTCGAACACTCAAAGCCTCTTTAGCATTCAAAGAGACCTTCCTTCTCATCTCCTCAGAAAGTAGAGAACCAACAACATCCTCCATCTTCAAGACAACAAAAGTGCTCCCTATGGCCATGACAAGGTTGTCCCATGAATCTGGCAACGAACATATCAGGATTTGGCACCTTTCTTCTTCATCCATCGCTACCCCAACTGAGGTCAACTAAGTCACCAACATATTGAAACTTTCCAGATGCTCAGGAGTTCGTCCACCTTCTTCCATTCTCAAGGAATACAATTTCTTCCTCAAGAAAATCTTGTTAGCAAGTGATTTCGCTTGATAGATCTCACTTAGCTTCTTCCAAAGCTTCTTCGTGGTAGACTCTTCATGCACATTAATTAGAATTGAGTCTGCAAGACACAATCTTATGAGACCTTTAGCTTTTCTATCCATCACATCATATTGTGCAGCTAAACTCAGATCTGCAGGCCTTAGCTTATTCTCATCCACCGCATCCCATAGATCCCGATCAATCAACAGATCTTCCATCTTCAGCTTCCACATCTCAAATTTTGTGCCAGAAAAAATCTCTACATCAACTCTCCCCGACATGCTTGCCATCTTTGCAATCCTCCAGTACAGAAATGAAATACTCTGCACAAGCTCCCTCTCAAACCTTGATTAGCTCAAAAAACTCTGTACCCAACAAATAGAACCAAAAACTGGCTAGACTTTGATACCACTTATAAGGAAGCAAAGGTGTGCGAAAACGCTTCCTATGCTAATTTTGAGAGGACGATTATACAAATTTCAACTTAAAGTATTACAATGATTCAAAGAAACACATTCAAGAGTATAAATGAAATAACCATAAACACATAACACCATGATTATCATGGGGAAAACCATTATGAGAGAAAAACCCCACCCTCTAAAACCTACATAATGTATTACCAAATCAAAGAAGATTACAATACACTTGCAATGCAAGTTCTTACAAGAGCATCACCTCAACTCAAGCTTGGAGAGACACCACTAGCATCTTTCTAGCACCCAGCCTTGCAAACAAAACTCCTCCCCAAGTGCTCCTTATATAGTGATTTTACAATCTGGAAACCACTTGTGGTTTTACAAAACCATTGGCTTAACCACCATGCCACATGTTGCCCATTTTTAACATTTACATTTTCAAGATGGAAAAACAACCAGGTTAAAACAGTAATCCCGTCCATAATTTTGTCCCCTAGTTTATACCCTCATAAAAGTCATAAAACAAACTAACTATGCTCTAAAAATGACCCTCCTATATTCTACTATGTACAAGGCACCTTTTGACAACTCATACACCTTTTTCCAATGCATAAACATGTGGAAAACTGCCACAAACAAATTCTGTAATTTTTCTAGAAAAAGCTTGCAAGGTTGAGACATATTTCTCAACACTCATGCTACTAGGTTAGTTTCTATATCTCATTATGATACACTAAGCTAATAAAAATAATTTTCTTTCGTTTTTTATTTATTGATACACTAAATCATTGTAATAATCTATATCTTATTACAACTCACAAAATCAAGTCTAGATTCTATTTTTTATTGACACTTTTTAAAAAACAATAAAAAATTATAATAATAGAACCTGAATACATCACACTAAACCAAATCCATTGACTTTTATCTTTTAAAAAATAGTAAATATTATTATAATAATATCTATCCTTGTATAAATGTTATTCTTTAAATTCTTCTTTTTAATTCATACATAGGTATCTATGCCTGGCAATAACTCAACATAAATTTAAATTAAACTTTATTAAAACTAATAAAATATTCATAAAAATAGCTTCCAAATCAGCATCAGCTTGCCTATTGATTTCCTTGTCTGAAGGATACCGCGGTGTCCGGACTCGGGAAGTCAATCCAAGAATGGTTAATTCTAGTTACTTGCATTCATTTATCTTTCTCCACTCAATAAACAGGTCATTCTCCTTGTACAAATATAAATATAACAACAAAGGGATCCTACACCTGGGCAGAACAGACATAGATGCTGCAAATCTGAAGCTTTAAGCACCAAAAAATTACTGAGTATTGGCCACGTCTAGAATATGGAGTGGGTATTTTGGTGTTTGGCGGTTGTTATTGCCACTTCAATCTTGTTTATGTTCAAGATCGCAACAACAATTTGGTGGAAGCCTCTCCAAGTGAAAAAATCCTTTGAAGCCCAAGGAATCAGAGGCCCTCCATACAGGCTATTCTATGGGAATTCCATAGATGTATCCAGAATGATAAATGAGCAGAAGTCCAAACCCATGCCACTCTCACATGACATACTCCCTCGAGTTCTTCCCCATTTTCACCAGTGGACCAAAACATATGGTACACTTTCATTCTGCATGATTTTACTTATCATATTACTAGAATTTCTGCTTAGTACCATTGATTGTTTTGCTGGAGTGTTGTTCAAAGTTATATTCGCCTACTAAGAAGATACAGAATTCTGAAAACTCTACTGATTAATAATAAACTTGTTATATGTGATATAGGTCAGGATTTTATTTTCTGGTTTGGAACTCATGCCAGGTTGGTTTGTTCCCTTCCTGAGCTTATTAAGGAGATATGTACCACTAAATTCAGCGACTATACAAAGACTGCGAGTTGTCCCCTTTCAAGAGAACTGACTGGACAGGGACTTGTGTGGTTGACAGGTGAGAAATGGGCTCAGCACAGGAAAATCATCAATCCTGCTTTCCATATGGATCTCTTGAAGGTAAAAACGTTGAATATGTATTTTTATGTCCTAAATTAGGACCAAAATGATCTAATAAATTAACTAAACCATATTTTAGAGAGAAATCTATCTACTTCCTACCGATAAATAAATATATATCTACTTCCCATAATCAATTTTATCAATTTAATATGAGGATTGATTGCTGGATCAGTACCCAAACAAGAAGAATAAATCCTTCTTTTCATTGTCCAAGCATGCAGAGGCAGAGTATTGGGCCTTAACTATTTGCAGAGCCAAGTTGATTCCCCTGATTAAATGTAACTGCCAGCTTATCTAGATCCTCAAGCATACCATGGTCAATTAGAGCCCCCAAAGAATGTCTCGATCTTGAAATTTCGCACTTTTCTATAAGCAATAGCATTGGTGAAATTTTGAACCCTGTAAACCTGATCACAGCTCAAAGTTTAAAATCATTTTCAAATAGAATGAAAGAAGCTTTTAGACTTGAACCTTAATCCAAAAATCTATATAGCTTAAACCACTGCTAAGGATGTCTGAGGCAGGGTCATATTACTTAGGCCAAATATTATTAAGAAACATAAATTGTAATCCAGTCTATTTTTTCCGGATGAAGAATAAAGTCCGTTATTCTTCCCAAGGGAAAATTAAAATTAAGGGCCATGACCCTGCTGCCCTAGGTTGAAATACCCCTAATGAATGGTTACATCTCAGTGCAAAAATCCTAGTCAATTTGACACAATAGAATACCCGGGCCATGACCCAGGGGAAATAAAAAATAAGGGCCATGACCCTACTGCGCTAGGTTGACATACCTTTGATGAAGGGTTATATCTCTGTGCAAAACCCGTGGTCAATTTGACACAGTGGAATACTTCTTTTAAGGCATCTTAGCAGAGAGAAATTCTGTGTGATGTTAAGTCCAAGGTCAAAGTGAAAGTGAAAGGAAGATAATAATTTCTGGATTAAATTGTGCAAAAATATTTTTCCATCAACATTTTGGATCATGGAGTGTGATCCATTAGCATTAGAAAGTACAAGGAGAATTATTTTGTTTAATGTACTATAGTACTATTGAGTTGAATTAGTATTGAGATAAGTAGGAGATATTATTCACAGCAAGTCAAATTGTGATATTGCTATCAGGATTCAACAGTGTAGTTTTCAAGTCAAACTCATTGACCCAAAAGAAATCAAAGGAAAATCAAACTTAAGGGCCATGACCCTGCTGCCCTAGGTTGACATACCTCTAATGAAGGGTTATCTCTCTGTGAAAAAAACCTTGGTCAATTAGATAGGATAGCTTCTTTTAAGGCATCTTAGCAGAGGGAAGATTCTGTGTGGTGTTAAGTCCAAGGTCAAAGTCAAAGGAAGATACAGGGGAGATGATAGAACTACTTACAATTTCTTTTAATATACCACAGTTCTATTGAGCTGAGATAATACTGAGATAAGTAGGAGATGTTTTTCACAGCAAGCTAAATTGTGATATTGCTATCATGATTCAACAATGTAGTTTTTGAGTCAAACTTGTTGACCTATGTTTCATGAGTAGTGATTCACAAAAACTCATCTCTCATGAGAATGAATGGAACACTTAGCACTCATTACATCTAGGGAATGCTCCCACAGGTAAATTGGAGTAGTACTGGGATGGGCGACCTCTTAGGAAGGCCCAATGCTTCACCTCTATGAGCATCCCCTAAATACAATGAGTGCTAAGTATTTTATTCATTCTCATGAGAAATAGGTTCTTGTGAACCATTGCTCATGTAACATGGGTCAATGCATTTGACTCGAAAACTATACATTTGAATTTTGATAACAATATCACAATAGTACTGAAACGTTTTAGCTATGCTTTTGAAGTTACTTTTTATCATGTTCCAATCCGTAAAAGTTATTTTTATCTTGATTATATTCTTGCTACATAACTCTGCAAAAAAACCCTAATTTGTTGAATCTATGCAGACTATGTTGTAAATACTTCTCTATTCTAAAATATATATTCATAATACCATAGGAAGATATGTTTTGTCACTGCAGGGTATGGTTCCAACAATTGTGAAAAGCAGTGCCAGTATGTTGGATGAATGGAGTAAATTGGTATTGTCAGGTTCATCAGAAATTGAAGTATTAAAGGAATTCCAAAATCTCACAGCAGACATTATTGCCCGCACAGCCTTTGGAAGAAGTTTTATAGAGGGAAAGCATATCTTTGATTTGCAGGCCAAACAGATGATACTTGCAGCTGAATCACTTCGCAGTATTTATATTCCAGGTTTCAGGTGACAAAATTCAGTTTTGTGACAACAATTGTGAAAGAATGCAATCAAAGTTTTGATATATTTTTCCAATATTTGTTTAACAGTTGAGAGTTTCACTTAGTTTTCAACTCTGTCTTCCCATTTCAAATGTCTTTATTCTTCAAGAATTGTGTGCATTTAG
Source organism: Thuja plicata (assembly GCA_018584345.1). Lineage (NCBI taxonomy): Eukaryota > Viridiplantae > Streptophyta > Pinopsida > Cupressales > Cupressaceae > Thuja > Thuja plicata. The sequence continues at coordinate 4,622,274 of MU226925.1, read as the reverse complement.
TACAAAGTGTTCTATTTTTAGGAATTTTAATCTTGGGAAGCCATTTTATTCAATCGCATAAATTGCTTTCTACTGTAAGAGGCTTTATTCATATTCTTTTGGTTCCTTGCATTATTACTTACTCCCGTCATAACTTCTTTTGATTTCTTAAATTGATATGAGAGTAACTCTTTTCATCAAGTTTCTGCCTACCACAAAGAATAGGCAACGTGGGAATTTGGAGAACGAAATAAGAAAATGCTTGAGCCAAGTTATAGATACGAGGGAGAAGACTGTTGGGATAGAAGAAAAATGTAAATATGGTACCGATCTGCTTGGTTTAATGATGTATCAGAGCAAGGAGCAGGGGAGAGTTAGTGAAAAAGGTAATGAAAGCCTGACTATAGAGGAAATCATTGATGAAAGTAAGACTTTCTACTTTGCCGGTCACGAAACTACAGCAGTACTGTTGACATGGAGTATAATATTGTTGGGCATGCATCAAGATTGGCAAGAGCAGGGTTGCAGAGAGGTGCTGCAAGTATGTGGAAGAAACAACTACCCAGATGCAGACAGCTTAAATCGCCTCAAAATTGTAAGGACCATCTAACACAGAATACCATAAATTATTTTGAAATAAGTGAAATAGTAAATTAGGGCTAGGGCCATTTGCTGGTTCTGGTAAACTGGGATTGACTAAAGCCTCTGCACTTTTCCTGTACATGAAATTATATTAAATAAGATCAAACATGCAATTATATTAAACAAGCACCGAGATTAGAATTCAATGGCAGTATTTTAAATTTATCGCATTACAAATTGTACGAGGGTTTTGTAGGTGGGAATGATCATAAATGAAACCTTGAGACTTTATCCACCTGTAGTATTTCTACGGCGACAGGCATGTGAGGCAGCAAAACATGGAAGGCTCTCAATTCCTACAGGCACTCAACTTGAGCTTCATATACTAGCAATTCACCATGATCCTGCTCTGTGGGGAGACGATGCCAAAGATTTCAACCCAGGATGATTTAGTGAAGGAATTACAAAGGCTGCAAAGCATCCAATGGCATTCATGCCCTTCGGTGCAGGTCCATATATGTGTGTAGGTCAGAATTTCACCTTTTTGGAAGCAAAATTAGTGCTGGCCATGATTCTGTAGAAGTTTTATTTTGCTACTTCACCTGCTTATATTCATGCTCCCATGCTTTCCATTACTCTGTGAACTCAATATGGAGCTCAGGTTATCTTCCACATGGGCTAATATCTGAGGACAGTAGTGCCTAGAAACTCCTCTTATCTAATTTAACAAAATAGAATACCAAAGTCTCAATGGTGTAGATGTTTTTGTTCATCAAAAGACTGCAAAAAGTTTAGATATGGAAGACAGTCAATAGACTGTCAAAGAAATAACATAACAGAAACCTTGTAGCTAGAACATAACATAAACAATGCATTTTTCAAGCAAAAGATGGAGAAGACAACATACAATTCAGTGGAGACAATATCATAAGTTATTACAAGTCTGATTTGACATAGCAAGAACACCAGCAATACAAATCTGATATGACAACAGAAGCAATACAATTCTGATTTGTTGGTCCACAAGAAATGAAATAGCAAGACCATAAGTAACAATACTAGACCCGTGCTAGGACAACCTTCCATCTGGTGAGTATAAGAAAGGTTTGGAAATTCTTCTCAGCCTTGACCTTGCAGAAGAGGCTTTAGTACTTGAGCGATGCAGAGTTTCTTATTGCTAATCAGCTGGTTCTTTTGTGGTTTGATATTTTGAATTTGGAGATCCAACTTTAAATTTTTTATTGAGTATGTTTCAAGATGAGAAAAAAGAGAAGTCAGAGAATAAAATATGTCTGAGTAAAAATTTAATAGTGCAAATTCCTGATGATTGTTATTATTATTATTATTAAAAACTGTTTTTCATCTGTTTCTATATAAATGCAATAAAATAGCATGTTGAACTCCATCAATAATTATATTATTATGAAGCCCAACCCCTAGCAAGGCCTCTTTCCACCTTAGAAGATTACTGATACATTGCCAAGCCCTCCAAATTGATTGGAAAGAAGGAGAAGCTTTAATAGAGAAAATAGATGCATTAAGATTTTGTCTAGCCAGCACTGCTTGCCATTTGTCTTTAAGTGAAGTAAGATTAATTCTGTTTCGACTAAGGATTTTCCAAGACTCATCACCTTTAATAGCTAAACAAATCCCTTGCATTTTTGGGTCAATTAGACCCAACCTTCCTTTGAATTTGGGCTAAATGCAATGAGTGTAAGAAGTCGTAATAAACCCCATGTTACCATCTCATTTAGTTTACAAAAATCATCAAATAATTTTGACTAAATCGTCATAACCTTTGTTGGAAGGCATCCAATAGGAAGAGTAATAAACATGAGTGACAAGGAAAAAAAATTTAGCAACTTGGATTTTGCCAGCTGGAGAGAAATTTATTTCCCTAGTTAAAAAGTTCAGTTTGAACTCTATTGAGGTACTAGTTCCACATGTCAGAAAGAGGAACCCCAAGACCAAATGGTATCCCAGGATACCTCATAATTCCCCATGTCTAATTTTCTTCCATTCCCATGGTATCCATTGAGGAATAGGCCTATCTTGTATCATCAAGAATTCAGTTTTATCATGAGCAAGCTTAGATCCAAAGACAACACAATACAACTCTAAAATATCCATCGCAATACAACTCTAAAATATCCATCGTATTGCAAATATCCTTTTTAGAGTTTTGTAAGAATAACAAACTGTCATTAGCATAATGAGAACTAATAACAGTAAAATTTTGAGAGAGATATTCCTGAAATGAGTTTCATTTGTTTGGCACTTTTTAGTATATAACAAAGTGCATCACCTATAAGCACATGTAAATATGGAGCTAAAGGACATCCCTGATGAATAGATCTCTGTAAAGGAATGGAATCAGTCATTATATCATTGATAATAATTTGTGCATTGGCTTCTTGAAACAACATTTGAATATGAGCTCAAATTTTAAGACCGAACCCCAGCCATTTAAACATGTTGAGGATAAAAATCCACTAGATCCTGTCATATGCCTTATCATAATCAAGTTTAATAAGAACAACATTTTGACAAGTTTGTTGAGCCCATTCACAAGTTTCCCAAGCCAAAATTAGGCTCTCAAGAATATATCTTCCAGCAATAAAACCTGTTTGTTTATTTCAAACGCTGCCTTGCAGACCAAGTTTTATTCTAATAGCTAAGGCTTTTGCCATGATTTTGTAAGAGGTGTTAAGAACTGTTATAGGACGCCAACCAAAGATACTATCATCTTTTTTCCCTTTAGGAAGAAGCTTGAATATGCCAATCTTCCTTACTGTAATTCCACGTGGCTCGGTAGAATTTCATGGGTAGCCCATCACTACCTAGACTCTTATACACTATTCCATGTGTAGATGTTGAATTATTAACAATATTGGAATATTAATCTATCTTTGAAAAGAATGATATATAATCAATTGAAAATGATATTGAAAACAAGAAGTAATTTTCTTTAACCCACTTTTTAAGAATATATTTTAATTTTTATGTAATATGATTTTTAATATATTATAATTATAAAAATATGATGCTATAATATTATAATGTAATTTTATAAAATATAATATAATTTTAATATTTAATATAACATTACATTATATGGTAAAATGAGATAAAAATTAATATGTAGTTCAAGGAGTCAGACCTTTAGGGAGCAAAGAAGGGAATCTTTTGGAGCTGGAAGATGGGCGAATGATGCAAAACAAGAGTTCCCAATGGATGATCTTGAAGCAAGGGAAAATGGAGTCAGGAGTCACATGTCACCACTTCACACCAGCCGTAATCTTAAAGAACTGTCTTTAATTTTTTTTGGAAAGTTGCAACTAACTCATCGTTAGTGACATTTTCTTCGTCGCATCCTTGCCACCCGTCCACCTTAACTGCAATATAAACCTGTGAAATTGCAACATACAAACATACCATTGTGTTAACCCATAAAATGCATGCCACACGTAACATCCTCGCTTCCTTGTAGGCCAAAACTGGGTCCCAAAAAACATAGCTAAATTTGTTTATTCTTCTTTGCAAGCTCGTGACTGGAAAACATTTTCCCCACTAACCATTGTGAGGATGCGAGAAACCATCACATTCATCACAAATATGAACTCGTGGGCTTGCGTGTTCAACTGATTGCCTTCAAAAACCGTTGCGAGGATGCAACAGGAAACACTTATTTACCCTTTGAACATCTTCAACTTTTGACATGTGGCTCACTGTCGCTTCATCACGCGCCAGAGGTCTTTGTTGTGTAATCAACTGGCGAGGATGCAACAAGGTACTTTATCAAAGTCTGGAGACTGGTCTCGCAACCGCTAGGTGTTAACCTCAAAAACAGTAGTGAGGGCGCAATTAAGAGATCACCAAACCGCCAATACTCATCTACAAGCTCGCAAATTTTTTTGCCAAAAGAAATTAAACACAACTTAAAGCACCTGAAAAATATGAGGGGTAAGTTATCGTGGAGGGGAAAATTTCACAAGCTATTAGACTAGAACACATGAAAATATATGGTCGTAAGACAAAAGTATGAAACAATGACCATTTGGCTGACATTAAATAAGATCCTAACCACAAATATACTAGGGTAAATAAAATATGACAAACCAACCAATGACACAACATGGGGACATATGTAAACGGCTAACAATTTTATAAATTTAAAAGTTATATAAACTAAAATAACTTAAAGATAAGCATAATATTGAATGGTCATCTTTTTCAGTACTTTATAAATAGTCTGAAAGCCAAGAAACCAGAACAAGCCCACATCAGAACCAATACCTCTAAAGCTAAACTGATGAGAAACAATGTGGTTCAACATGAACTGTGTTCTGTGACTGTTACTGCAGCCATTGGAACTCTGTTTTGGGACTGGTCCTCATCAATTGGAATAAATACCTTGCTTCCAAGCTCCATGGAGATACAACAGTTTTTCCAGTACTAGGGGCACCCGCAAGAAGAAGGGCATGACCAACCATCTTCTTCTGACGAATCATGTCCCCCACTACTACAGTTGCTTCTCTCGCTCTACAAATTATTGGAAATCAAACTACACACTCAATATTAATCCAAGCTTAATATGTATTGAGACAAAAAAACACATATCATGTTGAAAAGTCTCATGCACATCATTGAAAATATTTACAAAGATATTTTAATTGTTATAATTTTATTTTTTCTCAAACTCTCTTTAGTTAAATTTCTAAAAAAGAGTTTAGACCTTCTTATAAATTCAAAACAAGAACATTATAATAACACTCTATATCTCATTATGATACACTAAGCTAATAAAAATAATTTTCTTCCATTTTTTTTACTTACAACAAACACTAAATCATTGTAATAATCTGTATCTTATTACAACTCGCAAAATCAAGTGAGGGCTCTATTTTAATTGACAGTTTTTAAAAAACAATAAAAATTATAATAATAGAACCTCAATACATCACACTAAACCAAATCCATTGAATTTTATCTTTTGAAAAATAATAAATATTATTATAATAATATCTATCCTCGTATAAATGTTATTCTTTAAATTTGGTTTTTAATTCATACATAGGTATCTATGCCTGGCAATAACTCAACATAAATTTAAATTAAAATTTTCATAAAGCTATTAAAATATTCATAAAACTAGCTTCCAAATCAGCATCGGCTTGCCTATTGATTTCCCTGTGTGAAGGATACCGCGGTGTACAACTCCAGGAAAATCATTGATGAATGTAAGACTTTCTACTTTGCCGGTCATGAAACTACAACAGTACTATTGACATGGAGTATAATATTGTTGGGCATGCATCAAGATTGGCAAGAGTAGGGTCGCAAAGAGGTGCTGCAAGTATGTGGAAGAAACAACTACCCAGATGCAGACAGCTTAAATTGCCTCAAAATTGTAAGGACCATTTAACACAGAATGCCATAAATTATTTTGAAATAATAAATTAGGGATAGGGCCATTTTCTAGCTCTGGTAAACTGAGATTGACTAAACCGTCTGCACTTTTCCATGTACAAGAAATTTTATTAAACAAGCACCATGGCAACAATGTGGATTTATCTCATAAAAAATTGTACGAGGGTTTTGTAGGTGGGAATGATCATAAATGAAACCTTGAGACTTTATCCACCTACAGTATTCTACGGCGACAACCATGCGAGGCAACGAAACTTGGAAGGCTTCCTGCAGGCACTCAACTTGAGCTTCATATCCTGGCAATTCACCATGATCCTGCTTTGTGGGGACACAATGCCAAAGATTTCAACCGAGGACAATTTGGTGAAGGAATTGCACACAATGCCAAAGATTTCAACCGAGGACAATTTGGTGAAGGAATTGCAAAGGCTGCAAAGCATCCAATGCCATTCATGCCTTTCGGAGTAGGTCCATACATGTGTGTAGGTCAGGATTTTGCCTTGTTGGAAGCAAAATTAGTGCTGGCCATGATTCTGCAGCTACTTCACTTTATACTCATGCTCCCATGCTTTCTATTACTCTGCGACCTCAATATGGAGCTCAGGTTATCTTCCGCATGGGCTAATATCAGAGAACAGTACTGCCTAGAAACTCCTCTTATCCCGTTAAATTTAAATAGAATACCAAGTCTCAATGGTGTAGATGTTGAATTATAAACACTAGGGGAATATTAACTAGCAATCGCATCTTAGTGTGCAATGGGAACATTGTAGAGTTATGGAAAGGTCATATAAGTATTTGTCCCTTTGTTTGTCGCTTCCTCTCATCCTCTCTACATCTCCTTATCGCTGTATCAATATATCTCACCATCTATACATATTTTAATGTCTTCCTCTCTGTCCCTCACTTTCTATGTTTCTCTCTCTATCAGTCTCTATCCCTATATATCTCCCCCTTTCTACATCTTTCTCTATCACTTTCTACTTTATCTTTATATCTCTTATTCTCTCCTCTTTATATATTTACATCTTCCATCTGCACTTTCCCCCCCTCTCTCTCTCTCTCTCTCTCTCTCTCTCNCACACACACACACACACAATCTTCATCTCTCTCTCTCTCTCTCTCTCTCTCTCTCTCTCTCTCTCTCTATTGGACACACATTCTGGCTGGCATATATATAACTCAACTTTATCTATCCATATAGCCCTCCCTCTTTCTGCGTCTATATATCACACTATTAAATGAGAATCTATTAATTTGTAAAGGGTGAGATTGTTAAGAAGCATACTAACAATGCAATAAAAACATAGATTTATAATGTACATTCAATTTCACATTCAAAATGTAATAAAAAATACTTAGCTTTTACTATTAAATGAAAATCTAGATATAAATAAAAGACATTTAAATTAAACCAGACCATTTGAAGATAATTTATTTAGTATATAAAAATCTCGACGAAAGATGACAGATATCTCTCTTCTAGATTTAGTCTATGAAAAGTTATATAATCTGTTATGTGGGTTGTTTTGCACGCAACTTATAAGTTATCCCTCACAAAATAGTACAAAAATGAAAACTGGATAGGGTTTGCGAGATTTGAGTGTTAACGCGTCTCTATTTAATTAAACCAATTGTGATGTGAGCTCTAAAGTGAAATCTAAAAGGTCAAATCTAAAATAATTGATTTATACATAGAATCAAATCTAAAATAATTGATTTATACAATATAGAAAATAAACTATAAAAAATAAATTTATATCATACTATTCACTTATACATTATATGAAAAAAATGGAATTCTTAAATTTAAAAAAATTTGAAGACATTAAATTTCCACAGTCTGCCTTGTTTCTAAATTCAACTGTATAAAAATCTTTGTCATCAGAATAAATCATGTCATATTATTCACTTATACATAAAAATAAATCAATATATACAAACAAATCCAGATTTAGGCATTCAAACATCTATTTTGAAGATCGACTAATAATGGAAAGACCAATGAATCCTCATATGTTTGAGTTGTACATTAACATTTGTGGCAGAGTATTCAAGGGGAGAATCACCCTTCCACAAACGCTCTTCTTAAAGACCCCCCTTTTTCATCCTCAATCAAACAAATTCTAACATTGAATGCCTCCAACCATTGTGAATGTTCGTCATTGACGACCGTATGAGCAAAACAGAAACAACTTTTGGGGCATTTTGTTTCTCACAACTACAAGTAACAATGATGGACAGTGATGACGTAAACAATAAAAGTAAACAATAAAACTGACACTGCCTTCGTTGAAAATGGTGAACACCAGCCAATAGAGTGGAGGGAAATATCCAATTGTTTTCATTACGTCAGTAGGGGTTTCCAAAATAATGGATGGACAACCAAGAAGCTCCCAATGGTTGTCATTGGGCTCTTGACCACTTCCAACCATCCACAGAAAATAGGTCGGGGCTTTCCAAAATGGAAACGCCTACGGCGTAATTAATCTTTAAAAGAATGTTACATAATCAATTCAAATTGATATTGAAAACAGAATTTAATTTCCTTTAACCCACTCTTTAAAATTATATTTGAATTTTGATGTAATATGATTTATAATATGTGATTTAGTATATTATAATTACAAAAATATGATATTATAATATTATAATTTAATTTTATATAATTTAATATAGTTTTAATATTTAATATAATATTATATTATATGGTACAAAGGAATAATAATTAATATCTAAAGGCATACTAGGAGCGGTACTAAGGGGTGGAGCAAAATGGTAGAGATTAGTGCGAGGAGCAGAGCTTCAAGGAGCAAAGAAGGGAATACTTTGGAGTTGGAAGATGGGTGGAGAATGCAAACTGAGAGATCCCAATGGATGATCTTCAAGCAAGGGTAAATGGAAGATGGAAGAATTTCTAGGACACGTGATTCGATTGTGCTAAGTCTGAAGTAAATGCCCTAACTCGGGCTAACACAATTCTATTAAAGTGAGGAGGGAAATAGGGAAGAAATGAAAGACTATGGAAAAAATGACTCATTTTAACTCAAGATTCAAGAATTACCGGCCAAATGGGAAATTCAGATCAGAGTGTAACAAGGGAGAATTGAGGAAGTCAGATAATTTTTGCTAGTATGAGGCCGTCAATTCTAGGAAAGAACATACAGGTGTAAGGTGGAACCCTCCCCTTAGAATGACATAGCAGTCGTATTGGTATTGATTTTGTGTGGAGCCTCTTCAACATAGTAGGAAAGAGGGTCAAGGGTATAGGAAATGCTTTGAAGACTTGCATACTAGAAAACCCTAGAAGGGAAAAACATAATTCTAACTGAAGACTGATCCTCAATATATGGCGGCTTAGCAAAAAGGTAAGCTTCATGACATGGACAAACCACCTGCAAAATTTATTTTATGTTTATTTAGAAGGAGATTGCATAGAAATCTCAATAGCAAGACTGAAGGATGTTGGTTTGTTCATAAAAGGGGGCTGGCTGACCTACTTTTAGAAATTTGAGAAAATGGTACATGCCTTTTGTGTAGGAGACATGTCACACCCATAGACATAGGAGATTTATGCAAAGATGGATAAATTGGCTTGGGGGTGTTGGCAAGTGGTCTAATGAGTATAGCATATAGGTTTTCATTTATGGAAACACTACTTATTGGCATGGTCGCTTGGAGTACAATCCAGTTTTGGATATTCTGTTTGGAAAATGACTAAGTCCATGAAGTAGTTGATAGGGTATAGTTGCGCAATTTTTCCTGGAGAGCACATTATGTGAAGAGTTAAGTCACACAAGCTTAGAGGAATGCATTATGGTATGTAGTAGACCTTTAGTTAAGGTTGCATGTATTTTGGAGTTTACTAGAGAGAGTTACAGCTTGATGAGGTTACACGAAGACAGTGCAACAGTGTAACATGGCAGATGAGTGCTCGCAATATTTAAGGGAGTAACATGTGGATTCTAGAAGTGCTACTTTGGATTTGGTTTGGGTCCTACCCTACCTTTGTTGATATATGATTTCCGACTATGTATTTTCTATTTGATTATGTGTTGGACACATTTTGTGATGTATTTGTGAGCCAAATGGAAAGGTTATGAGATTGAGTATATATATGTGAAGATGTTTTGAGATGCGAAGATGTGTGTTAAAGATTCAGATGCATTGTGATGTAAAAATCATATAGGGGATGTTGTGAGCTATAACTAGGACTACTTAAGCATATCATATGCTTGTATAGTTAAATTTTTAATAAATCTTTGTAAAGATAGTTTTGCATTGTAAGAGCAGTGAGCTCTTTGTATTACCCCTAACAGGGTCTCTATCCTTTAACAAGGATTTGTACTAAATGTAATATTCATCTCCTAACAGGGACATTATACTCTTAGTGCCTTATTTATGGGTATCATCAAAAATGGGGTTTTCCCTTGGCCTGGGTTTCCTCTTTAACAAATCACAGTGTTATGAAGGCATTATATTTTTTCATTAGTATACTTGGAGGAAAAACATGATCTGCACCATCGGTTTACTCTACACCGACAGACAGGGCACAACACTATCCGACACCAAGGTTACCCGACAAACAATGTTAAGTGTTACCTAATGACAAAAAGGTAAACGATACCTGACAAGTAACAATAGTGCTACCTGAAAGTACAACAAAGAGAGGAACCTGACAGATACAAGAAACCCAACGAACAGTTCAGTGAAGGAACACCGACAGACTGCAAGTTCAACCAACAACCAAGAATTGACATTCAGTTACATCCTACAAAAAGTGGATCTGACTTTCCACGTCAGATAAATCACTGAATTTGTATTTATAACTTCTTGATTTTCTTTTAAATCCATTATTTGTGGAGGAAGCAATGTAATTGTTATTGTTTTAATTAGTTTTACTATTTTAAAACATGAAAACTAAAGATCAAGGTCAAGTTGTAAACCTTGGATCTGAGAGTTAACATTGTAATACGTGAATTCCAAGATAGGTCAAATACTTGTATAAATAGGAGCTCAATCCATTGAGAATAAAAGTTGTTTAATGAAGATAATAGCCACGAAGAGAAACTAAAGACCAGACAGAGAATTCATGTTGAAGAACACAAACAGATTTGAAACAGTTTTCAAGAACAAAATAGAGGCTTCCGACAAGCAGAGAAAAGGTATTCATCAATCACTTAAGGTAATATTATTATTGTAAAGGATTTAATGAATCTGTAAATCAGCAATAGTAGATTGCATACAGTCAGGTCAACATTTATACTCATTCTAACAAGTGCAGTACACTAATGAAATCCTTTCTTGAAGAAAGGTGGGCTTAACCGTTCTATTGTAAATCTCATAACTAAGTGCACACTTAAATCAATGTTGTTAAATCTCTTAATAGAGTAGATCTTAACAGGTCTCCACCTTAATACTATTAACAGGGTAGATCATTATAAGTGATTAAATTGTAACCCTTAACCGACTCCCTTCCATTCTGCAGATAGTGAAGTTTTGTCAGTGTCATCCCCACCGCAGTTTTTACTTCCTAACAAGAGTTTTCTGTTGGAGTTGATGAAAAACTATCAACCCTACAGCTCCCAAGAATCACCTACATGCAAACACCTGTCACAAAAAGAGAGAAGCAAAAGCTATGGAGGCCAAAAGCAACAGATCTGTGAAAGAGGAA
>MU226925.1:4551614-4569368 GCA_018584345.1 Thuja plicata | reverse complement strand
TGAATCCATGTTAGGATGGTATAAGGATGGTGAATCATCCATTTATTTGAGGCTATGGTGTTGGGAGGTTGTACATTGACCAAGCCCTAGATTTTAGGGGTTGTTGAGAAGCAAATTAGGGCTTTTTCACTTAGAGAGGTCATATAATCAAATTAGTTGTAGAATCCATAGTTTGGGGTCATTTTATGAATTTTTTGAAATTCTCAAGGTCTATGGTGAAGATGCATTAGTAGTTTCTTTGGAAAAGCAGTTGAATTAGCCCTCTTAGTTCACTGATAGTGGCAAAGTTGAGTAGGATGGTCCAAAATACAAGGAGTCAGTTTTGAGATATGTTAATGAGATTGAAAAAGGGTATTCAGATATGTGATTGGTTTTAAGAGTTGTTTGGAACTATTTTGAGAAAATATTTAAAAACCCTTGTTGTTGTACTACTAGGACAGTGTATGACTAGATAGATTTGTGAAGGAGATAGAATGTCTTGAAGGAAGAGTTTGTGGCTTGGTATATGGGTGAAACAAGTGTGTTGGGGTCCTTATAGGAGTTAGGATCACCTATGAAAGAAAGGTGGATGGTTGTGGTTTCAGAAGCCTATTGAATGAAGGATGCATAACATGGAGTTTGGACCATGATGAAATGGTAAGAGTATGAAGAAGTATCAAGAAGCGCGTTACATTGACTGCAAGGATTACAAAAAAAGCATGAAAATTACTTTTAGATCTATTCAAACATGGTGTAACACCAAAATAATAAAATTAATCAAATGAAAACCAAATCTATAAAGGATCAAAGGTTGTCTCAATGGGTATGCCACATGTATGAATGAAGGAGATTGAAAACCAAATTAGAGGTTTAGTTATCCCAACATCAAAAAAATGGAGTCTTTCAAATAAACACATGTAAAATAAATGTTAAATAACAAATGAATTTGACAAAACATTAATCAATTGCCCTCCTATCTACCATGAATCTTGCAATCAACATTTTGGTGCTCTCAAAAGTATAGTGCACCAGATGGCTAATGGAGAATGAAGATCTGTAGTATGAAAATAATACATACATACAACACATGGAAGATATATAATATAAAAATGAACATACATACATAAATACAATGCATGATGTAAATACATAATATGGAAATAATACATACATACAACACATGCAAAAGATATAATATGGAAATGATACATACATAGTACACATGAAAAAGATAAAATAATCATAAATGAACATGTACATATGTATATATGAAATAGTTTTGTACAAAATGTGGCACACGGCATCTCCTAAAATTTACAAAATCAGTTCATGTCTAGATATAATATGGCATACACCATCTCAAAATGTGCCATATGGCATCTCAACATAAGAAGTTCAACTACAAATGTTTCTAGGACATTCTATTCTACTGGTGGATGATCAAAGTGAAGTCTCTTCGAACTAATCTTTGGCTCTGATGGATCCTGCATTCAAACACAAAAGTGAAACACCAAGTTAGATTACTTAATTTATATGGTTTCTACAAATAATAAATAAAAATTTAAAATCATAGTCAGCAATAATAAATATTTTTTTAAAATTGAACTCTCATGTATCTTGCCTCTCGGTCTCCTCATGCAGTCAGGAGACCTAATATATGTCTTTAGTTACGAAGGGACAATGCCACCAATGTCGACTCTGACCTGTATATATGTTTGTGAATATGAGATTGATGTAAGACTTATACTATTTAATGTTAAATACTTCGTAGAAAATACATGTTTTAAATATAACTCAATTAACATCAAAACTTACCTCTATTGAAATTTCTTCAAGAAATGTTGGTTGGGTCATTAGTGATACAAACCCTTGGTGTGGTAGCTCCCTCAAACTAGGGGTGACCTACAAAGTCAAATAGATAAGTTTCATACGATCATGACTTGATCATATTAAATATATACTTAATAGTAAACTACACACAAATAAATTTAGAAATATACGTACTGTGGGGCTATCACTACGAAATGAGATGCTTGTGACTCTATCATGGCAAACCGGTCTCACAACATCATCAGACACCACCCTCTATCAAATAAAACATGTAATTAAAAATGAGTGTGCACAAGTGACAAGTATACATGTATGCTTAATCAATCTAAAATACTTAATTACCTTCCCCTTGTCAACACGAGTCACCTAAACCCCCTCACATTGCTCTCCAGTGGCAACTGGTGAAACCTGCATTATTATGTAATAAGATAATCATAAAAATTAGAAAATACATGTATACAATATTATAATAAAATGAAACCAATGAGTACATTAAAATGTATGTACTGTGGAAGTGTCAGGTAATGCCCACCCTAGTATCTACATATTTTGGATTGATAGGATTATAACTTTGATACTTTGGATTATATGTTGGACTATGTTGTTTCATGATGGGAAATTTGATTTCATATTTATTGGCTAATACAGTTTATTATGAGATATTAAATAATTTGAAATAAAATGATGAGCTAATTGTGAAATGTTCATATCTGATTTATATATTTATATGGATCTAACCCTACTAACCCCATTATGCTTTGATGTATACACTAGTTGATGTGAGTGTAGGATGAGGAGAGGAAGTTGTAGTTACTCCTACAAGAGATCCACACGATGTCGCACTCTCCCTCCTTGTTTTCCATTGTCTATTTATATATGTATATGCATGCCAGTTGGTGATGCAGGATGTAGGTACTAGGCATTGACTCCACCTAGCTACACAGGTTTGAGCGTGGCTTCAAAATCCTCAAACTGTTGTTGTGTGGAGATCTTACCAAGATACTCTCAAGGCTACCCTTGGACTTAGATTTCTGTTAGGAGGTTACCCTAGTTGGGGAATGTGAAAACAGTTTTATGATGTTGTCTTATGGGTTATGTTTCGATGTTGTCTTGTGATTTATGATGTTGGTTTGATTTTTGTATGAAGTGTATATATATAGACTTGGTTAATATTTGTATTATTATTAAGTGTATGTTATATAGGTATGTGTATATGTGGGTGCACATGCATATACCCGTACATATATAAATAAGATTATATGTGCATTTCTAATTGCTTGTGTAAATGGTATTTTAATGATTAGATAAAGTGTATTAAATGAAGCATATTAAATAAAAGTAAAATAATAATAAGAGATAATAAAAATAGCACTTTTGGTAAAACTAGCTATCTAGGGGGAGTTGAACGCGAGACCTCCTAGAAGTTAGGCTAGTTTGATTCTAATTGTGCTTTGTGTTTTCCTTGAGAGCATTATGTCTATTATGTTTGTTATAGGGTTTTTTGAAGGGTATTTTAATTAAAATAAAATTAAAAACTTTATTATTGGTTACGGGAAGTTTTGGTTAAATATTTCAACCAACTATGGAAGTTGGAGAAGTTGCTTCCCATAAAGAAACTCCTCCCACCATATTGTTGTGAGATAAATTTATTTCCTTTTTGCAGATTGGGGATGGAGAGTTTTTGGAGGAAAATTGGGTGATTCTTGCAATATTGAATCAGAAGACATTTATGAGATTTTGTCTTTGTGTGGGTATGATTTACCATCTTTCTAGGAGTACATTGAGAGTTGTTTGAGGAAGGAGGAGAGGATTGGTTTTTGGAGGAGACTTCATCAAGGAGGCTACCATCTCACTCAAGGTTTGGAGGACTTGCAGAGGTGTGCTCTAGTCTTTGTGAAGTTTCTCCGCAGGACTCTAGGTAGGGTCTGGAACCACGAAAATCATCTTATTGTATATGAATATGTATATGTGTTTTTGTGTGTTCTTAAAATATTTATAATTTCATATTATCTGCAAGTTTCTATTGTGAAATGATTTGAAATTAGGTCAATAATTAAAAACAAATGTGTTAATTGGAAACATTAAAAATGTTCAGATTTATTTTCCTATACCCGTACTCTGTTGTAAATAATTTTTAAACCCAACATTATTATCAAAATCTCTCTAGTTAGAATGTGGTTTATTAGGTTTTAGCCAACATATATGAAAATTAGGAATATGTAACGGTTCAAACAATAGTTATGCTCACCGCACTGAGACTGTATTTTTATGACAGTCACACATATGTTTCTAGAAATAGTCACTAAACTCACATAGTTAAAGGGTCCCTTATGATTCAAACCAGTAGGGCATATCTTAAAATTTTTTTTACTTCTCTCTTGCTCTATACCCTCTTGCAACCAACCTACAAGAGCAAATTCATCAACACTTAAATATGTAATATCTTGCCACCTTTCTAAGACAAGATTACTTAGTCTTCTCCCTTGATTCATAGGTCCCTACATTTTTATTAGTTTATAGTACAATATTTTCCCCATCAATATTTATTAGTTTATATTACTTTTATGTTCTATTTGGACCTATTCTAGAAAATTTAGAGTCATGGATTTCTGTGTTGGGTAATTGTTTGGTTTGGGGATTGGTCTGTATCTTCCAACCTTGATCATGATCTTTGTCTGCATCTTTGTACCTCTCTTAATGTTTATTTTATTTCTTGAATTTTATCATAATGTTGTACTTAAGGTGTCTTGAGTATGTGACATCCTTGTACTATTCTTATGTTGTTTATGGTTAAGGTTAGGGCTCATCCTGGTGGTCTGAGTACACATGAGAGTTTCCTAAACCTCTGAAATAAAGCATTTGAAGTATTGCAATTATTTTATCATGTTTTGGGTAGGGGACTAGGCACCCTAGGTGAGTGGCTCACCATAGGTGTCGGAACCCAAAGTGGTTGCCAAGGGATCCTATGGGTGAGTTTGTAATCAAGTGATAACCTTAAAATTAACTTGGGAGGGGGGATTCAAAAGATAATGAAAGACACATAATAATGCCCACATAGTCCTGTTGGAGTACGGGGACCATGGGTAATTTCTAGGATAGATCCCTATTCATAAAGGGGGGACTAGGGTTACATGGTTCCCAAGAAGGATCCCAATAAATAGGATATGTGATGACACTCACTTAGAGGGTATGCTAGAAACCTAACCCTTGTATATAGTTAAGTGATATTTTGTTATGTATAGTATTTGTTTAAGTTATTATTTTGTGAAGCCTTAGATTGCTTAGGGCCTTGTGAGTATCTTGGTTCTATCTCCTAGCACGGGGGGTGGAACTTCACTAGTTTCACATGGTTGGGTGGCAAATTTCTTTTGAGGTGTTGTTCGTGGTTCGTGACTTGGATGCTTTAATTTTCATGCAGTGATAAAGATCTTTCTATTTTGTATCATGTATTATTGAAAAGGAGGATGTAAAGATATGTTTGTAAAGCCTACGGGCCATTCATGTACTTATTATTGTAATTGGATTCATTACTAAAAATTGTATTGGAAAAAGAAAAGTAATGTAATCTGGGTGGGATAGTTCTAAGGGTACATTTCAAGGGATATTATTTGAAAGTTCAAAGTTTTAATGAAAAGTGTAGTGTTGAATTATCTTCTCTATCTCTCCTATGTTGAAAAGAAAAGAAATGCTTCTTATGTAAAAATTTATATGTAAGTTGTAAAAGGGTAGTTATCCATTATGTAGGAAAGAGAAATGAAAATTATTTAGGGAGTAAGGGATGTTGTTATAATTGAAATGTCACTTTCTTACCCTCTCTCTTAAATTTGGAAATGTATAAGTAAAAATAAAGAAATGAAATTCAATTTGAATAGTAACGCAAATATGTTGGGAAATGATTTAATTAAAGGAACCTTAAGGAATGTACTTGTGAATGTAATAAATGATGTGATGTTTAAGAAAAAAAATTGTTAGTTGAAATTTTTTGTTAAAAGAACTTACTCCTTATAGGTTCCCTAGTGAGGACATTACATTTGGTATCAGAGCCCTGGTTGCTACACTGGGAGCTCAGGGTCTATTTACGTTTAAAACTCAAAAATTTTCAACACATTGAATACTCCTTTTAAGCTTAAACTTAAAACTTATGTTGCACCACTCTTCCAGGATGCCTCCCATTACCCGGG
The DNA here is from genome assembly GCA_018584345.1 of Thuja plicata. Taxonomy (NCBI): domain Eukaryota; kingdom Viridiplantae; phylum Streptophyta; class Pinopsida; order Cupressales; family Cupressaceae; genus Thuja; species Thuja plicata. Next base: position 4,563,378 of record MU226925.1, on the reverse strand, counting down.
GAAGAGCTAATGATAGAGTTCAAGTGTCTTCCTCGAGATCTCGCCGAGAGATTTACCATGGGGAATATGAGGGAGAACATAATCAAGAAAATCATAGAAATGTGAGTCAGGGTAAAGACTCGGAAGGAGCCCAACTTAGGCAACTGATGCAACAAGTCTTGCATAGACTCGACAACCTTGAAAACAGAGTTAATTTTGAAGAAGGAAATCAAGCTCATCACCAAGACCGGGAAAGGGATAGAAGCCCTAGGAGATGGAAAGATACACAAGAATCTAAGGACAGGGATACCGCTCACATGAGAGACTTACTCAAGGTTAAGGTACCCCTTTTTTATGGCAACGAAGGGGGATCTGCAACAAAAACTTGTTTGTTTGACCTTGACAGATGTTTCTTTATGCACCCTTTTAGCAGTAATGTCAAGGCTAGGTGCGTTATTATGAATCTAAGAAAATTTGCATCTACTTGGTGGTGTACGGAAGAAGACAAACTCCAAGTCACCATTAACACTGTTTCTTGGGAATTATTCCTAGAAGTTTTTAAGGATCAATTCATGTCCGATCAATGGAGGCAGGAAAGGGCAGAAGAATTTCACCATTTTAAGCAAGCCAACATGACGGTGAAAGAATATTTTATGAACTTAAGACTTTCTTAGGCTATAGAGATGACAGACCCATTCTTTTCCAACACTTCATCAGAGGTTTGAATGACCAAATATTGGGGGAGGTATCAGTCTTGGAACCCAAGAATCTATAGGATTCCATTACTAAGGCATACCTAGTAGAAAGAAAGGTGAAAGGGAAAGGTGGCTATTTCAATGGTCAAACCTTCAATGTTGGGTCAGGTTCTAAAGGAAACTTTGATTAAGGAAATTCTAATTCCAAGAATCAACATTCATCTTTCAAAGGAGGACAAATCTTTCATAAGATTAAATTTTTGAATAGCAACCAAGGTAATGGAAAGTTTCAACAACCTCAGAACCATAACAATTTCCAAGCACAACAAAGGTTTGCTCCTCCACAATCCCCAAATTCATAGAATTTCAATAGAGGAGGTTATCAACAATATAGTGCCCCTCCTGCAAAGAACTTTGGAAGAAACACCGGGTGTTATTCTTGTGGAAAATAAGGACATATTGCAGTTCGTTGCCCTCAATGCACAAATATCACTAATCAGAATCAGGCAATTTTAGAACCAACCATGGGGGATGTTGGTTTGTCTCACAAGGTGTTCATTGCAGTAGAGCATATAGACAAGCTGATCACCAGAACACTATCAAGAGACTTTAGGTTCGTTAAAGGGTAAAACCATTTCTATTCTCTTTGACTCAGGAGCAACCAACTTCTTCATATCTCCTTCTTTGATAGAAAAGTGCGGGATAGCGGTAGTAGGGAAAGGAGTTAAGTGGCAGGTAGAGCTAGCCTTAGGGGCTAAAATGACCATAGAATTGTGTGTTCAAAGTTGTAACTTGGGATTAGGACCCTTCTCTACCAATGTTGATCTTCGAGTCATTCCTCTTGGATCATATGGAGTTGTCCTAGGAATGGATTGGGTAGCAGCTCATGAAGTCAGGATAGATTGCAAAAAGAATCTCATCCAATGTTTGGATGATTTGGGGAAGCCCAACACTATTATGGGAATCCAAAGACCTATATCACTTCATATGATATCAGCTATGCAACTTAATAAATGTATGAGAAAGGGATGTCAATTTTTTGCAGTCTCAGTTGATGACTTGGCAGAAAAAGAAGATAGAGAAATTAAACTTGAGCATCCTTTACTTAAGAGTTTGTGGATGTCTATCCAGCTGAGATACCTGGAATGCCTCCCAAAAGAGACATTGATTTCTGCATAGAGTTGGTGCCAGGAGCCGAACCTATCTCCAAAGCTCCTTAGCGCATGAGCACTCAAGAGTTGAGTGAGTTAAAAGTTCAACTAGATGAACTCTTGGAAAAAGGTTTCATCAGACCAAGTGTGTCACCTTGGGGAGTGCCAGTTATCTTTGTTAAGAAGAAGGATGGTTCACTTAGGTTGTGCATTAACTATCGCCAACTCAACAAAGTAACCATCAAGAATCGGTACCCTTTGCTGAGAATTGATGATTTGTTTGATCAGATGAAAGGATTCAAGGTATTTTCCAAGATTGATCTAAAGTCAGGTTATCACTAATTAAGGATTCATGAGGCCAACATTCACCGAACAACTTTTCGTACTCGGTATGGGAATTATGAATTTACCGTGGTAGCTTTCGGCCTCACTAATGCATCTTTAATATTCATGAGTCTTAGGAATGGGGTATTCAGGACCTTCTTCGACAAATTTTTCATAATTTTCGTAGATGATATTTTGGTGTATTCTAAGTCAGTAGAAGAACATGAGAAACATCTTCGTCAAGTGTTACAATGCCTTCATGGGAATAAATTATTTGCAAATGTGGAGAAGTGTGAATTCTTTCAGACTAAAGTTAAGCATCTTGGTCATGTTATCTCAGGAGAACGTATAACAGTTGATCCTACCAAGATACAAGCTATAGTTGAATGGCCAACCCCCACCAACATCTCAGAGGTTCACAGTGTTGGAGATTTACTTATGGTAGCTAGTTGATTGTATGTTTGTCATTGATGAAAACATATAATATACAACAGTGATCTGTATGTACTTATTAGAATGATGATATCTAGCCTTGTGTGGTTATATTCATGTTGTAGAAATGTTGTTGATGTTTTTTTCATACACGCAGACTCAGATATGATGTTTCAGTTATGTTGTGTAATTCTGTTATGTGGCAGTTATAGTTTCTGGAGTTTGTCTATACAGAGCCGATGTATTGCATTGGTTCTTGAGTTGCGCCTATCTTCAGGATATGCATGTGTATATTCAAGATTAGTTATGAGTTAAATATATTTATCCAAAGGTGCCAAACGTGTTTCAAAAAGATTGCAAAGTTAGAGTTAATTTGGTGAGGCTGACTTAGTGAAGCATCGCGTCTATTGAGTTTATATTGCGCGGTTGTAATTATGCTTGCGTGATTAGTAAAGCCGACAAGGATGTTATGAAGAGTTGTATAATAGGTCCCATGATCTTATAATTTGATAAATATACTTATATCAAGTCATTTGTGAAATGCTAAGTGTGAATGATAAGGTAAGAGACAGAAAATGTACAGAGTAGAATATCAGTTATGTTTCATTCATCAAGGATCTATGTGAAGAAGAAGTGAAAGATTACAATACACTGGAATTGATCAAGACAGCAGGTCTACTCTATAGTTCATCATCAGATATAGTGCATATATATTCTTCAGAAGGTTGTAGCCTTCACCATTAAAGCAGTGAGCTTTTGGACAGTGAGTCCTCACCCTTAACTGGGTTATTTTTAAAAGACTCCTAACAGGGTCAGACCCTTAACCAGGTCACTATACTTATTACATTGTAAAGAAAAACTCCTAATAGGGTTGGAAGATCTTCTAACACAAATCATTATAAACAAGTATAGTTTATTGTGGGTGTTAATTCCCACCAGAGTTTTTACCATTTGGTTTCCCCATAACCAAATTGTGGTGTTGTCTATTGTGTTATCTGAATGTGCATTTACTTTATTGTATTCTAGAGTTAATAAAAGAAAAGAATTAAACTAGCTGATAACTGATTCACCCCCCCCCCCCTCTTAGTTATCCTTTGGGACTATTCNTTCCCCCCCCCCCCCCTCTTAGTTATCCTTTGGGACTATTCTAACAATTGGTATCAGAGCCAAGTGCCTTGGAGAGAAAGCCTAACAACTTAAGGTAGATCAGATGGTATACTTCAAAAAAGAGAGTCCTAAGTTTGATGGAGAAAATTATCTGGATTGGAAGAACAAAATGATAACACATCTACAGTGTGTTTGTTTTGACATCTTTGAGATAGCCACACAAGAAGTTGTTATTCCCACTCTAAAAGACCTATCAAGAGATGATGCTACTAGTAAATAGAAGGATACATTCATAGCTAATGCAGTTTCCAAATAAGCCCTTATAAGCACACTATTTGATAGTGAATTTTTTGAGATCAAGAAAGTAGACAAGGCATACATAAAATGGAAGTACTTAGAAGACATGTTTGAACGAGATGTCCAAGAAAAGAATGCGCGCAGGAAAAAATGGAAAAAGAAATACAACGGTCTTGAGATGTTACCTAAAGAAAACATCCGAGCCTGTAATCAGAGGATAAATGAAGCAGTTTTTGGAATAAAAAATAATGGTGGAGAAATATCAAAAGAAGATATAATGGACAAGCTGTTAACTACTTTAACATCAGACAATGAGAACAAGATCAGTATTCTAGAGGAAACCATGCAATTTTCACAAGACTTCAAGAGAGAGACTTTGATCAGTAAAATCTCTGCATTTGAGATATCAAGATTGAAGACTAAACCCACAAGTGAAACAACCTTCAAAGCTTCAGTCCATAGTAAGAAATCTCACATCTCTAGCAATAATGAGAAAGAAGAAGTTGATGAAGAACTAGAAGAAATCATTGCCATGATTGCTAAAAGAGAAAAGAAAGGCAAAGGGAAATATGAAGGACAAATTCAATTCAAATGTTTTTCATGCAACAAGATTAGACACTTTGCATCCAAATGTCCTACAAGAGTAAAGAAATTTAGATCTGATTATAAACCTAAATATAGGAAGGAATGCTGTCATGCTGAAGAAGGTGTAACTGATGAAGATTCAGGAGAAGATGAAATTAGATTCGTTGCCCTTAAAGACATGGAAAAATTGACTGAGCATATGGACATTAAAGATGAAAAGAAAACACAGGAGTTATCCCTAATTTCGAAAGAAAACATCAGAACTAATCGGATCATTGACAATGGATACTCTCATCACATGACAGGTGATAAAGATAGATTTGTTCATCTAGAAAAATACAAAGGTGGTATGGCTAGATTTGGAGATAACACTCCTAAAATTATCATGGGTAGAGGATCCATCACTCTGGATGGAAAGAACAAGACAGATGATGTTCTGTATGTTGATGGATTACATCACAATTTACTAAGTGTTGGACAACAACTTGACAAAGGTTATCATTTGGAATTCAAAGAAAACAAATGCCTTATTAGAAACAAAGAAGGAGACATGATTACATCCGTCTCAAAAACAAAAGGTAATGTTTTTCAGCTCAATTCAGATGTAAGTTTTTTTGTTGCAAAAGTAGATGACAGTTGGTTATGGCACAAGAGACTCTGACATATCAATTTTGATAATATAGTTAAGATAAGCAATGTCAAGGCAGTTAGAGACCTTCCAAGTATTGCAAGACCAGTTGACACAATGTGCAGGGAATGTGTTATGGGAAAGCATGTAAGGAGCTCTTTCAGAAGCAAGCATAACTCAACTGAAAACAAGTTAGACCTAGTGCATACAAATTTATGTGGCCCTACTCAAACAAGATCATACTACAGAGAAAGGTATTTCATTTTGTTTGTAGATTACTTTTCAAGGATGATGGGGGTTGTGTTCTTAAAGGATAAGTTTGAAGCCTTTGAGAAGTTCAAAATATTCAAATCCAAAGTGGAGAATGAATCTGGATTAAAACTAAAGTGTCTAAGATCAGATAGAGGAGGAGAATTCACCTTCGACCAGTTTTATGACTACTGTGAAGAACATGGAATTAAAAGACAATTGAGTGCACCCAGAATCCCACAGTAGAATGGGATAGTAGAAAGAAGGAACAAGATCATACTTGATACAACATGCACTATGATGATTGAAGGAAAAGTTGCACACACCTATTGGAGAGATGCAGTCAATACAACAATCTATACTATCAACAGAACACAACTAAGGCCAGGAATGGATAAGACACCTTATGAACTTTGGTTTGGTAATGTACCTACAGTAAAATACTTTAGAATATTTGGCAGCAAGTGCTACATCTAGAGAGATGATGGTGTTTGTAAGTTTGATGCTAGAAGCGATGAAGGTATTTTCCTTGGTTACTCTACTAAAAGCAAAGCATACAGATGTTTTAATTTGAGATTGATGAAGATAATTGAAAGTACTCATGTAAAGACTGATGAGAAGTTCATGGTTCAAGAAAGGTAATATGAATATGCACCCATGATTGAGGATGAACCTAGGCCTAGCAGTAAAGACATTGTTATTGAAGAAATGTTTGATTGCATTGATGTTTAACGTAATGAACCCGAATCAAGCAAAGAAGTATCACATATTATAGATGATGATGTTACACCAAAAGTTTCAAATTTCACATCTAGGTATCATTCAAAGGACGATATCATTGGAGATCAAAGTAGCAGTGTTTTGACTAGATCAAAAGCAAAAAGGTTAACAGTGGATGAAGAGGTATGTTTACTTTCACAGATTGAACCTTTAAATGTTGAAGATGCTTGCAAGGATTCTGATTGGTAGAAAGAAATGGAAGAAGAATTAGATCAAATAATAAAAAATGACACATGGGAATTGGTTCTTAGACCTAGTGAAAAAAATGTGACTGGAACAAAGTGGGTATTCAGGAGCAAGATGAATGAAGATGGTACAGTGGTCAGAAACAAAGCAAGACTAGTGTGTAAAGGATATGCGCAGAGGGAAGGGATAGATTACACTGACTCATTTGCCCCTGTGGGCATATTAGAAGCCATCAAGTTACTCTTGGCCTATGCAAAAGTCAAAAACTTTAAAGTATATCAAATGGATGTCAAATCAGCCTTTCTGAATGGTGACTTGAAGGAAGAAGTCTACATAGAATAGCCTGAAGTATTCAATCTATCAGATAAACCAGACATGATATGCAGATTGAAGAAAGCACTCTATGGACTTAAACAAGCCCCAAGAGCTTGGTATGAGAGACTAGATGGTTATCTTACCAACATTAGATTTAAGAAAGGAGCAGCAGATTGTAACCTATTCATAAGAGAGACACCTGATGAACTATTACTTGTTGCCATATTTGTTGATGACATTATCTTTGGAGGTAATGACAAGCTTAGTTAAAAATTTGCAAAAGAAATGCAAAATGAATTTGAAATGAGTATGATTGGTCCTATAAAATACTTTTTGGGATTAAATGTAAAATAGACAGATAAAGGGATATTTATAAATCAGTCCAAATATGTGAAGGAAATATAGAAGACTTTCAAGATGGAAGACTGTAAACTAGTATGCACTCCTATGATAACAAGAAGCAAGCTTTCTAAAGAAGATGATTCTGAAGCAGTTGACAAGACATTGTATAAGTCTATGATTGGAAAAATTATATATCTTACTCAGTCTAGACCAAACATATCTAATGCAGTTGGCATTTTTGGAATATTTGCAGCTGAACCAAAAAAAAATCACCTAATGGCAATAAAGAGAATATTCAGATATCTAAAGGGAACTATAGACTATGGTTTATGGTATCCTAAATCAGAGAATGTACAACTTCATGTATAAACAAATGCAGATTGGGCAGGTTGTCTTGATGAAAGGAAGAGTACTTCTCGAGGAGCAGTATTTATTGGAGATAGGTTGGTTTCTTGGGTAAGAAAGAAGCAGAATTGTATCTCTCAGTCGACAGCAAAAGCTGAATATGTTGCAGCAACATTGAATTGTTCAACAATGGTTTGGATCAAGCTGATGGTTAAAGATTTTGGTATACAGGTTGACTATCCTATTTTTATTCACTGTGATAACACCAATACTATCAACATGTCCAAGAACCCTGTGATGCACGCAAAGACAAAGCACATTGAGATCAAATACCATTTTCTTAGAGAAAAAGTTGCAGATAATGAAGTAAAATTGGACTATGTGAGCACCAAAGAACAGTTGGCAGATATTTTCACAAAGCCTTTATCAAAAGATACTTTTGAGTATCTTAGGGAGAATTTGGGAGTAATTCCCTCTCTTGAGTTTGATTAGATGAAGCAGGAAGAACATCAGTCCAGAGTGATTGATAAATGATTGACTACTCTACTTCTGGAGTAGTACCTATGCCTAATTGCTTATGGTACCCTTTTCCATTGATGTCAAAGGGGGATTATATAGTAAGGGGGAGCATATACTCCGAGGGAGTATAAAAACATACAAAGAAGCTGCAGCAGTGTAGAGGAATCTTTGATGAGGATATTAAGAAGATTGTAAAAAGAAAGAAGACACCATGTGCTGAAGATGTTTTAAATATCATATGTTGCCATCAATGTCAAATGGGGAGATTGCTGGAGATTTACTTCTGGCAGCTAGTTGATTGTATGTTTGTCATTGATGACAACATATAATATACAACAGTGATTTGTATGTACTTATCAAAATGATGATATCTAGCCTTGCGTGGTTATATTCATGTTGTAGACATGTTTTTGATGTTTTGTTCATACACATAGACTCAGATATGATGTTTCAGTTATGTTGTGTAATTCTGTTATGTGGCAGTTACAGTTTCTAGAGTTTATCTGTACAGAGCCGATGTATTGCATTGGTTCTTGAGTTGCACCTATCTTCGGGATATGTGTGTGCATATTCAAGATTATTTATGAGTTAAAGATAGTTATCCAAAGGCGCCAAACATGTTTCAACAAGATTGCAAAGTTAGAGTTAATTTGGTGAGGCCGACTTAGTGAAGCGTTGCATCCATTCAATTTATATTGCGCGGTTGTAATTATGCTTGCGTGATTAGTAAAGCCAAAAAGGATGTTATGAAGAGTTTTCTAACATGTCCCATGATCTTATACTTTGAGGAAGATACTTATAGCAAGTCATTTGTGAAACTCTAAGTGTGAATGATAAGGTAAGAGACATAAAATGTATAGAGCAGAATATCAATTGTGTTTCATTCATCAAGGATCTATGTGAAGAAGAAGTGAAAGATTACAATACACTGGAACTGATCAAGACAACAGTTCTACTCTATAGTTCATCATCAGATATAGTGCATATCTATTCTTCAGAAGGTTGTAGCCTTCACCATTAAAGCAGTGAGCTTTTGGACAGTGAGTCCTCACCCTTAATTGGGTTATTTGTAAAAGACTCCTAACAGGGTCAAACCCTTAACCAGGTCACTATACTTATTGCATTGTAAAGAAAAACTCCTAATAGGGTTGCAAGATCTTCTAACAGGGATCATTATAAACAAGTATATTTTATTGTGGGTGTTAATTCCCACAGGGTTTTTTACCATTTGGTTTCCTCGTAACCAAATTGTGGTGTTGTCTATTGTGTTATCTGAATGTGCATTTACTTTATTGTATTCTGGAGTTAATAAAAGAAAAGAATTAAATTAGATGATAACTGATTCACCCCCCCTCTCAGTTATCCTTTGGGACTATTCTAACACATAGTTTGATGGGTTTAGCCGGATACTACAAACGCTTTGTCTAAGGATTCTCCAGAATAGCTCACCCTGTCACTTCCTTGCAAAGGAAAGGGAAGAAATTCCTTTGGAATGAGAAATGTTCAGAAGATTTTCAGATCCTTAAGGATAAATTGACCAGTGCCCCAATTTTGGCGGTACCTGACCCCTCTAAAAATTTTATAGTTTGCACGGATGCTTCCATGGAAGGCATAGGGGCAGTATTGATGCAAGCAGGAAGAGTTATTGCTTATGAGTCTAGAAAGCTTGAGGACCATGAGCTTAACTATCTCACGCATGATTTAGAGTTAGAAATGGTAGTTCATGCCTTGAATCGTTGGAGACATTTATTATTGGGGCATCGATTTGACCTACACATTGATCACCGAAGCCATCAATACATATTTAATCAACCTAATCTCAATGCCAGGCAGAGCCAATGGATGGAGTTCCATTGCGAATATAATTTTGAGGTCAGATATATCCAAGGTAAAGAGAATGTGGTAGTGGATGCTTTGAGTAGTAGGAGACATGAGTTATCCATGCTCTCCCTTTTGATTGATTTGAGAAGTCAGATCTTGCAGTCACTTCCTTCAGATACTTTGTATCAAGAAGTTAAGGCTAAAATTGAGTCAGGAAGGGTCTTAGAAGGAAGGTTCTCAGGTTATTCCTTAGACCTAGATGGATTATTAAAGTAGAAAGGCCAAATCTATGTACCACTTTTAGGCGATCATCAAAAATTTATCATGGTAGAAACACATCGTGCTCCCTATTCATCTCATCCAGGGGTTAAGAAGATGTATTCAGATCTGCGACAGTTATACTTTTGGTCAGTTATGAAGAGAGATATAGCAGATTTTGTGGCTAGGTGTCTGGAATGTTAGAGGGTCAAAGCTAAACATCATCACCCAGCAGACCTCCTTTAGCCACATTTGATCCCGAATGGAAATGGGATATGATCTCTATGGATTTTGTTGTGGGACTCCTAGCCACTTATCGGAGACATGATGCTATCATGGTCACAGTGGATAAGTTAACCAAGGTAGCACATTTTTCTCCTATGCAGTTATCCTATACTGCCACCTTAGTAGCCAGAGTCTTCCTAAAGGATATAGTCAGGTTGCATGGTGTTCCTAGAAAGGTTATCTCTGATAGGGATCCAATGTTCACTTTAGAATTTTGGACCTCTTTGCAACATGCCTTAGGGACTCAGCTGAATTTCAGTTCAACATATCATCCATAGACTGATGGTTAGACAAAGCGAGTTAACCAAGTGCTTGAGGACATGCTTAGAATGTATGTGATGGATAGACAAACCCACTAGGAAGATTATCTATACCTAGTGGAGTTTTCATACAACAATGGCTATCACAGTTTGATAGGAATGTTACCGTTTTAGGTTCTTTATGGTCATCCTTGTCGTACCCCTCTAAGTTGGGATCACTTAGAGGACAGAGTACTACTTGGCCCCAAGATGTTACAGGATATGGAGCAATATGTTTAGAGGATCCAAGAGCATCTTGTGACAACTCAAGATAGGCATAAGAAGTATGCTGATGCTCATAGGATCGATAGATAGTTCTCTATTGGAGATAAGGTGTTTTTGAGAGTCCATCCACGCAAGAGCCCTATCCATTATGGAAAAGGTTCTAAGTTGGCACCAAGATTTGTAGGTCCATTTGAGATACTTGAGAGGATAGGACCAATTTCTTACTGACTCACCCTACATCCTAGCCTCGCACATGTGCATGATGTGTTTCACGTATCCATTCTTAGAGAGTATATTCCTAATTTGACTCATGTTTTAGATTGGAACACTTTGCAGGTAGAGGACGGGTAGTTGGCTTTGGAGCCAGTGAGTATACTCTAGCAGCAGACTTTGACCCTCAGGGGTCACAACATAGAGTAGGTAAGGTTCCAATGGGACCCCAGTGATGAGACCTCTGCCACTTGGGAGGATGCTAGCATACTCAAATCTTCATATCCATACTTATTTGTAGGCTTCTAAGAGTAAGCCTAATCCTAGGGGGAGAGGATGTAATGCCCACCCTAGTATCTACATATTTTGGATTGACAGGATTATAACTTTGATACTTTGGATTATATGTTGGACTATGTTGTTTCATGATGGGACATTTGATTTCATATTTATTGGCTAATAAAGTTTATTATGAGATATTAAATAATTTGAAATAAAATGATTAGCTAATTGTGAAATGTTCATATCTGATTTATATATTTATATGGATCTAACCCTGCTAACCCCATTATGTTTTGATGTATACACTAGTTGATGTGAGTGTAGGATGAGGAGAGGCAGTCGTAGTTACTCCTATGAGAGATCCACATGATGTCGCAATCTCCCTCCTTGTTTTCCATTGTCTGTTTATATATGTATATGCATGTTAGTTGGTGATGTAGGATGCAGGTA
>MU226925.1:4540976-4551564 GCA_018584345.1 Thuja plicata | reverse complement strand
AGAGGCAGTCGTAGTTACTCCTATGAGAGATCCACATGATGTCGCAATCTCCCTCCTTGTTTTCCATTGTCTGTTTATATATGTATATGCATGTTAGTTGGTGATGTAGGATGCAGGTACTAGGCATCAAATCCACCTGGCTATACAGGTCTAAGCGTGCCTTCAAAATCCTCAAACTATTGTTGTGTGGAGATCTTACCAAGATACTCTCAAGGCTACCCTTGGACTTAGATTTCTGTTAGGAGGTTACCCTAGTTGGGGAATGTGAAAATAGTTTTATGATGTTGTCTTATGGGTTATGTTTCGATGTTGTCTTGTGATTTATGATGTTGGTTTGATTTTTGTATGAAGTGTATATATATAGACTTGGTTAATATTTGTATTATTATTAAGTGTATGTTATATAGGTATGTGTATATGTGGGTGCACACGCATATACCCGTACATATATAAATAAGATTATCTATGTGTTTCTAATTGCTTGTGTAAATGGTATTTTAATGATTAGATAAAGTGTATTAAATGAAGCATATTAAATAAAAGTAAAATAATAATAAGAGATAATAAAAAGAGCTCTTTTTGGTAAAACTAGCTATCTAGGGGGAATTGAACTCGAGACCTCCTAGAAGTTAGGCTAGTTTGATTCCAATTGTGCTTTGTGTTTTCCTTGAGAGCATTATGTCTATTATGTTTGTTATAGGATTTGTTGAAGGGTATTTTAATTAAAATAATTAAAAACTTTATTATTGGTTACGGGAAGTTTTGGTTAAATATTTCAACCAACTATGGAAGTTGGAGAAGTTGCTTCCCATAAAGAAACTCCTCCAACCATATGGTTGGGAGATAAATTTATTGCCTTTTTGCAAATTGGGGATTGAGAGTTTTGGAGGAAAATTGGGTGATTCTTGCAATATTGAATCAGAAGTCATTTATGAGATTTTGTCTTTGTGTGGGTATGATTTACCATCTTTCTGGGAGTGCATTGAGAGTTTTTTGAGGAAGGAGGAGAGGATTGGTTTCTGGAGGAGACTTCATCAAGGAGGCTACCATCTCACTCAAGGTTTGGAGGACTTGCAGAGGTGTGCTCCAGTCTTTGTGAAGTTTCTCCGCAGGACTCCAGGTAGGGTATGGAACCACGTAAATCATCTTATTGTATATGAATATGTATATGTGTGTGTTCTTAAAATATTTATAATTTCATATTATCTGCAATTTTCTATTGTGAAATGATTTGAAATTAGGATGATAATTAAAAACATATGTGTTGATTGGAAACAGACAAAATGTTCTGATTTATTTTCCTATAACTGTACTCTGTTGTAAATAACTTTTTAACCAAACATTATTATAAAAATATCTCTGGTCAACATGTGCGTAATTAGGTTTTAGCCAACATATATGAAAATTAGGAATATCTAACAGTTCAAACAAAAGTTATGCTCACCGCACTAAGACTGTATTTTTATGACACTCACACATATGTTTGTAGAAATAGTCTCTAAACTCACATAGTTAAAGGGTCCCTTATGATTCAAACCAGTAGGGCATATCTTAAAATAAATTTTACTCCTCTCTTGCTCTATACCCTGTTGCAATCAACCTACAAGAGCAGATTCATCAACACTTAAATATGTAATATCTTGCCACATTTCTAAGACAAGCTTACTTAGTCTTCTCCCTTGATTCATAGGTCCCTACATGTTCATTAGTTTATAGTACAGTATTTTACCCATCAATATTTATTAGTTTATATTACTTTTATGTTCTATTTGGACCTATTCTAGAAACTTTAGAGTCATGGAGTTCTGTGTTGGGTAATTGTTTGGTTTGGGGATTGGTTTGTATCTTCAAACCTCTATCATGATCTCTGTCTACATCTTTGTAACTCTCTTAATGTTTATTTTATTTCTTTAATTTTATCATAATGGTGTACTTAAGGTGTCTTGAGTATGTGACATCCTTGTACTATTCTCATGTTGTTTATGGTTAAGGTTAGGGCTCATCCTGATGGTCTGTGTACACAGGAGAGTTTCCTAAACCTTCGAAATAAAGAATTTGAAGTATTGCAATTATTTTGTCTTGTTTTGGGTAGGGGACTAGGTACCCTAGGTCAGTGTCTCACCATAGGTGCCGAAACTCAAAGTGGTTGCCAGGGCATCCTATGGGTGAGTTTGTAATCAAGTTATAACCTTAAAATTAACTTGGGAGGGGGGATTCAAAAGATAATGAAAGACACATAATAATGCCCACATAGTCCTATTGGAGTACTGGGACCATGGGTAACTACTAGGATGGATCCCTATTCATAAAGGGGGGACTGGGGTTACATGGTTGCCGGGAAGGATCCCAATAAATAGGATATGTGATGACACTCACTTAGAGGGTATGCTAGAAACCTAACCCTTGTGTATAGTTAAGTGATATTTTGTTATGTCTAGTATTTGTTTAAGTTATTGTTTTTTGAAGCCTTAGATTTCTTAGGGCCTTGTGAGTATCTTGATTCTATCTCCTAGCATAGGGGGTGGAACTTCACTAGTTTCACATGGTTGGGTGGCAAATTTCTTTCAAGGTGTTGTTCGTGGTTTGTGACTTGGATGCTTCAGTTTTCAATGCAGTGATAAAGATCTTTCTATTTTGTATCATGTATTATTGAAAAGGAGGATTTAAAGATATGTTTGTAAAGCCTACGGGCCATTCATGTACTTATTATTGTAATTGGATTCATTACCAGAAATTGTATTGGAAAAAGCAAAGCAATGTACTCTGGGTGGGATAGTTCTAAGGGTTTATTTCAAGGGATATTATTTAAAAGTTCAAAGTTTTAATGAAAAGTGTAGTGTTTAATTATCTTTTCTATCTCTCCTATGTTGAAAAGAAAAGAAATGCTTCTTATGATAAAATTTATATGTAAGTTGTAAAAGGGTAGTTATCCATTGTGTATGAAAGAGAAATGAAAATTATTTAGGGAGTAAGGGATGTTGTTATAATTGAAATGTCACTTTCTTACCCTCTCTCTTAAATTTGGAAATATATAAGTAAAAATAAAGAAATGAAATTCAATTTGAATAGTAACGCAAATATGTTGGTAAATGATTTAATTAAGGGAACCGTAAGGAATGTACTTGTGAATGTAATAAATGATGTGATGTTTAAGAAAAAAAATTGTTAGTTGAAATTTTTGGTCAAAAGACCTGACTCTTTATAGGTTCCCTAGCGGGGACATTACATGTCAAGGCCAAATGAAATGGCCAAAAGTGTCGTCCCCTCCACTTGTGCCATCTCCTCCTCTGTCATCAACTGGACATAAATGAAACATGTATAAAAAAATATAAGTGGGAAATTATTATAAGAAAATTCTATTAAAAATACGAATGTTTAAAATTAAATACCATGTAACAATTTAATTGTTTACTCTTACTGTAACAGTAGGAGTCCATGGCTTTGTATGCCCCTGATGCACATCTCCATGGGGTGCTTCAGTGCCTATAGTGTGTTGTGTAGTATCGTCCACCTCAAACACATAGTTATATGCATCACTATCATTCAGGGGACCCAAGCACATATTCTTGCACTTAACGCAAGTATGAGGAACACAAACATGTGAGCTCATGGAGGATGTGGAAGGGACAGAAGCATCAGTATGAGGAGGCAATAGTGTTGCATTCTTCCTAACGAGTAGATCATTCAAGCCGTGAATGGCTTGAATAGTCTGTGAGCCGGCCTCGACAATAATGTCATGATGTTTTACAGTGGGAGGTGGTGAAATATTGAGAGGTGGGACATATGTACATGATTTCAACCGATGTGCCCCTGGCCTATCTTGGGGAGAGCCTAAGCCCATGCCCTGGTTCTGTCTCATTCTCTAGTAATTGGCTTTGTGACCGAGCACAAATTCAACATATAATTTCTGAATGAAATAGAATGGGACATCCAAATTGTTGTGGGGTGGTCTATCAAAAACCATCCACTAGCGATCCCAAAAGTTGTCACGTATTGCATCATTTGTATACAATTTAATTGACAACTTTGCTTTTTTAGGGTCCACTTTTAAACCAATTTTGGGATCAACAAAAATGTTACATATGTCATGTTTTGTTATGTTTAGATCCATAACTTGATCGTAGTCAAGCCCATCATCATATTGGGCATGCATGGATTCACGCCAAAGAAGTGTAGCATTGTGTTGTTCTGTGAGTTTCTCCATGCTCTCAATAATGGAGTTCAGCGTGGAAAAAATGGAATGCAAGGTGGGGATATTCACATATGTGTTATGATATCCTCTAAGTTGATTTAGATTATCTCCTATGAGATCCTATATTGGTTGAGGGTTTGAGAACGCTTGGTCTTCTGAAGGCGGGGGATTGTTTTGAGGTGATTCTGGATTGTTCACGGACTGAGAGGGAGGGTTTTTAGATTGGTCTGAATCCATGTCTGATTCAAAAAATAAAGAATAAACAATGTAAATATCAACTCTAGTTTATAATCAATTTAAAAAAATAATACACAATATCATATAAAACCTAGTTTTAAAAAAAATAAAAAAATTTCAATGCAAAAATAAAAAAAAGGAGTAAAACTACAAAATTTTACTTACCTTGTGTACTGTAGAAAATATGATATCAGATAGGTATCATATATACAATTTTAGGGGCTCGGCTTCTCGCTGCTTCAACGTTTTCATAATGAAAATGTTGAACGTAGCCGCGGGCAACAATATATTATGACTGATGAATATCGAACATCTGATATTATCAAACATCCAATATTATTAGACATCAGATATTATCAGACATCCGATAATGCTTTAGCTTTGGCTTTTGGCTTGGCTAGGTGTACTGACACCTAGGCCTACTCAAAAGTCAACAAACTTTTGGGTGCACTTTTGGACGAGTGAAAAACTAATTTTTTCACATCGCCATTTTTTGGCATGCCATGATCCTGCACAAGCCCAGTCTATAGTGAGGAAATTCCCAAACACATGAATAACCAAGTAGAGGGAATGTGCCTTCTCTAGGGGATCAAGATTAAACTCTCTATTGGTATTAGACCCCTTGAAATTGAAGGGGATTTCAAGCTCATAATTAACCTTATTAAAGGATTGTCCAAGACCAAATCGTCAGTTGTGGGAATTCTATGGGATGTCCAAAAGCTTTTACTAGGCTTTGAATCCTTTATTATCAACCATGTTTATAGGGTGGGCAATGTGGTAGTGGACTCTTTTTCTTCTAGTGGTTACAATTTGGAGGGGTTGAGGTGCTAGTGAAACCTCCACTCTCTTTTAGAAGACATTCAAACTCTCTTGATGGAGAATGTTCAAATTCCAATGAGGATGATGAGTAAATGTTTGTGTTGAATGTGGTGCCTCCTTCATTGTACCATATGGTGTTCAGTCTTCCATAACCCTAACCCATTATGTACCAAGCAGGTGTGTTGGAATAGTGAAAATATTTTGAATTTGAATATGGGGGTGATGATGTGGCATGACAAAGTCAATTTATGGAAAAACCTCGTCCAAGAAGAAATTAAACACCATTTATGGTGTAGTACTTTGCCTAGGTGGCCCCTAGGTAATCATGAAAATTAAAATAATCTAAAGGAGTACTCTATGATGATGTTGTGGCATTAAGAAAGGGTCACAAATGATCACATTAGCATTTATCATTTCCCCTCCCATAATGGTGTGTACCAATTGTACATCGTATTGAAAAGACTCCCTCTTGTGGGAAACTATAGCTTGCATGAACCTAATTTATTGGAAGGATGGTTTAATAATATTACCCAACTGGACAGACAAATACTTATTCTACCTTTAAATCATTTTGTAATGACAAGAAGTTTCCCTAATCATATCAATGGTTATAGTTTTGTCTCATAGTTGATTACCCTATGTATTTTGTTATAGTGAGTGGGGATTGGGTCTGAATTGATCCTAGGAAACCAAAAAAATTCAAGAATTACCCCATGGTGTGACATATTTGCAAGGAAGGCGGGTTTCTTACTTTATTGAATTAATCAACAAATTTGATGAGGGATTGTGTGTTCAATTTTCTAGATCCTGGGATAGTTCATGAGAGTTACTATTGGAGGGATCTCCTTTGATATCAATGAGGTGGTCATGACTAAGGATACTAGGTTATCTACTAATGGAAGGAAATGGAAGAAGACTATCCATGTAGTTGATAATGACAGCTTGAATAGATTGTTTAAAGGAAGTGAGGCTCTAGTCAAAATGCAAGGTGGATATGATAGATCTCTGCTTCCACCACCTTGGGACCACATTTATCTGATGCTCATGAAGTATTTCACACTAGAAGGGAACTTTAAATTTTATTAATTTTATCATATGCCCCTCCTTAACCATTTCAACAATCATGAAATCATCTTGTTTCCTTTCTTCTTGTTAAATCCTCTTGAGAGTTATGTGTTTGACACAAAGGAAAGTACTCATTCTCAAGGTAATAAACCTACTCACTTACCTCAGGGTCTATTTTTTAGGTTATACCACTTCCACTTTGGTCTCTCTCCTCTCAAACCCATTCTTGTCTATGAGGACCCTTTTTCATAGTCTCCCCCACCTGCCTGCTAGTATATTTGATATGCCATACCAAAGTAAAAAGAAGTGTATTAAGTACCTATGAGGCCTTAAAATTACCTCTTGTCCTAGCACTTAGGACATATTGAACTCTGATACCCGTAGTCCTAAAGCTTTCTTGAAAGGTAAGGAATCCATGTTGTCCACCTCCAAGAGGAAAGTAAAAAATCCTCCCACCCCCTCCCCTGACCCCTACCAACAAAGAAAAATAAATTATTTGTTTAGGAGGTAAATAGTAAAGATGAGGAGGAGGTAGAGGAGGAGCACAACACCACTCATAGATCCAACAAACTGACCACTAGGTATGCAAAGAAAGGGAAAAATTTCGTGTTGATTATGAGTTACAGGAAAACACTAAGCAAGGAAATTAAAATTTGAAAAAGAAACTGTGAAGATCAAGAATAGAGAGTGTAAAGATATTGAAGTTGATACTATTAGTAGCTCAAATAATTCTACCTACAAAATATTGAGCCACACTTTCTGACAGGGTGAAGGAGGGGCCCATTGATCCTAGTGTTGACATGCCTCCAAATGAGAATGATCCAATTCTACCTAAATCTAACACAACTTCTACATCATATTTGGCTAATCTACGGAGTGAGGTAGACAACCTGAAGAACAGATGGAGTGAAGTGGAACAAAAATTGGGTAGCGTTTCTAGGTTTATCCTTCGGGTGATGCACAACTCTGCAACTTCCTTGTGCCTACTGTAATGTAAGATGCTCAACGATGATGGGGAGGATGGAGGGAATTACAAGATGTGTTTAAATTCCTTACAAAAGATTAAACACAGGTGTTGCACCAGTTGGGTTGTGACATCAGGCCCTTATCTAAAGCTTAATCACTAGTTGGTTAGGGTTGTAACCCCATACCTCTCTAGGCCTTTTGCGAAAATTTTTATTGTTATCCTAGTTGTCTTCCTGGACACTAGCTTTTTGTTCTATGTTTTTGGCTTAGAAGTAGGATTTTGGTTTTTTTTGTTATGAATGGTACTACTTTGTATTGTGGTGGTAATTTTGAGGGTTATAGGTTGCATGACTATGACCTATGGCTACCTATTTTACTTTTTTGTTCTAAGATTTCTTTGATGATTATCTGATGTTAGTGTGTTGTGTTTGTATGCCCTCAAGTTATGGCTTTGTAAAGGTCAAAACCCTAGTTTTTTTTGTTGATTAATATCAAAAAAAATTTGCATGTACTGAAAAAAATGAATCCTATTTCATTTTATTTAAGACAAACTAAAACCCTTCTCAAAACTATACAATGTGCATCTTCTATGAAAAATCCAAACAAAAATGTATTGCCGCATATAAACTTTTGAAGCCATGGAAATATAGCCCATCTCAAAGGGTTGTTGATCATACACCCTTATCCATAAAAGTTGAGGTATCATTCTCAATGCACAAAGAATATATGATTTCTATCTCCTTTTCAGAAAACATATTTCCAGTGGGGTTGTGTTGAGCGTTGATGAGAATAGCTCAAGTATTTTTAAAGAAGTCCTCACAAAGCTCCTTTTCTGTACTACATGTATGTGGTAAATTTGGCCTTGTCAATTCACCATACAGTTCAAAATAGTCCTTATTCATCAAATACACACAAGAATGAATATGAGATTATTCATCCTATCTGCCTGCATGATTCGACCTGTTGCCTTCTATCCTGACGGGGTTTTCAAAATAGCTCTCAGAATGAGAGTCTCGCAACCATAGACCAATCTAAGAACGAAGGATTTTTCTCCATGAATGCAATACAATGCAAAGATTAATCTAAGAATTGAAAGATTTAAAATAATATAAGACATGATTGCAATGCAATTATTCTAGAAATTGAAAGTAATCTATTGCAAAATGAAATTATTCTATATGAGATTATCAAGAAATGTGACAATAATTCAGTATTCTAACAATGCATAAAAATGAGTGGGGTATTCAGGGTGGGAGAGTTCTTTTATAGACTCAGAGATGATCAGAATAGAAAGTTTCCTCTTTGAAATAAAACAGATAGAAAAGCCAGTTTAAATTAGAAAGTTTTATTTGAAAGAAAACAATAAATTGTTTTCCTTTTGCTTTAACTGTTTTCTTTCTTTGATTTAATTTTGTTTTATTTGATTTTAATTGTTTTCTTCCTTTGATTTAATTCTGTTTTATTTGATTTTAATTGTTTTTTTTCTTTTTAAAGCACAATTAATTCAAAGATTCTATTTCTGAACAGAAGAAAGATTTTTGAGAGAATATCCAATTAATTAAATAAATATGACCTCATAAATAGGTTTTTCTCAATTATCTGAATAATTAAATTCAATTATTGAAATGAGGATATTTATTTAATAATTAAATATTRTTTAATTCCTTTTCATGTGTCTTAGCTAAAGAGGGTGAATTTAATTTAATTAAAGTGCTAGGACTTTATTAATTAAATTAATTCAATCATAAGGTTTGTTTAGCCAATTGGTATTTAGGAATTAAATATAATTTATGATTAATGCAAATTTAGGATTTTCTGCATTTGACACTTAGGTCGAGTAGAGTCAGTTGAAACTCAGAATTGCCTAGTACAATAGGACTTTGACGATCTAGAAGAGTGACAAATGCAACAAAATTGGTTAGGATTGCAAGGTGCCAATTTTGGGGTGTTACATTTTGCCCCTCTTTGAATTGATGTGCGAGCAATGCATTGATTCAAAGAATAGTCTAATGCCTAAAGCACAGAAGAATAGATTTGAAAATTGATGATGCAAAGATTTCACAGCCATCTCCAAAATAGAGCTTGACTCTCCGAAGTCTAGGTTAAGTTGCCAAGACACCAGTCAAGTAGAGTTTTTGAGGGTCATCTTCAGAACGAAGCTTAATCCTCAGGAATCCAGGTTAGAATGCCCCGATACCTAATAGATTGATATCTTTCACAAGACTGTCCTCAGAACGAGGCTCAAACTTCAGGAGTCGGGGTTAGAATGCCCCGATACTTGTCCATAAAGAACATAGTCAAATAGAGAATTTAGGACTATCTTCAGAATGAAGCTTAGTCCCCCAATATCTAGGCTAGATTGCCAAGACACTGGTTAGATTGACATATTTCACAAGGCTATCCTGATAATGAGGCTTAACCTTCAGGAGTCAGGGTTAGATTGCCCCAATACCTGTCTCAAAAGATAGTAAATAGAGGTTCAGAATCATCTCCAGTTTAGAGCTTGATTATTAGGAGTCAGGGTTAGATTGCCTTGATACCTGTCCCAAAAAGATAGTTTTCAAGAACCATCTCCAGAACGGAGCTTGATCCTCAATAATCTGAGTTAGACTACTTAGATACTTAAAATATGACAAGATGTAAGGAACAAAGATGCCCTTATTGATTATGGAGTATCCAGTTTTGACTGAGGTATGAAAAACTGAACATGCCCCAAGTGATGAAATGCCCCTAGCAATGAGGACTTTTGAAAATTAGATCAGATTGATTGAAATAGATTTAATGATGTAATCATCCTGCCCCCTCGAGAGTGAAATAGAAAGATGAAATGTCATAATGATCATGGAGAGAGAAAAATCACAGATAGATGTTGAGTTGAAGATCAAGAAGAACTTAGAATAGATTACGGAAGAATTTAGAAGATTCAAAATCAATTTTGAGTGATTTTGAGGTCTGGTTGACCAAGTTTGACTAGGGTTGACCAGAGTTGACTAGAGTTGAATTTTGAGAAAAAAGTCAAAGATTTGAGAAAATGATGATATGATATGATTCTGACAAGAAAGCGACATCAGAAAGTCGACTGCATAAGCGTCCGATCGCGTCAGTCCCAAAAATTTTAAAATGCAATTTTGAGCTATATAGAAGTGTCAGATTTTGATTTTGATCCTGAAAAAGGATTGAGAATATAGCTGAAGATAGAGAGCGAGGATCAAACACTTGGTCAGTCATGATGAAACCAAGACTCTAAAGAAGAACTCCCCTATGTATGAACCTAGGAGAATGCAAAGAAGAGAACACTGAATTGCTGCC
>MU226925.1:4506006-4519549 GCA_018584345.1 Thuja plicata | reverse complement strand
GTGGAATGCTCAAAAAGGCCCAAAATTAGAATTCGCATAACCCTATTCCAATTTTTAATTTTGGAACCAAACAGGGAATTGAACATTTTGGGAATTCGGAAATGCCAATTCCCGTTCAATTCCAATTACACCCCTCAACCAAACGGGCCCATAGACTTTTGTTTCAGGGTTTCAAATTTTCACCTTTTCACGTTTGAAGGTTTTAATTTTTTTGGTTCATATTTGTAAAACAAAGCGAATCTTCCTATTTGACAAACTGTAGGGCCGATATACAACATTCCAAGTAACCCGACTAGCATGAAAATGCTAACGAATAATACAAATCTTTTCAAATTCATTTATAAGAGAGAGGCATCCTGTGCACAGGAAATGAGCAGGCTCGATTTAAGAAAGTGAGAGTGAGAGTGTGCCTGTTTTCTCAAATTATTTGATTTGAGAAAAGGAAGCAGGCTCGATTTAAGAAGCATTTAATAAGTCTGAAAGTATCAGGTTATTGAGCCAGAGAGAAGATGTTTACAGCATTTAAAACAAAATTTGGTTCGATATTTGATCGCTTAAATAAATGTGATTTGATTTTCAGTCTGTAAAAAAATACAATAGAATACTCCAACTACTCTTATTTAAACCAAACAAACACATGAACATCAACATAAACACATGGGGTTGGTATAGATTCTGTCTGAAGCAGACAAGAGTGCTCGAAAGCATAATCTGAGCTTCGCAGATTCTGAATTTCCAGTAGTTGGAGTTGCATTCATTTTTCTTTGTGCAAATATAAACATAACAACGGAAGGTATCATAAACTTGGGCAGCATCGACACAGGTCAGCATATTAACCTCTTGAATATGGAATGTGTATTTTGGGGTTCGGCGGCTGTTTGTGCTGCTTTAGTTTTTATTCTGCTCAAGATTGCAAGAACGATATGGTGGAAGCCTCTGCAACTGAAAAAGTACTTTGAAGCCCAAGAAATCAGGGGGCCTCCATATAGGATATTCTATGGGAATTCTACAGATGTATCCACGATGATCGATGAGCAGAACTCCAAACCCATGCCACTCTCACATGACATACTCCCTCGAGTTTTTCCCCATTTACATCAGTGGAGCAAAATTTATGGTACCCTAATATTCTGTACTTTTTTAAGAATCTAGTATTTTATTAATCACATTACTGGAATTCCCGCTTAGTACCAGTGATTGTTTCTCTTGGCTGTTGTTACTGTTAGAACTTAAGAGTAGTTGTCGATAAAGAAGAATACTAAGTGATTAATAAACTTGTTATATGTGATACAGGTCAGGAATTTATTTTCTGGTTTGGACCTCATGTCAGGTTAGTTGTTCCCCACCCTGAGCTTATTAAGGAGATATGTTCCACTAAATTTGGCGACTATACAAAGCTTCCAGGTAATCCCCTTTCCACTTTCCAGACAACTGGTTGGACAGGGCCTTGTGGGATTGAGAGGTGAGAAATGGGCTCAGCACAGGAAAATCATCAATCCTGCTTTCCATATGGATCTCTTGAAGGTAAGACACTGCATATCTATCTTTATGTGCTAAAAAAGGAGCAAAATGATCTAATAAATAAACTACATTATATTTTAGAGGGACTTCTGTCAATTTCTTGAGCCTACTGATAAATAAATAGAGATCTACATTACACATTAATCTTCTTAAAGTTTTTTTAGGATTGATTGTTGCAACAGCACCCAAATGAAGGAAAAGAAATCCTTCTTTCCATTGTCTAAGCGTGCGAGGGCAGACTATTGGACCTTTACAATCTGCAGAGTAAGGTTGAGTCCCCTGTTTCCCCTGATTATCCCCAAGCATCACATGGCCAATTACAGTCTCCATCATGAAATTGTGCACTTTTGCATGAGAAATGGCGAGTGTTTGAACCCTGAACCTCATCACAGCTCATGGTAAAACAACATTTTCAAATAGCACGCAATTAGTTTTAAGAAGCTTCTAGTCATGAACCTTAAACCACTCTCAAGGATGTCTGGGGCAGGGCCATATTACTTAAGGCTGAATGCTTTTAAAAAAAATCAATTGCAATCCAGTCTGTTCGTCTGTGATGAAGAATCAAGCCAGTCTTACTCCCCATGCCCCTGCTGCTCTTGGATGACTTACTTTAATGAAGGGTTATATCTGAGTGCAAAACCCTTGTCAATTTGATTGAGTAGAATTATTCTCTTATGGCATCTTAGCAGAGGGCGGATTCATCTGTCCAAGGAAGATAGATGGAGACCGTGGAACTACTTACATATTTTGTTTGATACACTGTCCACTTCAATTGAATCTCAACTTGAGATACTACTGGAATGTTTTTGACTGTACTTTTCACTTTTCAGTAGCTGTAAATGTTACATTTATCTTAAATATATCCCTGGAACATGACTACAAAAAGCTCAAATTTGTTATAATCTATGCAGATTGTTTTGTAAAAGCTTTTGTATTTTGAATTTATATTCAGAATATCATAGGAAGATATGTTTTGTCACTGCAGGGTATGGTTCCAACAATTGTGAAGAGCACTGCCAATATGTTAGATGAATGGAGTAAATTGGTATTGTCAGGTGCATCAGAAATTGACGTACAAAAGGAGTTCCATGATCTCACAGCAGATATTATAGCCCGCACAGCATTTGGCAGCAGTTTTACAGAGGGAAAGCATATATTTGATATGCAAACAAAACAAATGACTCTTACATCTGAATTATTTCGCCAAGTTTATATTCCAGGTTTCAGGTGAAAAACTTTAGTTTTGTAACAGTACCATTTGTCAATCTCAAATTACCAATAACAGCAGCCAGTATGTTTTTCTTTTAAACAGTCGCTGGAAAGGTTTTCCCATGGTTATCTGACTAGGATAAATGCCTTGCTATTTTAAGAAGGTTTTTTCATATTATGAAGTTCACACAATCTATTGCTTCTTTTGGCTTCTTACATTGGTATGTAATGTCCTCATCAGGTTTCTGCCTACTACAAAGAATAGGCAACGTTGGAATTTGGAGAAAGAAATAAGAAGATGCTTAAAACAAGTTATAGATGCCAAGAAAAAGACTGCCAGAATTGAAAAAACAGGTAACTATGGTGCTGATCTGCTTGGTTTTATGATGTCTGAGAGGAAGAAGCAGGCGGGAGTCAACGGCAAAAGTAATGCAAGCCTGAGTACAGAGGAAATCATTGATGAATGTAAAACTTTCTACTTTGCCGGACATGAAACAACGTCACTCCTCTTGACATGGTGTGTAATATTGTTGGGCACAAATCAAGATTGGCAAGAGCGAGGCCGCAGAGAGGTGTTGGAAGTATGTGGGAGAAACAATCATCCAGATGCAGACAGTTTAAGTCGCCTCAAAATAGTAAGGACTATCTAACACAGACCCAAATTAACAAGTAATAACAGTCATAGTTAAAGCAGCACTGAGATTTGAATTCAGTTGCAGTATTTTGGATGTCTCGTAAAATATTGTATGATAGTTTTGTAGGTGGGAATGATAATAAATGAGGCATTGAGACTTTATCCACCTGGTGTGCTTCTATTGCGAGAGGCAAGTAAGCCAATGAAACTTGGAAGGCTGTCAATTCCAGCAGGCACTCAACTTTGTATTCCGATCATTGCAATCCACCATGATCCTGCTTTGTGGGGAAACGATGCCAATGATTTCAACCCAGGGCGATTTAGTGAAGGAATTGCAAAGGCTGCAAAGCACCCGTTGGCATTCATGCCCTTTGGAATAGGTCCAACTACATGTTTGGGGCAGAATTTTGGATTGTTGGAAGCAAAATTGGTGTTAGCCATGATTCTGCAAAAGTTTAATTTTGTTACTTCACCTTTTTATACTCATGCTCCCCTGTTTTCAATTACTCTGAGACCTCAGTATGGAGCTCAGGCTATCTTTCGCATGGGCTAGTGCCTGATAACAGTACAACCTAGAAACTCCTCTTAATGTTATCTGTCATTTAGTATAGAAAGTAATACCAAGTTTCAAATAGTGTAGATATTAAATATGAGTTTTGCTCCAATAAAGTCACTTTAATGACTTAGTTTTAGTAATTAAAATGTTTTTTTTTTTTAAGTTCAGTGTTAGTTGGTAGTTAATTTTCTAACGTGTAATTTGGTATATAATACATTGTAAAAAAAATTTGAATGAGAATAATATTAAAAAAAATATATATATTAATATATTCTGGTGTTTTTTTATGAGCATTATGGATATTAGGATTTCTATTTTTCAATTTAGTATCAAAGTCATAGCAAAAAAAGTCCAAACAAAATGATTGTTCAAATATGATTGCTGCATTATATAGATTGATTGAATTGAGGATGTGAAATTATATGAGTATGTTTATAGGTATACAAGTAACGGATGAACATGGTATTTTGTTGAGATCTTTTAATAGGTAAAGGTATGAATGGAGGACTAACATAAACTATTGAATAACATTTGTGTATTGTTGTTTTCTTATTTTGTGTCATATATTAGGTGTTAAGGTATGCTCAGAGGAATTAGATTTTAGGGATATTTACATTAAAGCATTATCTAGAAGCAATTTTTGAAAGTTTTGTTTTCATCGAGTCTATAAAAAAGAGTGCTAAACTACACAAGATTTCATTTATTAAAGCATATTTTGAGTTGAGTTCTTTGTTGTGATGTGTTTAAATCTATTATCTATAACTGGGAAGGGATAAATGGGCATTTTGAAAGTATTGAAGATATATTGCAATAACATAAAAAAATAGATTAGTTCTTTGTATTTGTCATTAGAAGAAAGAAGGTGGCATTGAAATCAATCAAAGGCAACTAAGAATGCTTCCAAAGTACTCAAATGAGGCATTATAAGTTCCCACAGGTCATTGGTTATTGCCACATCACAATTGATTAAACCTAGCACAATTTTTGTTTTTAATTATTGTCATATATTTATCAAACATTGTATTCAACTAGTTTAGTAAGCCTCAAAAATTATAAATTTTCCTAAGTTGTGTTCCCTCTTTGGGGAAGTTTTTGTTTAAGTTTGTGGGCTGAGTTTAGAAGAAGGTATAGATGGATATAGAGATAAAAGAAAATAAATGAATGAATAAAGGCAAAGGTCCATGCTAATGGTGCTAGTGTAGATTATTTTCTGAAATATATTTTGACATGTTTTATAAGATGTATTTTTTGTCCATGGATGAGGAAATAAGAAGGATATATCTAAATTTATAATTGAGAACAATTGTAATTGATTTTTCTCTTGTTATTTTTATATTTATATTCTTGTTTAATGTTTTTATTCTCCTATAGACTAATGTATAGTTCTTGGTTAGAGTTGCATCAAATACTTACACCTAGTATATTCCAAGATAGAAAATAAATTAAAAGAATAAGATATATATTTAAAACGATAGCTATTTGCATAGGCCCAAAAGAAAGCAAAACACTCGGTGAATGGTATTCTAGTTTATGTATATTGATTTAACATTTCACAAAAGTCAAGTACTCTAAAAATGGTGAAAGATAGAAGGGAAGTACATGGAGAAAAGGAAATTTCTGGACACATAAATCCTAGCTAATACTATTACACATTTATATTATGGTGGAGGCTCCAATGCATCTCAAAACAACGGCTAGACTGGTGGGGGACAATGATAATGTAGAACCTAAAGATGTCATTGTGGAAAAAGACAATATTCAAGAAGAAGGAATGGATTGAATAGAAAATGGTGTGGATAATGGAAGAATGAGAAAAGAAATAAAGGCGTTGTTAGTATAAGAGAAAAAACATGTCAACTTGGGTGAATTTGTAG
The DNA here is from genome assembly GCA_018584345.1 of Thuja plicata. NCBI lineage: Eukaryota > Viridiplantae > Streptophyta > Pinopsida > Cupressales > Cupressaceae > Thuja > Thuja plicata. Next base: position 4,513,755 of record MU226925.1, on the reverse strand, counting down.
AAATACAACTTTCTGGTGATGTACGCTGCTGACCACCATTACACTGTTGAAAAAGTTTCTAGGGACGGGGGTTCTGGCCCTGATTCTAGTGCTGCTACCTCAGATGCTGGCTTGGATCTGACAGGTGATGCTGTCCTTCCAGGTGTTGTTGTTGTTGATCCTGGTCGGTGTGATGTTGTCTCTGTTTCTGTTGTCCTTCCAGGTGCTGCAGTTGCTGCTCCTGTTCGGTGTGTTGCTATCTCTGGTGCTATTTTTGATGCTATGGTTTCTCCAGGGGGGTTTTGGGGACTATTGTTGTCCCTGTCCCAGCTGGGGTCGTTGGGGGCCAACCCTGTTTCTCAGGTCTTGGGCTCTTCAAATAATTCTTTGATGGTGGAGGAAGGTTGGACAATAGTAAAAGGAAAGAAATTTAAGTCTCCTTTGCCTTCTTTTGATATGATTTTACAATCTCATAAGGGTGGGCTTAAATGATTATCTTAATTGCCCTTTGTCTGGAGATCGATAGTTTGGTCTTGGTTTCTCTCTTGTGGGAAAGCTTGTATGCTCCCTTTGTTGTGCTTGGTGTTGTTTCTCAGTTATTTCATTGTTCTCCTCGTGTTCTATCCTTCGGTGGTTCTTTGTAAAAGGTTTCGGGTCCTTTCAAAACCTATTTTTACTTAATCAGAACTTTCTGGTGATGTAGAAATTATTAATGAATGCCAAATTAGGACTATAATCTTAGTCTTCATGTAAGACATTCCTTCTCAAGGAATTTTTTTACAAATGAGTTTGATGACAGAGATCCTCCTCCTTTGGCTAGCACTGCTCTTTCCACCTGAAGGCTTGCTTTTTAAGTTTTTTTGATGAATAGTTTATGCTTATGGCCTGGTGCTGTGTGAACTCTCACAGGGTGATCCTGTTTCCCCCGGCCCCTTTTCTATGAATATGTAACTTTAATATTTCATTAATAGAGAAGAGGCTATTCATCAAAAGGATCTACCCAGTATTGGGATTTAAAGCTGTTAATACAATAGTATCAATAACTTAACAATATCTGTAAAAATACATCAAATGTAAATGTTGTTCAAACTCTATGTGCTCTAATATGTGTTACCTCAATTCCCATATTGTAACACTATTTTGTTCTACTTTGTTGTAGCTGAATTTGTGCTTTGTGCTCTCTGCTCTTCTCTTTGTTCTTCAATAACTCCTTTAACAATAATAACAATAACAACACTCTGTGCTTCTTCTTTTTCTTTTGTATCTGTATATCCTCTTGTATCTTACACATACAAAATTCATCCAAGATATAGATGAGTTTTGCCTCTTAATCTTATGCGTTAGGTACACTGTAAATTTCTCTTGACCATTAGATCTTCTTTCCAGCTCGGTGACCATGTCACTTTTACCTTGGTACTTGTTTTCCTTGGAAATGAAAAACTTCCATTTTTTCGTTTGATCTTTGCCTTATATCTTCACTATGATTTATTTGAATCGTTGATCAAATAACAAACTGTTATAAATGCTTGTATACATGTAATTAATGCTCTGACAATCATTAAATATGATCTGATCGCATTTTTGATTAACTGTGTAACTCGGTTAAATAACTCCACAATACTTGGTTAAATTTTCTTCTTCACTCGGTGTAATATCAATTCGGTGTACTACATATGCTTAGTGTAGTTTTTCACTCGGTAACTATAAGTATTCGGTACTCTATCAACTATGGGTTTTACCGACTGGCTCGGTGTGTATTACTGACTTCTCTTATCCTTGTCTTTCTCCATTTACCGATTGATTCTCCTTGACTCTATGACTTTGTCTAAACTAATGACAACAATACCTTGTAGAGATAACAAAAAGTGCATTGTTCAACATACATACCAAAATTGTATCCTTCATTACTTTTATTTTTTTAATTGATTTTCAACATTGTGAGGAATGTCTGTAAAGGGTGTTAAATACATAATTTATTAATTTTGAAAAGTAGAGTAAAAATGTAAAGTAAGTAGCATTGTGAGTTTGACCTTCAATATTTGGTAGCAAGTGTATCATATATTAGGAAGTTAGTTGAAGTCTAAATACCAGTGCAATTTTCTTTGGCACTTGTTTCTATGAAAAACAATTATAAATGTGACTTCTCTTTTTTCCTAATATTTGTATAAATATTATTTTTTTATTTTGGCATATCTTTGAAAAGAGAATGGTGGTTTAATCCACACATCTTCAATCATCTTTACTCGTGAAATAGTTGTAAATGTAAGCCCTTGCTTGTCAGTTCTCCCTATGTTTATTGTAGCTTTGTTTAATGTTAAACCTTGAGATTTGTGTATAGTAATTTTCCACACCATAGTCAATGAAATCTGTGTGTGATCACCCCACACTATAGGAACAATGTGAATGTGTTTTGGATTCTGAATATCCCATATAGGGCCGCTGTAATTTTTAAATTGCATGACAACATATTTAGGTAAGTCAGGCAGTTTTGAATTGTTCTCATAGATAATTTCTTTGATTTTTCCTATCAATCCATTTAAAAGACCAACATGAATCCATAGATTAGTTGTTAGCATTACTTATTCATTCATGCATAACAATACTTCTAATGAAATTTGTTCATCATTATCATAATCGATAATCGGTACATGCAAATGACGGTCAATCTGGGGACACTAAGAGCAATGGGAAGGTTTAGTTCTTTAAGCTTTTTTTTATTATGCTCCCTTACTAGATCATTGGTAGCAAACAAATGGATTGATGCATCAAATTCTTTGTTCAGATGTTCATTAGTTAAATTCCATAAGCACCTGCCAATCATTTTGAGAGGGTTGAGCATTTCTTATATTTTCAAGCATACCTCAGAAAGTTTTGCGATTCAGATGCACCTTATTTGGCATAAAATAGTGTCCAATGTCACTAAAATCGTGAAATTTTTCTATAAAGTTAATCTTCTAGAGTGTCATGCATATACGGGCATGTCCATTATAGGTGACAAATGCCCAAGGTCACCAACAAGGTTAATAGACATCCCGCCAAAGGTTTCACGTTGCTTGTCTGGAAAAGCTTGGCACAACCGGCTATCTAATTTTAGCAGTAGTTTAGGACCTAAGAAGCTCATTTCATCTATTAGTATGTATTTGCAGTGTTTGAAGTTCTCTTGGAAAGCCATCAAAGATTATCTTGTCAAAGGATGGAATTATTTAATAGGGATACAAAGGCCTGTATGTATTGTTGTTTCTTGTATATTATAAGCATCGACACTTGTTGATGTAAGAACAAGCAATGGTTCTGCACTAGCATGTCTAGATATGTTTATGTTTTTCCTGATGGATTCAATCAAAAATGAATTGCCAGTGCCTTTGTCCCTTGAATTATAATTTGTAAAGCTATTGTTTGGGATATGTTTGTATCGTGGCAAATGATAATATTTAACACTCTTGTTACATTTCTAGCTGTTGATTAGTGGATAAGTTTATGGTACTGGGATTTTTTTATATATATAAATTGGGCAGCAATATTATCCAATTCTTCTTGGATAGTAGCTGTGTTTCATGGATAATTTATATCAAAGTTTCGTCTACCCAACAGTTGTAGCTCAGTCACTCTAATATTGTTTTTGGCACCCATTTGGGATAGGAATTCCCATTCATATAGACCTATGCTGTCGGCATTTTGGCAATTGTTGTCATCATTTTCATCTTTATTTTTAGTTTGTATGTTCTCTATAACACAGTCAATGTGTCAACGTGTATAATTGGTTGTGCTGAACAATTTCCAATTCATTATTATTTCATCTTTTGTGATTCCTATGTCTACAAGTATGTCGTGAAAATGTTTATACGAAGAAGTTCACTCCAACAAAATCTTTCAAAATCATCATTATCTTCAACTGGAGGCTGTTTAAACTGAGGATAAATATTTACAACTGCATTTTGTTCTTTGTGTTCTCATTTTCCTTTTTTTCGTTGAGAGCTATATGAATAGTTTTGTGCTGACTGCATCAAGCAAATAGTCTTCATATTAAATGGGCGCTCCATGTAATGGTGTATGCAACTTCTTGAAATCTTATTTTCATTTTTTATTTTGCAATCCATTGCAAGATCTTCCTGCCAACATTTAGCAATATGAAAACACGACTAGTACTAACTAGTGACAGTTTTTGCAGCATGTGACAAGTCTCTTGTGCTCCACTATCACGATCTGCAATTATCCCCATCATAAAATGTTGATAAGATAGTAACACCTTATCTTCAAGTCTACTTGCATCTACTATCTTCTTCAATGTTTCTATATATGTTTCAGACTTCTTTTTAGATTTGGAAGCATACTTCAAAATGTATTGCAGGACAACTTTTTTGGCAGTTACGGGTTGACAATCAATGTTTACTCTCCATATTGCAAGCATGTGCGGGTTGTGAATATTTAAACGCTTTTCATTTTGTGCAGGCATATAAGATGCTTCCTGGTTATCATCTAGTGTTAACACAGATGTTTGTGGTTATCATCAAGTGTTAACACAGATGTTTGTTGTGTGGGCTAAGGAGCTTTATAAAAAATTCTAATCCTTGTCCTTTTTTTTCAAAGGGATGTATGCTTTTTACATTTAGTATTTCTTTCAATGGTATTAACTAATGCCTCATAATTAGCTTTTGGGTCAATAGACAAAATTTCTGGAGTGTTAGCCATGCATGGATCATCTAGTGAAGATTAATTTGCTAGATTTGCTCATTTCTTCTCACTACGAGAATTCCAAGCAAAGACATATTTATCAAAAAATAATTTAGCCATTTGAAGAACATTATTATCAAACCAATCAATTGTACCTATTTTGGGTGCATCAAGTAGTCACAAAAAACCATGGATGTGTATTGATCCACAATGTTACCATTCACATCTATACCAATGGTTGAAGTTAAGTTTGCAAAATTTTTTGGATACTCTTTTCGCGGAATATTGTGAATCTTTGGTACAAGTACAACGCAGTTATGTGTGAATTTTAAATGATATTATCTATAAGGGCCCGTTTGGTGCATGGCATTAACTTATCCAGAATAGGCCTATTCCAGAATAAGGACCTATTCTCGGAATAAGCTATTCTGCATTTGGATCCCATATTGTAGAATTGGAATAAGGATTATTTTTCATTTTTTAAATTAATTTGAATAATATTTATTTTTAACTTGTGTACACATATACACATACACATATACACACATATACATGTGTGTATATACACATGTGTGTGTATATACACACATGTGTGTGTATATACACACACATGTGTGTATACACGTGTGTGTATATACACACATGTATATACACATGTATGTATATACATAGGTGTATATATACACATGTATATATACACACGTATATATACACATATGTGTATATACACACACGTGTGTATATACACATATATATACACACATGTACACACATCTACATATACACACATATATACACATACACATATACACACATATATATGTGTGTATATACACACATGTGTGTATATACACACACGTGTATATACACGTGTGTGTATATATACCTACATTAAAAAGAAAAAATTAAAAACAAAAATTTAAAAAAAAAATCAATAAAAATAAATAAATTTGAATCCATAAATAGCTTATTCTCGAATAAGAAATGAATTCTAACTTTTTTTTTAGAATTAACTAATGCATTGGCCCCAAAATAGGGATTAGTTTTCTAATTGAAAAATTCAAAAAATGCCACAAACAGAGAATTAAATTATTCTAGCATTAACTAATGCTTCTTCTAGGTTAATGCTTGGCACCAAACAGGCCCTAAATTATTTTCTTGAGAAATGTATATTATGTTTGTCAATGTCCAAGATTGTTTTATGCAGATCAGACCACAGACCATTTTGTATCAGCTGAGTTCAATGTGAAAAAAAGCATTGGAGTCCCAATTTGATGTTTCATAAAAGTAATATTAAAAGAAATGTTCCTAATATTTAACACATGAGTTATTCTTTTATTGGAAAAAGTGGTGGTAGGTGATGCTTGAATCTCACCACTAGTCAACTCCACTTGAACTCCATTCATCACCATGCTACAAGTTAGTTTTAGTGTCATTTATAATTTTAGGTTTAAATGTGTTGCATGATTAACTTACAGTTTAAAAGAGTTGTATGAATAATGCATGAAATGTTGTAGAGGCATAGGACATGAAATCTAATTTCTATCTATTTTTAGGGGCTAGTATCTCTATATAGAAATCTCTTTTTATTGAATGTGTTGAGACATAGGAAATACCTCTTTACAAAGGCATGTTGTAAGCAATTTGAGAGATTGAATGAATAAAGTTTTTGTGTATGAAATACAATCTCTGTTTTCTCTATGTATTATGTAGTTTCTTGTTTATTATGTTTATTTTTACATTCACAAAAAATCAAGTATAAAAAGAAAAGTACAGGGAAGTAAAGTAATTGTTACACAGAAAGAAACTCAACATATAGAAGTTTCAACCAAACAATTCAAATAGTAGAAGTTTCAAGTCATTTATTATTCAGTCCAGCTGGCAGTAAGAAAGCGAGTGATCACCAGTGTTGTAACAGGCTCTAAATTGTATGTGGATGTAGAAGCAGATTATGTCTATGATTATTAGATAAAATATATACTAACTTGTTTGCAAATTGCCAATATGCATAGACCATTTGAGTGATGTAAGAGTATGACATATATAGAAGTTTCAAAATATTTTAAAATATATAATAAAAGTTCTTAAATAATCTTTTTTTAACAAAACTTAGAGATAAATCATAAATTGATTACTAATTAGTCAATAGGCTATATTGTGAACATTGCTTACTAGATTTAAAATGTCTCACAGTAGAATTCATTGGGTGGTGTCGGACTCCCGCTTTAAAATGCTCGGAAATGGGTTTGGTTGTTCGGCTCTGAAAATTTCAGTGGTGGAGGCTTTATTTGAATAAAATTTAGAAGGCTCAGAAATGGCTTTAGCTTTTTCCCTTTCCTATGTGTAGATAAGGCGAGGCCTCAACCCAGGCCAAGAAAAGGCATGACAATACTTCTGAAATATGCCTTCAAAGTCTTCTAGCTCCTTTCGATTTTTCTTGTTGGGTTGCAAGGCAATTTCCTCCACAGCCGTTTGTCACATCCCTCGCCAAAGACCTCCAAGTTGGAATGGGTGGGTGTGAAACAATAACAAAGAAATTGTAGCAGTGTAAAGACTGCATTTACTCACAAAATGCCACATCATCAAGTAACATGAAAAGCGGAAAAGTCGACAAGCGAACATGGTTGAAGAGACAAAGACGACTCAAATCATACATATTCACATAATGAAGGAAAAATATTATCCAATTACGACCTTCACGTCGCAATAAGCAAGATAACCATAAGACTAGATTATACAATAAAGTCATCATACGAATACACATAATCCATCATATGACCTTAAGTAAAGCTATGTACATTTCAGAAGGAAGCCGACCTACATGTCGTACTTCATAAATTTCAAGTGCAGTAAAGGTATCATAAAGATGAGAATTTAGGTCATCACGTGACCAACATTGCTATTACAATTTCAATAAGGAAAGTCGACCACATGTCGGACTTTTAACAATTTAAGTGCCAAAATACATTATACAATTAAGTGATTCACAGTGTTTCCGGATGTCGACCTGCACGCCAGACATCAGCTCATCTCAGTACATAGATGAAGCAAGGTAATAAGATACAAAATGATACATATAACAATTACAAAAGAGAGTAC
>MU226925.1:4484243-4503096 GCA_018584345.1 Thuja plicata | reverse complement strand
TGAGAAAATCAACTAGAACATAGCATCTAGAAAATGACCTAGTCGAATCAAGACGACTTGGTCAACAAGGTCAAATGTCGCAAGACAAGTCCGGAAAAAGAGGAGTCTCAAAGGTCGAGTCGTGACAAGCAGTGTTCATGGGGAGACTAAAACACTAATGAGGCATGGTTGTCCATAAAAGAACAACAAATATTTGTCAAAAATGAGAAACTGGTGATTAATGAAGTATGGGAGTCGAGTATGGGGTAGAGTTACAGAGAATGGGGGGCACGAAATTAATATGGGTATGGCATTATTCTAGTCTTGGGAGGATGCAAGAACCATTCAAAATCCTGCAAAAGTTTCATGGAGACCATTGTTCTCCATGCCTTGTTTTGGAGAAAGGAGACGGAGGGGGAACCACGCAGGAGAGAAGAGGAGGCATGAGAAGAGGATGGAGGGTGATTTATGGGATTGTTTGCACAGGCAAAAGAGGATGAGGAAAGGAGTGTTGCACCTGTCTAACTGCAGTTAATTCTAAGTTTCTAATGCAGCTTCAACAAATCTATTTTAGAGCATATCTTGCAATCATAGCATCCTCTGACAGCACATTTTATTGACGCATCTCGTGTAACTATTTGTGTGCCTTGCTTGCATAGCCATATTTGCACCCCTAATTATGATTTGGATGGATATCCGTACCCATTTCCAAAGCTCTCATTCTACCACAGCCAGGGACAATGTGGGCAAAGATTGTTGAATCTAGCTTATATCCACCAGATGCGTTTTCTTGAAATTTTCTTGACTTTTTCTTTTCAACAAACCCACTCCCTGCGGAGCCTATGAGGACAAATTGGTATTACCTTGCCAAATTTCTTTTCTTGAAAGCCTTTTCATCAAACCCATCTAGAAAAAAAAAGAGAAATTTATTTGAAGCAGGCTAGGGTCTTTGTGCCCTAGCTGTTCGTGGTGTTCGTCTGTGTGTAGGGCTGGCAAAGGTGTTTCGTAGCGGGCTGCATTCGGGTTGTGTAGGAGCTGTGTTTTCTGTGGTGTGTTTTGGGTCTATTAGGTGCTGGATTTGGGGTTCTCTTTGCCTTTGGTGGTTTTTGTGGCTCGGGGTTTCTGAATGGTGGGGATTTTAATGACCTCGGAATCGGTGTTGTCGGGTAGTGATAAGACTCATCATGGGTCTTCATCCAGCATGCATGCACAAAAGGTTGAGACTTTCTATGTGAGTGAGGGTCCTAATATGAAGAAAATTAATGGGTGTTTGCCTCGAAGCCAGGATTGCCCTGTTTTAGTCATTTCTCCTGATTCGGTGTCGGAAGATGTCTCCTACTAGAGTCGGCATGCTCTCATTTGCAAGTTTCTTGGTATTCACATTCCTCTGTCTACACTAGAATCTTGGATCCGGAGGTCGTGGCAGATTGAAGGCGGTTTGGATATTATGTTGGCCACTAATAGTTATTTTATGGTTGTTTTCACCAATATGGTGGATCGTAATAGGGTGTTTGAAGGTGGCCCTTATTTTTACAATCAAGTTGGGTTGTTTATTAAACCATGGCATATGGGTTTTAATTCGGCTGAGGAGATGCCTTCTCGAGTTCATGTGTGGGTTTTCCTGCCTCGCCTCCCTCTTGAATTTTGGAGAGAGGATATCTTGCAGAGGGTTGCTTCTCTTTTGGGGAAGCCTACTACGGTTGCTACCCAAACTCTAGATAAAAAGGTTATTTCCTTTGCTCGTATTTGTGTCGAGATTGATCTCAATAATCCACTGCCAGATTTGATGGAAATCTGTATTGGTTCTACATCATGGATTCAATAGCTAGATTATGAATCTATCCCTTTTCGGTGTCGGTTTTGTCATGAGTATGGCCATCTCCGGCAGCAGTGCCCCAAAATTTGTAAGGATGCTCCTTTTTCTCATTCCCCTTCCTCAGCTCCTCCCCCTGTTGGTAGTGAGGATAAAGGGAAAGCTCCCATGCAAGAGGAGACTACAGTTAAATATAAAGAGGTTTTGTGCTAGTTAAATCTAAGGCTAAAGGAAATCGGGGTCAGAAGAGGAATTTTAAGGATAGGCAGTCAGCTGGGGGTTTCAACAGATTTGAAGTTCTTGATTCCTTAGCTCTAGAGGAAGGGATTTTGAATGTTGTCACTTCTACTATTGTTGGAGTGGGTATGGCGATTTCTCCAGCTCTTAAGCCAGATCTTGTTCAACAAGGCCCTCGAGTACAACAAGTGACTTTGGATAATCCCATGGAAGATGATATTTTTTGTCAGATTTAGCTAGGGAGGTTGTATCTGCTTCTCATGCTAAGGGATCTTCTCATCAGCTGGGAGTACAACAACAACCCCTTAAGAAAGGTCTTTCTGATAACTCTGCTAGGGGACGGAAGATGGACCATGATAAGATTAAGATTACAGGTGACCGATTAGTGGGATCGGGGTTTGTTAAACCTATTGTTGCTCACTTTTCTCAAACCTCTCAATGATCATTCTCTCTTGGAATGTGAGGGGGTTGAATAGCACCTCCCGTCAACAAGCTATTCATGATTTGATTGCAATTTATTGTCCAGATGTCTTCTGTGTTCAAGAGATGAAGGTTTCTATTGAGGTCATGCATCAGTGTGCTCCTCGTATTTGGTACATTGGTCAGTGTTAGAGTATTGGTTCACAGGGTAACTCTGGAGGTTTTGCTCTTTTTTGGAACCCTCGCAAGATTTTTCCCCTTTGGTGGATCTCTAGTCATATTCCATCTCTATGGTCGTTGCCGCTTTGGATTCTGGTGAGACTAGTCTTGTTACCAATGTCTATGCTCCTATTGATATTCGTGGAAAAATTAGACTCTGGGACCACATTAGGTATGTTCGCTCTTGTGCTCCTTATTTTCCTTGGATTTTGGGTGGGGATTTCACTTATGTTTTAAGTTTGGAGGAGAAAAGAGGAGGTTTGCCTAGGCTTGGTCATGCTTTTGTTCTTTTTCAATCGCAGGTGGATGCTCTTTCTATTATTGATGTTAAGCCTTCAAATGGGATTTTCACTTGGGACAATAGACGCAGTGGTCATGAGGCCATCTCTGAACGTCTGGAAAGGTTTCTTGTTTCTTGTTTCTGGGTTGGAGGTGGTCTGGTTACTAGTTCTGAAATTCTTGACTGGAGGGGTTCAGATCATTAACCTATTAAGTTTTCTTCTTCTCCTGTGGCTTCGCTTAAGAGGCCTTCTTTCAGATTTCATCTTATGTGGCTTCGTGACTCTTTTCTTTATGATTTTGTGGCTAAGTAGTGGAGAGAGGGTGGACAAACTTATGGCATTGTTATGTTTTTTTTTGAGAAGAAACTTAAATACGTAAAGTATCATCTTAAGAGATGGAATACTTCATGTTTTGGGAACCTCCAGTCTAGAAAGAAGAATGATCTTGATCATCTTGCAGTGAGTACTCGCCAGATTAGGGACTTTGGCCTTACTATTGTTCTTGGCAAGGAAGAATCTTAGGCTTTCTCGGGATGTGGAAGAATGGGAGCTTCGTGAGGATATTTATTGGAAACAGAAGGCTTGCATTGATTGGTTGAAGGAAGGAGATAGAAATACTGCTTTTTCATCATTTGGTTTAGGCTCATCGTAATAAGGGGTGTATTTCTTCTCTTGTTACTTCGGAAGGACTTAAGATTTCCTCTCAAGCCGCTCTGACTAGGGAAGCCCACCATTTTTATTCTTCTCTTTTTGCTGAAGACTCTTTGCCTGCTGATGAAGAGGAGAATTTGATTTTGTCTTGTATTCCTTCTCTTATCACCAGGGCAATGAATGACTCTCTTATTCGTCAGATTTTGATCACAGATCTTGAGAAATTTATTTTTGGGATGAATACTGGCAAGGCTCCTGGGCCTGATGGTTTTCCTGTGGAATTTTTTCAAGAATTTTGGGATATTATTAATCAGGATCTCTTGGATGTGGTTAGGGAATCTCTTCAGAATAAGAAGATGCTTTGTGCATTGAACTCCATCTTTTTGACCGTCATCCCTAAGAAAGAAGGGGCTGACAATCTTGAGACCTTTCGCCCCATTTCCCTTTGCAATGTTGTGTATAAAATTATCACTAAGTTGATTGCTGAAAGACTTAAGATATATCTTCCGGTTGTGATCTCTGGGGAGAAAGGGGGTTTTGTGGCTGGTAAGAAGATTCTTGATGGGGTTGTTGTTTCTTCTGAAGTTATTCACTCTATGTCAATTTCAAAAGAAAGATCTATGTTCATCAAGTTGGATATGGCCAAGGCTTATGACAGAGTCAAATGGAGTTTTCTTCAAAAGACCCTTCTAGCCTTTAGCTTTTGCCCTGAATGGGTGAACTGGATTTTGAGTTGTGTTACTTCATCTTCTTTCTTTGTTATTATGAATGGTGAGCCTTCAAAGCCTTTTGGTGCCTCTAGAGGTCTCCGTCAAGGGGATCCTATTTCCCCATACCTTTTTATCATTTTGGCTGAAGGTTTGGGTCACTTTCTTAAGCTTCGTGTTACTCAAGGTTTGATTCATGGGTGGCATTGGGATGGTGGCTTGCCTCATCTCTCTCATTTTCAGTTTGTGGATGACACTTCTCTTATGGGATAGGCTTATGTTCAGGAAGCTACTTCTTTTAGGCAAGCTTTGGATGTGTACCTTGTTGCTTCTGGTCAAAAAGTTAATGAGTATAAGTCCTCCATTTTATTCTTCAATACACCTCAAGCTATTCAGAGGCGTATTGCATATATTATGCAGTTTTCAATTGGCTCGCTTCCCTTTGTTTATCTGGGTATCCCTCTCACGGTGGGTAGGCTTCCTAGATCCACTTGGCAAACTTTGCTTGATGAATTGCGCCAAAAGGTTAACCACTGGACTCATCGTTGGCTATCTACTGTGGCTCGTTTGACTCTTTTAAAGTCGGTTATCCAGGCCCTTCCTATTTATAGGTGTTTTGTTCAGGCTTCTCTTATGTACTTCCTTCAAGAATTTGATGCTCTCTCCCATCAATTTCTCTGGAGTGGGAATCTCTCAACTTCTAAATGGAGCCTTGTTAGGTGGGAAACTATGTGCAGACCATTTAAAGAGGGTGGCCTTGGTTTATAGTCTGCTATTCTTAATGGAATAGTTCTTACTGCTAAGCTTTATTGGCACTGGTGTACTAATTAGCATCATCTTTGGGCTTGCATCCTCTCCCATAAGTATCTTCCTGGAGTTGATGTCTTTAATATTCCCCACTTTCCTCTGTTGAGGAGAGGTTCTATGATTTAAAATACTTTGAAGCTGGGAGCTCAGTTGGTTAAAGATGGTCTCTTTGGGATCTGTCACTCTGGATCTCAAGCTTTGTTTTGGCTTGACTCTTGGGATGGTTACCCCTCTATCCTTTCATCTTATCCTCATCTTCAAGCCCTTTCTTATTTCTTTCTTGTTGTTGGTTGGGACACTGTTGATCATTATAAGATTGGACGTGGAGGGGGGTTGACATGTTGGAAACATTTCTCTGAATGGCCTCTAGGGGGTTCTGCGGAAGATAAGCGAGAGCTGGCTCAGATCTTACAGGCTTGGGATTGTACTTCTTTGGTCAAGCATGATGTTTTAGCCTAGGATAGTAGTGATTTATCTGGGAAATTATCTGTGTTTGCCGGCTATGTGGAACTTCTCCAACAGACTTTTGGTGCAATTCAGGTGCCTTGGTGGAAAGAAGTCTGGTATAAGCACTCTTGGCCCAAGTGCAATTTTTTTATATGGCTAGTGGTACACAACCGGTGCCTCACCTGGGATAATTTATGCAAGCGCAGTTTTCAGGGAACTTCGATGTGTGTTTTGTGTCATTCTAGTGAGGAAAACATCTCTCATATCTTCTTCCAATGCTCCTTCACTAGACATATGTGGCATTCTTGGTGGAATGTGTGGAACCAATCCTGTTGGCATGTCTCTTCTTTAGCTGAGTTCTTTTCTCAATGGGGTAAGGCTCCTGTCAAAACTACCTTTCTTAAGGTTGCCTGGCATCTTGGACCTTCCTTTCTTATTTGGCATATTTGGTTGGAGAAAAATTGAAGAATCTTTTAGGATGTGTCCTTGGAGCCTCATTACTTGTGGTGGAAGATTCTCCACTCTTTGAGAGAAACTATTTCTGCAAAATGTGACACTATGGAGGCTATAGATCCTGGAGATGCTATTGCCCATAACCGCCTAAATTTTCCTCCTTCACAAGGTAGGCATTTGAGGAAGACATGTCAGCACCCTTTGTGAAAGATAAATAGAGTTAGGAAGTGGAGTGCTTCTCTGGAAGGTACTCTTAAAATCAACACAGATGGGTCTTCCAAAGGAAATCCAGGTCCTTCTGGTAATGGTGGACTGGGCATAGATAGTAGGGGAGATGTTCAATTTATATTTTTAGTTTATAAAGATCATCACAGTAACAACCTGATGGAGGCCATAGCTATCTTGTATGCTGTGGAGTGTGCTTGTGACCTTGGATGGCGAAGGCTTATCTGTGAATGTAACTTGATAGTGATGATCCGCCTATTGACTCAACCGCATTCAGACGATGTTAGCTAGAAGTTAGGCTTGATTGTTAACCAGATTCTTCATTTGTGTGCTTCTTTGGATTCTATTACTTTCACCCATATCCCCATAGAGTGGAATGGTGTTGCTGATTGTTTGGCCAAATGGGCCTTTGATTATATGTTTTCTTGAAACATTGTAAATATGGCTCAATTACCTCTGGGCCTATCTCATCGGTTAGATCAGTTAGTGGATCTTGATAGGGCTATTTGACGCCTTTTGTCTGTAGTTCTTCTTTTTTGAATAAATTTTCACCCCTCTTTTATTTCAAAAAAAGCATCATGTTAAACAGTTCATGTATCCCTTGTTTGCACTTCCACTTTCTGCATACATTTTTAAAAGAGAAAAATTGACAAATATTCACCTTTATTATGTTGGATGGAGGTCCATACGTAACTCCAAAGACTTCACTTTATCATAGATAGGGAGAATGAAAACAAGAGGGACGTAACTCCAAAGAGTTCACTTTATTATAGATAGGGAGGATGCAAACAAGAGGGTTGAATCTAGCTTTTCATGTGCCTATCACATTTGCCAAGAAGTTTCTAAGGCCATTTCATCAAATACATATTCTTTAAATCTTGCAATCATTGGCTAAATGGTTGAGGGATGGAGTTGCAGCTACCACATCTGCCCTATCCCCTCGACTCTTCTCTTTCTTTTCTTTGTTGAAGAGAACTAGAAAAAACAAGGGTTACGTGCAGCTGGAGTCCCTGCCTTAGGTAGGGGGTAGGAGAAAGTGTTCATTTGGGTGGATGGAATTAAAGTTATAACAACAGTGTAAATTCAAGAGAAGGAAGAAGTGTCAATTCAAGAGAAGGAAGACCAGGGAAGAGGAAAATGGTGATGTCACAATTAATTGGAAAGAGAATCGATGATGTTGCTATGGTGTAAGAGACAACATAAAGTTCAACAAGGAGAACACTTAGATTTCAGAGCACTTGTAAACTACAATGAAATGGTGGTTAATGTTGACACTTGAGAAGATTTCATATTAAAGAAGTCACAAATTTTGTGAAGTTGTATAGTCTGCAGAACCTAAAATTGTCAGAAAGAGAAGGTCTGAAGGAACTACCATGGAAAATTGGTAAGCTCTGATCACTCAAACAGTTGTATTTAGGCAGCTATGATGACCTGATGTGGTTAAGAGAAGGATTTGGCGATCAAATTAAGCTCCCTTTATGTGCTTGGTTTGAGTGGTTGTAAAAGTTTGCAAGAGATTCCATGTGATTTCAAGAAGGTATTATCATTACAGTTACTGAACTTGTCAAATCGCACTAACCTCCACCAACTACAAGATGGACTTGAAAATCTACCATACTTAAAATTCATAGATGTTAGTGGTTGTAGTAAGTTGACCAATCTCTCACATAGGGGGTTTGCGAGTTGTCTTTCTGGAAGAGTGGAATATCATTTTCTGGATGTTCAAGTTTGATTGATCTTCCAAAAGAAATTTTGAAGTTCACATCGTTGAAAAGTGTATCATTGGAGTGTTGTAGGAGCTTAAAGGTGCTTCTTATTGGCTTCGATCAACTAAGTTTCCTAGAAGAATTAGACTTAGATGAATGTGAATGTTTGCAAGCATTGTCCGATGACTTTCATTGCTTGGCAAGTTTAAGAGGATTAAGAATGTGTGGATGTAAAATCTTGTCAAGGCTACCTGAAGGTTTTGGAAACCTTAGCTGTTTGGAAAGATTAGAATTATCAGGATGTGATAATATACAGGAATTGTGCAGTGACTTTGCATGCCTTCGGGCATTAGAAATTTTGAAATTATCCAGATGCAAAAGCATGTCCAAACTTCTTGATTGTTTTGGTCAGCTTGGAGGCTTGAAAAGTTTGGATTTATCAAATTTCTCTAAGTTAGCTGAGCTTTCTAGTAATTTCATTGCCTAGCATCATTTATAGAATTAGAATTGTCAAACTGTGAGAGCCTCCGTTAAAAATGGATGGACAAAGTGGCTTCTGTTCAGAGCTTGTGGTGCCTAAGTATTTGACGAAGTGAAATGATAATTGAGAGATGGATAGAAATGCAAAGGCAGAAAGAAGATTCGCATTTTGTGGTGCTAACAGGCTCCTCTTTGGAGGTAATAAAGTTATTAAATTGAACAATTCTTTCAATCCAGCCAAGAACTAATTGAAATAGCGGAATGAAACACAACATTCAAGATAATATATACAACTTAAACCATACCAATATAAACACTAAATCACCATTTCTTATAATAGAACTTTAATGCTATACAACAAATTGTCACAACATACACCAAAAAATTACTGTAAGTGTATGTATCTTAAGTTTGATTGAAACTCCTTTTTGATAGAGAAATGGAAATTCCAAGCATTTAAAATTAGAATTATGTAAGGTTACATGGTCATTGTCCTATGAGAAGAATGAGCGCAATGATATGGTCATTCTATCCATAGGCAATCTGATATGCAATTTACTAGGCAGTTACTAATGAGATGATATGATATTTGTGCACCTTAATCTCTTCCTGGTAAAATTTGAACTCACTAAGTACTCAAAAAAATAATAATATTTATGATTCTCACCCTCTAAACCTCTGTGAACAGATTAAAGCTTTTAATGTTAATCAATTATAGAAAAAGTAGGAGAACAAAAATTAACGATACTTTGCAAAACTATCCCGAGTGCTCATAAACAGGACTTATAGCAGTTCACATGAATCATTAGAGATCATCACTGCCTCCATCGAGGAGCTGGTGAGCTTTGCATTCAACAAAAATAGCAGCTAGTACCCATTGTATATAACCATCCATTTCTGTAAATCTGTACAAAATCTTAAGCTAGCTGTCAACAATGTTTGCTTCGACAGGTTTCAGAACCATATTTTCAACCTTAGAGAAGAGGACAAAGACATGCCATTCTGCACTTTTAAATGTACACAACTCTTCCATGGATCCAAATGGAGATTTCATGCCAATTAGATCTATACAGGCAAGCTTTTCAAGCAAGGATTCTCTACAGCCTGCTCAGAATTGACCCTCAAAGATCCTTGCATGCTTTGTCACCTTCATACCCTAGGATAACCAAAGGAATTTGATTTTAGAGGGAAATAGAAGGTTTATAGATGGATTGAAATGTACATTTAAATTTTGATTCCAATTTATCGGTCAGATTAATTGTTACCTGAGAGGTGGTTTCACATCCATATTAGACGAGCACAAAGACGTACCATTCTTCACTTTGAAATGCGCACAACTCTTCCATGGAGCCAACTGGAGCGTACTGCAACAGAAGGATCTCATGTTGTTGAGGCACTTGCAGGCAAAAGATTTTCAAGAAATGATTCTCTACAACCTATCCGAAATCGACCCACAAACATCCTTCCCTGCTTCCTTAGTTTCAAACCCTAGGTTAAATGGAGAGTTAAAAGATAAAAAAGAGAAGAAAAACAAATTAAATATCAATACATTCATATTGGGTGCACACCCAATGCTTTGAAAAATAGAAATCTATCAAGTAAACTTTAGAGAAATAAAATGTGGGTCACCGTCGGCAGGTTCAACGAAATTGACATAGCTATAGCCCAGAGTGTGCTATGTAATGTCCTTGCAGACTTGAACCGATGTCTGGAGACCAATCTTTCCAAAGAATTTAGTGAGCCCTTTCTCCGCTATCTCTGCACCAAGGTCTCCCACATACAAAGAAACTACAACTAGAAAAGATGGTGTAGGCCGCTATGGGGAAAAAAGAACTTGACCATGATAAGCATAGGAAAATAGAATATGAAGAAGACCGTTCTTGACATTTTCCTTCTGCATAAGTTGCCAACCGTCAAACCTTCATGCAGAATGCTACATTTCCTACACCCCTCAGAATGCCACGTTTCTAACACCCCTCCTTATTTTTCTGCTAATTTTCTAACTGAAAAATAAAAATACCACCGGGAATAATATGCACAGCCAATGGAAAAAGAGAAAGGAAAAATGTTAAAATCACTTTAATAGAAAAATTTCCTCAGAACATAGGATAGAAGGAGAATGCACGATGTTCGAGGAGCATATTAATGTGAAGATAAGATCTAAAAACATTATTCTCCTGCCTTAACGGCAAGGACTAATAAAAGGTGGGGGGTGGGGGGTGCGTTGGGAGCTCGCGACATGGGATGAAGGCATCAGGAGGTTGTCCTTCAATTACGATGGTACAGAGGAAAGATCATAAATAAGAGTGGTCTGGGTAGATGGCTTCTACTGGTGTGGTCCAGATAAGTATTACATTTTTATTTAATGTTAATAGTGCACTTTTCACTACGGTAGCAATTGCATTTATCCATTTAACTTGTATAATCTCTAATAAATTATAATTACTTAAAATAGTTAAATTGGATAAATGATAAATGGAAAATTTATGGACTGTTAGTGAGTAAAAATAGAAGATTATAAGATTTATGTTTAGGTAAGTGAAACTAATGATAGTTATGTCAAGAGAAACCTATAGTATTATTTCATATATAAACATTGAAATCTATATTTCACTAAGATGATTTATGGAATATATAAAATCTATATGCTTCATAATATTGCTAAATAAATACATGTGTAAAATAGAGAAGATATTATATTGTGTAGGCAATATAATTTTATATGTCATTGTCTCCTGATACTAAAACAAATAAATATAAAATGAAATCGACTTTTATTAGTTTAAAATTAGCCTCTTAATTGTTTACGCTCAACAAGAGATCGGGAAGAGGTTCCAACAAATAGAAAGGCACAACTACATAGGAATTATATCATATTTAATAGACAAAAGTGCTATTGTCTATCACCACTCCATTTGCCAAGCTTGTAGGTATAATTCAATGAAGATGAATCTATATCCAAATTCTTCTTAATATGTTCAAGAGGGTATAATTTTCTTAGAATTTTGTAACATGAATTTTGAATTATCTTATGTTGTAGCTAAAATGATTAAATAAAAGTGATTTGTGCTTAAGTGTGGAAGGAGAGAGAATTACAAATAAATATTAGGATAAGTGCAAGAAGTTGGGTACCAATTCGGCGGAAGTCTTATGGACTTGAAAACTGCCGCTAGAAACGGGCACCCATTTTGATTAAAATGCGCACCCGTCTTAGGCTCGGACACCTGATCCAGAATTCAAAAAATGGGTGCCCGTTTTTTAAAAAAAATTTCAAAATTATTATTATTATTATTATTATTTTAATAATTTTTTTTAAGAAACTCATTATTACATGCTGATTTATTATATTTAAGAAATGGGTACACATTTTTAAACGTGTGCCCATTTTTTAAAATTTGAATTTAAAAGACCACCCTTTGCATTTGATTTTGGTTTGGGACAGGTTCAGCGAAAACTTTAGTGGCGATTATTCACCATTTGGCGAATGTCGCATGTCGGCGACCTTGGAATTGATGAATATTTTTGACATATTAGATTGACCCTATCGCCCAACATTTATTAATATCGGGTCCAAAGCCCGGGCTTGTCGCCCATCGCTTTATTTAATTTTTCCATTTCTTACACATTATCGCCAATGGAATATACATTTTGGTCCCCATAAATTTAAAACATTCGCCTATAATTTCTAAGCGACCCCAAATCGACGGCCTATATTTGCCTGGAATTTTATGGACGTGTGTCTCTAATCGACGTAATTTAGCCAACTTTAGTAATATGCGAAGGTATTGGATGACCCATAATCACCTCAGAAATAACAAAAGATGTGTTATAATTACGCGGGCTTTGCCAAATATTTGTATACCTAATACCTCCCGCCAAATTTTCTAAAGAAGGATTAGTATAAAAACATTCTGATATCTCTATGATATCTCTATATTTGATCATAGTGAAGTTTCAGAAGTTTCAGACTATTAAGTGCAACTGTATACTCAATACTACATTGGCGAGTCGTGACTACATTGCTGCATTTTAATTTGAGGCAAAGGTAAGTGATACGTATTCTATGACTGTGATTTTGAGTTCATTTACATTATTTCAGGATAGGTTTGTAAAAATGGGGTTTCTTTTCCCTTTTGGCCTGAAATACACCGTACACTGTTGATCTGTGCTCATCCAACGATCGCTGGCACTGTCGCACTATCGCAAGTCCCATTAAATTTTGGCTTGTCATTTGATATCACTAGAACATGTGTGAGTGTAACTTAATCATTTTAAATTACAACTTCATCTTATTAGTTATTACATTTAATAAATGTTATTAAATGTTTAGTTTTACAATGTAGTCGGATTTAGATTTTAATTCAATTATTTCTACCTTATAATCACACATCGATATGACACATTGGAAAATTAAAAATAGAAACTTGCTCTGGACTGATAAAGAAACTTAATTATTTAAAAAATTTAGAATCTCATTCTTCAGATTTAAAAAATGGAAGTACTAATCCATCGCTTAAGCATATACTTAAATGTCTAATACACATGTAAAGAAACTAAATAAAATATTGTAATCACAGAGAAGTCTAAGAATCATTTTTTGTATCCATAAAAAGAAAATTGAAATGAACTTAGAAAATTTTTATTATTTTTTTTTCAAAAATTTACATCGTACAGTAAAAATAGAAACCTACTAGGCAACTTCTTATCGGTTAAAAAAAAGTGAAACTTTGCATGTCCATTGTCAAAAAACTAGGGTAACAGGAATGGGTAAACTAGGGAATCAGGGATCTTCATCTTCCCTTTCATCGGAGTAGAATTTTCTAGAGAGGATAATCTCTGAGAATTCGTCAAGCCATGTGTAGTTCGCCATGTTGAATTCATCAAGGTAAAACCATTTTCAAAGAAAATATGTCCCAAGCCATGCCCATTTCCTGTGTCGCATTAGTTTCTCGTCATTGAGGCTCAACATAAATAGCTTATGTATATCTCTTGGCCAAGGGATCCCCACCCCTAATTCTACAAAAATAGCAACATTGACATCATCCTTCAAGAATTTCTCTTTAAAAACCTTCCTCAACAGCATCAACATATCCACCTTCTATCCTCCGAGGTCGAGGAGAGACGCAAAAAATTGGGATGTAATGTCCGTGTAGATGTGGTATCTATTGACATTCTCAAGGAACTCTCGACCCAATAACATCGACACAACATAATTTATAAAAACGTCGCCACCAACCTCCGTACAAACAGAAGTGAGGATTTCTTTCGAGACATTGCCCAAAAAGGACCTCTGGTCATCTGGGGATGTGCATCTCAAATGGATTGGTGTATCCATCTTTATTTCTCGAAAGCCTAAAGACCTAAAAACCTAAACCTTAAAACCAGAGGCACAATTCTACCACCGGTAGCTCTGACTCTTAATCTACCAAAAGCAAAATGAAGAAGAAAGAAACCAGATTCTCTTTAAATAGCCCCAACCCCTTGATTGAAAGTAGTGATCACAGATACTTAGCAATTAATAATTATTCTTTCTTTAATTGTATTTAAAACAATTTCCATAAATGCATTATGCGTATTATGGGTGTGAGAGATTTAAATCGACTGTCCTTAATCTTTCATATCTAAATGTAAATATTTCCCATAAATGCATGTGTACTATTGACAGTTAAAGATCGCAGTTAAAGAATGTCACTGACAAGGCATTTATTTATTTTCAAGTTATGAGTTACAAGTTGTAGTTGCACTATCCATCATCCACGTCAACAAATAACCAGTAGTAATCAATGATCATGGTTACGGTGCACTTTTTAAGGCTTGATATGTGTCATCATTCCGGTGACTTCCTGTAGAAGTCAGTTTCCTTCCGAAATTTGGTCCAAAATTAAATTTCAACCATTGATCTAGGATGATCAAATGGTCTCAAATTATACATTTAACAATACCTAATTAGGTTATGTGTCCAATGTGTGATAAGTTATATTCGCAACAAATAAAAGTGATATTCGCTACATGTTGCATTAATTACAATGTTACGTGTCATTATTCGGGTGACTTAAAACTCTATTTCCTTCATGAAATTGGGCCAAAATTAAACTTCAACCATTGATCTAGGATAATCAAACGGTCTCAAATAAGACATTTAATATTAGTTGGCGTTGGCCCACATGATGCATTGACGAGTCCCATCTTTTGAAAATCGCCAAATAAAATATTTATTTTTCCATAATTAACAATAGATTAGCCAATAAAATAAATATATTTTCAAACGACACATAAAAATAGCCAGTACAAATTTTTTTTTTACCTTCACAAGAAAATAATTTGCCTCATATATTATATGTTTTCCCCAACATTAATTTATAATTCGCCATGATTTTATGGAATTTTCATTCGGCAGGGAAAAAATCGCCTACGCCTTTATATTATTTTCCTAATTTAAAAAAACAATTCGCCATCATCAATAAAATTTTGCCCCTAAATTATTGTACGATTCGCTAGGCTTTTACACTTTTTCCTAGGAGGGGGTTTCTTAAAGTTAGCCCTGGACAGGTTTGGTGGGACTAAGCCTATGCTTGGACCTCCAAAATAATGGCTAAGGTATTTGAATACCAGATTTCTATCTTGCCGTAATTTTTTGAGGGTCTTCCTAATCAAATTTTTTGACAAAATGAAAACCCATTAGAGCTCTTACTATCAATATTTCAAAAATATAAATTTTATATTGATATGATAAATTTTACTATTTTCATAATATTTATTAATCAAAAGTGGTACCTAAACTTAAAATAGTAAGGTTCACTAAAACTTTAATAACCTTTTTGATTTTAGGTTTTTTAAAAAATGAATTATATGAGACCAATCTACATAGAATTTTCTTCAAAATTAAAAAAAAATCCAAAAAGTGAAATTTTCTTCAAATTATCATGGTCGTACACGAGAGGTTTTGAAAATGTACTTTATAGTCAATTAAAAATTAATAAAAAAACATATTCAATAAATATATATATATATATATATATATATATATATATATATTGACCAATCTTTGATGTGTTAGGAACTTTCCCCTAGAAGGATTTAGAAAAATTTATTTATTTACTTCAAAATAGGGTGGTCGTACACATGTCAGGTATGGTCTTGAAATAGGCATTTTGAAAAAGGGGTTTTTAAACATGCCTACTAAAATATATTTTATACCATGTGGGTATTCACATAAATTACATATTTGAAAACTAGACTCCGAGCACTACATTTTCTAGTAGTGGATTGTTTTGAGATTCAATCTCTAAGTGCCTCAAATATTGACATCAATTGATAGAAAATTTGAAAAATAGGGAAAACACTTCTACTTTTTGCCCAAAAGTGGAACTCACCTTCTTGCAGCCACCCATTAATTTTTCTTGATCTAAAATAAAAATTAACATGCTTCTAAGCAATTGAGAGTCATAATCTAGAGTCAAATAATATCAAGCATGGAGCTCAGGAACTTGACAAGTTAGGATTATCATAAATTCTTAAATCAATAAATTCGTCACTCAAGGATAAAATTATTTGAGTGTCCAACCAATCAAAATTTCAAGTAGATATTGAGCTAATTACACCACTATATTGAGATTTCAAGAAAACTAGGTGGCACAAACTCTATGTTAAATATCGAGTAGAATGACCACCTTTGCCTTTGTGTCACCTAGATGAATCTATAATAGATTTTAGGATACTCATGTTTAAATATAAATAATTAAGGTGACAAGCTCTAATAGGAGATTTTGATGTATGTAGTTAAAGTGTTAAAATTTTGACTCAGTAAATGGAGAATTGGGCGGTAATATCCTTGTTGGCTATTTGAATGTTATTTGATATCAAAATCTCTTAAAGAAACCTTAGTGGGATACGAAAGTGGCTAATGATCAAACATGGATTTTGTTCGATACAAATGAATATAAAGGTAAATTAAGTTAAATATGCAATAATAACCAGGCTTGAGAACTTGTCAATGTTATCATGGTATGACTAAATAGCTATCTTTTACATTAGTTACAATAATTATAGCATCTCCTACCGTTGGAAAATGGGTTAGGGTAGTATGAAACTAGTCTAAATATTTGTTTAATCCAATGGGTTATAGGAACCAAGGTAATCTCGTGTTGAGTAATAGTCCTAGCCCCAAAGTTAGTATGATCAAACTAGAGGAACCTATACATAATTTTCCTTTGAGTAATTTGGAAAGGAGAACTACGTGTAACTTTGACCCATTTGGAAGAAAGAACTTAGGCGGTCCTTGGGTGAAGTATACCCTTGAGACCTCAAGTTCGTAGGGGGAGGGTCTAGAGGGGGTAACTCTAAGTATTGGGTTGTTTTGAATTTATTTGACCTTCTCTCTCTTATAGGCTTTAAAGGAGGCCACCTTCTCTTGGTTCTGTGTTTATAAAGTTTAACCCCTAGCTTATACAAATCTATGCATACACTCCTAAATTAATCAATTGTGTTATACTTATCCCTTTGTTTAGCATTGCAATTCTTCTTATGTATGACCCCAACAAGTGTGAACCACCAAGATATTTTTCTAGAATAAATGAGAGGGGAGGTGAATCAATAAGCTCCAAATTATCCTACAGTCCCAAATTCCTCCAGATGTATATAAAAACAATTTCAAACATATAATTCAGCTTAGTGAAATGTATTATGTATCTTCTAGTTAATATACTATTTATCGAGTATCAGTAAATTAATACTGTAATTATCCGTCAATTTCAATAAAGTAAAGTGTAAAGTAAAATAACAATCCACAACATTCATGCACATTGACACATTTTTAACATGGAAACCCTGCTAAGGGAAAAACTACGTGGGACCGGTAACCCAAAATATTTCACTCTTCTGAAGTGAGCTCAGTGAAGAGCCAACCCTGTCAAAGGTTACAATGCACACTATTCAATGTGACCTGGTTAGAGGATTTAAAACTAAAAGTTCTCTCTTGACAATGAATTCACTGTGGGGTCAACAAAAACACACTCAACATTCATTAGAATTTCATAATAAAAACTTTCACATCCTACTCAGTTAAGAGATTTATCTGTAATAATGGTTAAACTGATACAGTAATGATATGATTCAAATACAACTCTATTTTGTAGATGTTCAGATCTATGCTAAGTACATAATACCTCTAATCAATTTTTTCACTTCAGCTTATCTCATACTTCATACTTTGTTCTGCTCGGTAATGCTCTTTCCTCTGTCGCTTGGTGATGTCTGTAGAAAATGCTTAGTTCTGTCTTTAACCAGTTTGATCAGTCATGCATAAAATTTGCGTGTGCGCATCAAGTGTATCATATGATTCAAAATGAATCTCTTGTCTCTTATATAGACAACATAACTCTTTTAATTTCCATCCTTCAGATTTTTTCACTTAATCTCCATCAGTGATTTTGTCACTTCACCTTCCTTGAGAGTTGTTTTAAAACCACATTTCAATCTTTGTCGTCCGATCTTCCTTGAATTTTCATAACCGTTTGATCAACATAAAAAACTTTATCTTTTACCTCAGAATCATCAATTTCTAGCTCAACATTCTAGTCGGCCTCGGTTTGATTAAATTGCTCGATCAAAACCTTGTTGTGTCGGTGATCCCTAGCTCGGTTATCACTATGCTCAGTATACAATGTGTTTTACTCAATGTTCACTGTCTCTCGGTGTATACAAAACTCTTTATTTACCGACTGTAAAAGAGAAAAATGATGTTCATGGAATAAGAGTGTTTTGATACTCAAATAATTTTTTAGCTTATATTTAATGTTTAGAGTGGAGGGAAAGATAAGGTATTCCCCTTTATTCTAAAATGCACAAAGGAAGGATCCAAATTGATCAACCCAAAAAGGATCAATGCATAAATGAATCAATCTATTGGAAATAAGAATAAAGAAGGAGATCCTAGGTTTCCCTCTTAAGATGTGTGTTGAAATGGATGTGATTNTAAATGTGTGATAGATTTAGAATGATTAAGGATTTGAATTGAAATGAATGATAGAAATGTACTAACCTTGAAATATTGCAGATCAAAGAATGTTGTTTTCTGGGCTCTGTACTCTGTTTCTGGAGATGCTGACAGTTGATACCAAACCAGAACACAGAGATGAACAAAACCCAGAAATATTTTTCTGTTCTGATGTCATCTTATGAAAAAGGTCGACCCTGTACCACATTTTCCAACTCGATCTGATCAACTTCAAAAGTGTCCCTGTTCGCACAGTCTGAAAGAAAACCAAAAAGGGTATCCAGATCTGGCCTCAGATCTACAGTCCCAAACCTGTACCTACAAGAAAAATGTTTGTTTTTTGTGGGGGAGGGGTTTGCCTTAGTCAAACCCTGATTTAGGAATTAACCTTGAAATCAATATTTGAAATAAGAATGCTAGCAAGTAGTAGAATT
>MU226925.1:4464638-4478589 GCA_018584345.1 Thuja plicata | reverse complement strand
AATGAGAGGAGAGGGCTTCCTTTTATATGAAATTAGGGCACAATCTTCTAAGGAGGCTGACATAGGAGGATTAAATTCCAATTAGACCCATGCCCCTAGAAGAGGACCTATATTAAATATAATTTAGAAATCCCCGCTTCAGAGCCTGAAACAGCCGACCCGGAAGTGGGAGAGAACTTTTTGCAAAGACCGACATCTAGGAAACTATGGGATTCTGGGTTTGGGACCCTAGGAAAGGGTTGAGGTCAGACCTATCCTAGGACAAGGCCGAGGTCAACCCTATCCTAGGGTAGGGCCAAGGTCAACCTTGTCCTAGGAGGTCGACCCTGTCCCTGTATCCTAGAAACAGAGTCCTGCAACCCAGAATGCAGAAATCAGTCCCGAAAGTGGTATAAGGAGGAGCAAATCAGGGGGGATGATGTGGATACAGGGGGATGATGTAATGGAGGTCAAATACAACCCCTAAGGAGGGCTAAACACTCTTAACATGGAAGTGCTTCCATTTTAAGATGATACACCGACCACATAAACTTTGTTCGTTCCAAATATTCAATCCATAACATATGTTTTCTACCATTATGATGCTCAAACAAGTTGACATCAATGACAATACATTAATTGATAATGTTTATCATCACATCTGTAACTTAGTTGACTATCAACAAATGACTTCAAACATACAATCAGTATCTCTCCGTAGCAAATAGCATACATTTTTGTCATACAACAAATAACAAACTTCTATTCTACAACTGTAGCTCTCCCTAGCTTGAATATATAAACTGTTTCGGCGTAAAAAAAAATCACCATGCTGACTCTCCCTGTAGATTTGACTTTTCTATTCTTAAATCTCTCTGTAGATAGATATTTCTCTCCCTTTCTCTTTTCTCCCTTTGATAGATAGATATTTCAATAAATATTCTCTTCCTTTGACAAAAATGCCAAAAAAAAAAATGCAGCTCTTCAGTAGCCAAAAACAAATCTCTGTTGTTTGGTGTTGTAGGTATCTTGTTGTGTACTAATATGTCTTTGTCAGTCCAGTTCAGAATTGCGTCAACATGATTGATATTCTTATTTCATGTAGGTTGATGCAACCTCCTAGTCAGCTTAGTGACCAATAGACAAGGGACGAACCCCTAGTCAATGCTCAAGCATTCAAATGTATCCTTCGGTAAGGGTTTAGTAATATGTCTGCAAGTTGTTCCTTTGATTGTACATATTCTAGTATCACTTGTTTATCTTATATTGGTTCCCTCAAGTAGTGATATTTGACATATATATGCTTTTTTTGCATGCATCACAAGGTTCTTTGAAATATTTATATAACTTGTATTATCATAGTAAATTATCACTGGGCCAGTGATCTCTTCATTCATGCCTTTCAACAGTTGTTTTATCCATGTTATGTTTGAACAATTTGCAGCAGCAACAACATATTCTACTTCTACAGTCGATTGGGATATGCATCCTTGCTTTTTACTTATCCAAGTAACTAATATTTCTCCAATAAAGAATACTCCACCAGTAGTTATTTCTATCATCAATGTTCTCATCCCAATCAACTTCAGTATAAAATTTCAGTTCAAACTTTCCTTCCCATTTGTACCATAGTCCATAATCCTCAATATTCTTCAGATATCTAAAAATTCTTTTTATAGAAGTCATATGTGATTCTCTAGGATTAGCATAAAATCTTGCAACAGTTCCAAATGTGCGTGCTATCTCTGGTCTTGTGTGTACAACATACATCAACTTTCCAATCATAGATCTATACAAAGTTTTATTTACCTTGGGTGTCTTATCTTCTTTTGTTAGTTTGCATCCTGTCACCATAGGTGTTCCGACTGGTTTTGATTCTTCCATTCTGAATGTCTTCAGTACTTCCTTGATGTATTTTGATTGAGTAATGTAGATACATGTAATCTATTGTAAAATTTGCAATCCTAAAATTTTTTTTATCTCTCCAAACATTGACATTTCAAATTCCTTCCTCATTTCATCAGCAAATGAAGTGAATAGATTATCATTTCCTCCAAATATAATATCATCAACAAATATTTCAGCAATAAGTGTCTTATCGTCATTTCCTCCTTTCAAATACAAGTTGTTGTTATCACTTTTTCTAATAAATCCAATACTTATATGATAGGAGTGTAGTCTTTCATACCATGCTCTCGATGCTTGTTTCAAACCATATAAATCTTTATGTAACTTGCATACCATGTTTGTCTAATCAGAATCAACAAATCCTTCAGGTTGTTCAATGTATACCTCTTCTTCCAATATTCCATTAAAAAATGCAGACTTAACATCCATCTGATATACTTTAAATATTTTATATGTTGCGTATGCAAGTAATATTCTTACTCCATCAAGTCTAGCAACAAGTGTAAAAGTTTTTCCATAGTTAATCCCTTCTTCTTGTGCATACCCTTTGCAAACTAATCTTTCTTTATTCCTAGTTACATCTCCATTCTCTTTCAATTTATTTCTGAATATCCATTTGGTTCCAATGACATTCTTATCACTCGGTCTTTGTACTAAAGTCCATGTCTTATTTTTCTGTATTTTCTCAATTTCTTCATTCATTGCAGTGATCCATTCTCCATTTTCTAATGCATCTCTAACATTCTTAGGCTCAAATTCACAAATTAAACAAGTATTTTCTTTCAACTTACTTCAATTCATCATGCCAGCTCTTTTATCTCCAATAATTTGAATCTATGGATGATGTCTCCTCACATATTTGGCAAGTTTAGGTTCAGTTATTTCTTCTTCATTGTGATCTTCAGCATGTTCGTTGTGTTCTTATTCATGATCTTTAGTTTGAGCATTCTCCTGATTCTCGATCTGTGCTACCTATTGCCCGGTGGCATTAACCTGTTACCCAGGTCGTTAGGCATCTGCATCGGTAAAGTATCAGGTTATTCCATATAGAAAAATCTATTGTAATCTTCTAGTTCATTCATGATGTCCTCATCATTCTTCTCAGCAAACTCATCCACTTTTACATTTGCACTTTCAACAATTTATTTAGAAGTCTTGTTCAAACATTTGTAAGCTTTACTCTTAGTAGAATATCCAAGAAATATTCCTTCATCACTTTTTGAATTAAATTTACCATTTGGATCATCTTTCAGACTATAGCAATGACTACCAAATATTCTAAAATAGCTCACATTAGGTGTATAACCAAACCATAGTTTATAAGGTGTTTTTTTTAAAATATTTTTCTTCAGTTGTACTCGGTTTAGTGTGTATACAGTAGTGATAACTGCTTCTCTCTAGTATGTTTGTGCAACATTATTTTCAATCATCACTGTTCTAGCATAATCTATACAATTGATCTATTTCTCCTTTCAACAATTCCATTTTGTTGTGGTGTCCTTGTGCGGAGACCTGTCTTTTAATTCCATACTCATTATAAAATTTAGTGAAATCATCATAAATAAATTCACCTCCTCTATCAGATCTCAAACACCTTAGTTCTCTTCCAATTTCTTTTTCCACTTTATCTTTGTACCATTTAAACATATTAAATGCTTCAGATTTTCTTTTAGGAACATGATAGTCATCATTCTAGAGTAGTCATCAACAAATAAAATAAAGTATCTATCCCCATAATGGTTCTGTCTTCTCATTGGTCCACATAGGTCTGCATGAACTAACTCCAAAATATCATTAGATAAAAAAATTTTCCTCTTAAAACTAGATTTTGACATCTTTCCCATTTGACAATTCTTGCACATTATATGGTCTGATTTAGATAAGCTCGATAAGCCTCTAACTTTTCTTGTTACTAATCTGAACCATTTTATCAAAATATACATGACAAAGCCTTTTATGCCATAACCATATATCTTCATTATTTTCCTATAAGCAAGTAGTTTCAGCAGTGTCAAGATAGAATAGGTAACCTTTTGATTGTTCACTAGTTCCAATCAACTTCTCAGTTCCATCATAGATTCTACCTTTTCTGTTCTCAAACGCAACTTGGTGACCTATTTTATTGAATTGTGAAACACTCAATAGATTATATTTAAGTCCTTTACCCAATATGCATTCTCACATTTGATTTGATTGTTCAGCATAATAGTATCTTTTCCTTTCACTTGACAAGGTGTATCATTTCCCATTCTAAAAGATCCACCATCATAATGTTCAAGAAATTCAAATTTTCATTTATCTCCAGTCATGTGATGTGTACAGCCACTATCAATAACCCAAATGTCATGATTACTAACTATAGAAATAATTTTTGTCTCTACATACCTTTCATCTTCATCTTAATGATCTTTCAAAGATACAAACATTGTCTCAATATCTTCATCATTGTCAGAACCAATGTCATTATCTTTATCTTCATCAATGTAACAAGCCTTCTTGCCTTTGTCTTTGTAATCTCACATATCTCTTCTGTCATACTGTCGGTTACTTCTGTAATCTCTGTCATCTTTTCTGTCATTAGATGTATCATTTCTATCATCATTCTTTCTATTAAGGCATCTTGGAGCAAAATGGCCAATCTCTTTACAGTTAAAACGTATCAAAGGTATTTGAGCTTGAATTTCTGGTTTTTATTGTGTATACACAATCAAAATTAGAAATTCAAGCTCAAATTCAATGGATTGTGGAAATCTAATCGATTTAATATCAAAGGTAGTTTACCTTTATATCTTCCTTTACCTTTGTGCACTCTTCTAACCATTAAAGCTTCAAGTTCATCAAGTTCCTTATCATCACTATCACTGTCACTGTTATTTATGATTATCTTTTTGCTACTAGATTTACCAATTTTCAAAGTAGACATAAATGTGGATTCTGTGGGAGGTACAATACTATTGTCAAAATTATTCAGCTCAAAAGAAATCAATCTTCCAACAAGAATATCAACAATAATATTATTTCCAGGTGCTACTCTCATTTCATGTAATGCAGATACTCTTATAGAGTAAATAGGAAATAAAATTCTAAGAATCTTACTCACAATAGTGTCTTCATCAATAGTTCCACCTACTCCTCGAATAACATTCACAACTTTCTTAAGTTGGGTATTGTACTGTTTTATGTTCTCTCATTCTTTCATTCTCATGTCATCAAATTTTCCTCAGAGACTTTCAGCTTTAGCTCTCAGCACATTTGCATCTCCCCCATAAACTAGTGTAATCTTGTCCCACATCTTCTTGGTAGTTGTACATGTCTTGATATCCTCAATTAAAAAATTAGTAAGTGAAGAAGCAATCTCCACCATTATAAGGTTGTGTTCATGTTTCTCTTTCATCTGATTGACAGTCAAAGGTCTAGTAGGTAGAATGAATTTATTATCTAGGTAATCTTCTATGTTGTCTCTAATCCCTAATAGGTATAGTCTCATTCTTCTTTTCCATGTCAAGAATTTTTCCTTGTTCATCTTCGGTGCATCTCTCTTATACATCTTGTGATCTTTAGCTTAAGTCCTTCAAAACTTTCTTTCTAATCGCACTTGCTCTGATACCAATTGTTAGAATAACTGAGAGGGGGATGAATCAGTTAGCTCCCAATTATCCTACAATCCCAAATTCCTCTAGATGTATATAAAAATAATTTCAAACATATAATTCAACTCGGTGAAATGTATTCTATATCTTCTAGTTAATATAGTGTTTACCGAGTATCAATAAATTAATACTGTGATTACCGATCAATGTCAATAAAGTAAAGTGTAAAGTAAAATAACAATCCACAAAATTCATGCACATTAACACATAGATTTTTAACATGGAAACCCTGTGAAGGGAAAAACCACCTGGGACCGGTAACCCAAAATATTTCACTCTTCTGAAGTGAGCTCAATGAAGAACCAACCCTATTAAAGGTTATAATGCACACTATTAAATGTGATCGGGTTAGAGAATTTAAAACTAACAGTTCTATCTTGACCATGCATTCACTTTGGGATCAACAAAAAAACACTCAACATTCATTAGAATGTCATAATAAATACTTTCTCATCCTACTCGGTTAAGAGATTTATCTGTAACAATGGTTAAACTGATACAGTAATGATCTGATTCAAATACAACTTTGTTTTGCAGATTTTCAGATCTATGCTAAGTACATAATACCTCTGATCAATTTTTTCACTTCAATTCATCTCATACTGCATACTCTGTTATGCTCAATAATGCTCTTTCTTCTGTCACTCGGTGATGTCTGTAGAAAATGCTCGGTTCTGTCTTTAACCAGTTTGATCAGTCATGCATAAACTTTGCATGTGCGCATCAGGTGTATCATATAATTTAAAATGAATCTCTTGTCTCTTATATAGACATCATATCTCCTTTAATTTCCATCCTTTAGATTTTATCTCTTAATCTCCATCATTGATTTTGTCGCTTAAACCTTCCTTGGAAGTTGTGTTAAAAACATGTTTCAATCTTTATCGTCTAATCCTCCTTGAATTTTCATAACCATTCGATCAACATAAAAAACTTTATCTTTTACATCGGAATCATCAATTTCCAGCTCAACATTCTATTCGGCCTCAGTTTGATTAAATTGCTCAGTCAATACTGTGTTGTGTCGGCGATCCCTAGCTCAGTTATCACTGTGCTTGGTATATACTATGTTTTTCTCAGTGTTCTATGTATCTCGTTGTATGCAAAACTCTTTATTTACCAACCACGTAAACTTTGTTCATTCCAAATCTTTAATCCATAACAGATGTTTGCTACCATTATGATACTCAAAAAAATTGACAATAATGACAATACATTAGCTGATAATGTTTATCATCACATCTGTAACTTTGTTGACTATCAACAAATTACTTGAAACATACAATCAGTTATAGTTCATCATATTTATGCAGAGACAGACAATCATTGGACTGTGCCCATGATCGATGTCTAGGCTACTGCAAGGGATTAGTCGATAGTCACCTAGTTCATGAAGGTGAAGTTGCTAAGGTTACCAGGGATATGATATGATAACAGATAGCAGGTTTTCATTGGACCGTTCCAATCGCAGATGCCTATATCTACTATTGTATCCTTTGGATTAGTCACCCCTCACCTAGTTCACGAAGGTGTTGGATGCTATGGGCTATCTAGATTCTATACAATAACGGTTGTGCGGGTAGTCATCTTACCATGAGGGCAATGATAATCAAGCTAATTGTTTATCATTCAACAGGCTGTACACGAGTCAATTTTCCCAAGAATTTTTTCTTATCAAGGAACAGATAAAGTAAAGACAAGTAGATTTAAAATGCTCAAAAGGGACTTTGAAAATAAATTCATGAAAGAGTCATATCCCATGCAAGAGTTCTTTACCGTTGTGATGAGTTTAGTCAATCAGATTAGATCCTATGAAGAAAACTTGGTAGATTAAAAAGTTATAGAAAAAATCCTTAGACATGTCTCCCTCCTAAATTTAATCTTGTTGATG
Source organism: Thuja plicata (assembly GCA_018584345.1). Lineage (NCBI taxonomy): Eukaryota > Viridiplantae > Streptophyta > Pinopsida > Cupressales > Cupressaceae > Thuja > Thuja plicata. Next base: position 4,471,161 of record MU226925.1, on the reverse strand, counting down.
TGGCTATAGAAGATTCAAAAGGCTTAAGTCTTCTATCTATAAATGAGCTTATGGGCTCTCGTCAAACCCATGAATAAATAGTGAACAGATATGTAGAAAAATTAGTTGAACCGGCCTTTGAAACTAACATAAATATTTCAAAAAATAGGGGAAAAGGATCAGAAGAATCATCTCATAAAAATGTAGGAAATTATAGGGGAAGAGGGAAAAACAATAATTTTCATAGAGGAGCTAAAAGTGCACAAGGATAAAAATATTTCAAACCAAGAACTTCTGCTGATACACAAAGAATCAGTCACAACTTTGACAAATCACATTTACAATTTCACTATTGCAAAAAATTTGGGCATTATGAACATGAGTGCTGGTAAAAGAATAAAAATGCACATTATTCTGAAGAAAAAGAAGATCAATTAGATACTAATTTGTTTCTTGTCTGCAGTGCTACAAATTAAGAAGCAGAGAATGTATGGATCTTGGATAGTGGTTGTAGCAGCCACATGACTGGAAATAAAAATATCTTTATAGATATGAATGATTCAATCATAAAACAAGTGCGACTTGGTGATAACAAAGAAGTTGAAGTCATGGGTAAGGGGATAATCGCATTGAAACCCAAGCAAGGTCAAAAAAGGTATATTCATGATTTTTTGTATGTACCTGGTTTGGCACATAATTTTTTGAGCATAGGACAATTAGTTAAAAAGGGATATTTTGCATTATTTGAAAATAGTACAAATGTGTCATTTATGAAAAAAAATCAAATAGTGGAAAATATTGACATGTTGCAGAATAGGATTTTCCCTTTGAAGCTTGCATATGGTGAAACTCAAGTCCTTAGTTTCAATTATAAAGATCAATCGTGGTTGTGGCACATTAGATATGGAAATTTAAATTTCAAAGGACTAAAGCTGCTCTCTCAAAAGAAGATGGTAAGATGACTACCACATATTTCACATGATGATCAAGTGTGCATGAAGATTATATTGTTGGTAAACAACATCATGCTTCCTTCCCAATAGGAAGATCCTTAAGAGAAAAGACACCACTTGAACTAGTACATACTGATATATCTAACCTAAGGCAAACATTGTCACTCAGTAAAAATAGATATTTTATAATCTTTGTGGATGATTTCTGAAAAAAATGACTTGGGTCTATTTCATTAAAGAAAAATCAGAGGCCTTTAACATGTTTCAACAATTTAAGGCTAGAGTAGAAAATCAAATTAGTCGTCCCATCATAACCTTTCGTTCACATAGAGGAGGAGAATTCACCTCTAACAAGTTTCAATAATTTTGTATAAATAATGGGATCCAACTACAATTAACTGCAAGTTATACTCCTGAACAAAATGGAGTTGTTGAATGAAAAAATCACACTATTCTAGAAATGGCCAGAAGCATTCTCAAATATAAGGGCCTACCAAACATTTTTTGGGCTAAAGCTATTGCTACATCTGTATATTTGTTAACTAGGTGTCCATCAAAAAGTGTAAAAAGTATGACATCTTATGAAGCATGGTCTAGAAGAAAACCAGGTGTTTCACACTTGAGAGTGTTTGGATGTATTGCTTATGCTTAAATAGTTCAACCAAGAAAGGAAAAAACTTGATGAAAAAGGTGTCAAATTTATTTTTGTTGGATATGGTGAGGAGACAAAGGGTATCGTTTGTTTAATCCAACTAGTGGAAAAATAATTATTAGTAGAGATGTTAAATATTTTCTAAAAATGACTCTTGGTAATTGAATGACAATGTGAATAAAGAAAAGCATACAAATATAGATTTGGAGCTACATGTTCCAACCTCCTCACATAGTCTAACTACTAGTACAATTCTTGTTGCACCCCCTTCACCAAACTCACAATTATTGCCTTCTACTTCTTCAAGATCAAGTGCTAAGCTCCAAGAAAGGTGAAAAGTCTTAAGAAAATTTATGAAGGCACTACTAGTCTTGATGCAACTATAAATATTTATTTGATATCACATATTCAAGTTGAACCAAAACAATTTGAGGAGGTTGCAAAATAGGAAGTATGGATGAAAGCCATGGATGAAGAAATTGCTTCAATTGAGAAAAATGAAACATGGGAGCTAGCTGATCTTCCACACGAAAAATATTTTATTGGGATGAAATGGATTTAAAATAATAAAATACATAGTTGATGGATCTATTGAAATATATAAAGCAAGACTAGTGGCAAAGGGTTATTCCCAACAACCAAGCATTGATTATTTTGAGGCATATTCCCGTGTTGCTAGATTAGACACTATAAGAACAGTTTTGGTATTAGTAGCCCAATATAGGTGGAAAGTTTACTAGTTTGATGTTAAATCAGATTTTTAAAATGGTTATCTAAATAAGAAAGTGCTTGTAGAATAGGCACTTGGTTATCAGATTATAGGACAAGAACATAAGGTTTATTGATTTAAAAATGTACTTTATGGGCTCAAACATGCACCTAGATCCTGGTACAGCAGAATAGATGGTTATTTATAGAAAAATGGGTTTAAGAGAAGTTAAAGTGAGCCCACACTTTATGTGAAGTTTCAAAGTACAGGTGATTTACTCATAATATGTATATACATGTTGATTATTTGATCTATATAGGAAATTATGAAAAATTAATAGAGGACTTTAGAAATGCCATGAAAAATTAATTTGAAATGATAGATTTAGGCTTAACGAAATATTTTCTTGGAATATATTTAAGACAGTTGCATGATGGTATTTTCATTTCACAAGGAAAATATGCTAATGATCTACTAAAAAAGTTCAAGATGAAGAATTCTAAACCAATGAAGACACCTTTGGTCATGAATGAAAAATTAACTAAAGATGATGGTTCTGAGAGAGTAGATATTGCATTGTAAAGAATTCTAGTTGGAAGCCTTATGTATTTAACAGTTGCAAGACCAGACATTATGTATGTTGTTAGTTTGCTTTCAAGGTTCATGCAGAATACTAGTAAGGTTCATTTTTGTGCTATAAAAAGGGTTATAAGATATGTGCATTGTACAAGTTCTTTTGGAATTTTGTATACACCTTCAGATAATTTCAGTTCAATTAGATATTCAGACAGTGACTGTGCTAGTTCTATAGTTGATAGAAAAAGTACTAGTTTTTGTGTTCAGTCTTGGTTCTGCTATCATTTCTTGGTCTTCAAGAAAAAAATCATCAGTTTCCATGTCCTCAACTAAAGAAAAATACATTACTGCAGCTTCAGCTTCCTGTCAAGAAATTTGGGTGAGAAGAATTTTGGAAGATTTAAAACAAAAAGAAAGATGAACCAACTGTGATACATTGTGACAATAACTCAACAATTGCTATCACTAAAAATCATTTTTTTCATATTAGAACAAAGCACATTGATATCTGATATCATTTTAATAAGAATCTTGTGACTAAGGGACAAATTGAGTTGAAGTTTTACAAAACCACTAATCAAGTTGTTGATATACTTACCAAAGCTATTTCAAATTGAAATTTTGAAAATTTAAGACAAATGATGGGTGTTTCTTTGTTAAAAATTAAGGGGAGATTGAAGATGTTAATTCTTAACTCCCATCCTTTGACATGTGTGCTTCTCTACCTACAGGCAATTTTCCATTTTTGGTGGCAATAGTTGTTGCAATTTTGTTTTTGTATTTTTTGCCAATGCCACTGTATGATAGTTGGTTACTCTATTTTGACATCTGTAACAAATATGTGCAGCTATATATGTTTAATCTATTGTAAATAAAATTTGATATTTTTCATTTTTGGAATGTACATTGGGGCTTATCTTTTATGCAGGCATTTTTATGAAGAGGCTCTGTTTTTGGGACTAGGAGTTGTCAACAATTAGTGCCCATATCCAGATATGATTGGCTTTGTTTCTAGTTTATTTGTTGCAGCTGTTTGTCTCTTTTCAACTTATGAAACATAATATACATAGCACTTATTTTGGTTTTTAACAACAATGTATCTTTTGGGTATTTATCGATGAAAATATATGGTTTCTTCCTTGTTGTAGCAATCCTTTTTCATGTTGACATGTAGCTGGTTATAAGGTCTTTGTGTTTATTTGATTAAAGTGGTTTTGAAACACATTTTTTTGAATTTGGTTTTTCTCCTCAAATCCAACAAGAACTACAGATTGCAACAAAAAATCTCAAGCATAAGCTAGGTAGCGGAGCATTCGGCTCAATGTTCAAAGTAACTCTATCAATAATGAAAAATTGGTTAAGGTGACACTGGTTAAGGTAATTTTTACAAGGGTGGCTCACTGCTAATTTTTCTCACTGTAGGTGGGCTCACTGCCCGACTATCATAGTCAATAGATAAAAGGCTTGTTTCCAAAAGAAGAATAATGAAAAGGAAACCTACTATTGAAATAAATGTCACCAACTACAACACTGGAATAACCCTATATTTGGTTGCCTCTGGTAACACATTTTTACATGCTTAACAATATCGAGATTTTTATTTTAAGGTTCACATCCTTTCTTCCACACACGCTCACCAACAACTAACAGAGTCATCTTTCATTTATACCATTCCATGCTTTCATAATCTTCTAAGTCATCCAAGAAAAATTCAAATTAGGTCACCACAAAACATTCCTACAGTATAAAGGAATTAATCATGGATAGAACAAAAACTCCTCGCTGAAAATAACACACAACCAATTTATCATTATATCCAGACCCAAATAATAGCTTTACATGTTATAATTCATACTATATTTCTAGAGAAAGTTAACCAATTTCTAGATTGGTCTGAACCCAAAAGAGTGTATCTTATTATGTTACAATACGAATAGGGCAAGGATAAACATGAACAAAGATAGATCATTGTAACACAACATCCAGAGTGCACCATTCCGGATCACCAAATCATAAAAAAAACCTCATCCAATCAGCCAAGGTATGTTGACATCAATGACAACCATTAATGACAATAGGGTGATCCCACAATAGTGTGTCCCACTTTTTGGCCAAGTTTGACACAGAGATCAACATTTTGAGAAAAAATTTCATTTTTAAACACCTATTGCCGGAAAACTATAAGGAATTTGAAGATAATGTAAAATAGGGTATTTTAGCATTTTCTTTCTAGGTTCTAAATATATTTTAAAAATAAAAATAAAAATTCATTAAAATTCATTTTTCTTTCTCCTTCAAAAAGTGGTTCTTTTAAAAAAATTGTGATTTTAAGAAGTGACTGTCACTTTGATCAACATAACTTTTTTTTAAAATATGATAACGATGTAATTCTTTCAAAATTATATTTGTAACTTCAATATCCAGAGGATTTAATTGGTTTCATTCATTTTGGGTCAATATTTCATATTTTATTGAGTTCTAAAGTGACAGTAACTGTAATTTAGACATAAGGTCACTTTGATCACCATAACTTGAAATGTATATATTGAAATTCAATTTATTTTTTTTGTAATTTAGTATTTTTTCTGAAGCCTTGAAGAGACAGGTTGTTGAATCGCCAAACAACCTATGTTTAGTTAAAGTAATATTTGAAAGTGATAACAAACTCAATATCTATGAAAATTATATTCATTAGAAAGCTTGTTCCGAATCACATCATTTGGTATCATCAGTTTGAGGAAAAAATTTGGTTTGGTCCCTGTTGCAAGCCTTCAAAGACCAAATTTTATGAATTTTTTTTTCTTTTAAGAAATTTTTATTTTTGGGGTCTTCGAGTGAAGACCCCCTTCGCGCGAAGGGGTTTAAGACACTTCGCACAAAGAACCTTCGCACGAACCCCCCTGTGTGAAAATTTTGGTGAAAACCATCCCACCGGATTTTTATCCTGGGCACTTCGCGCGAACTAGGTCGGCTTTGTTGAAATTTTTTTTTTGAAAAAATTGGAATGGTATAAAGGTAAAGTTTTTTGTTTCTAATTTTTCACAGAATTGCAGCAAGTAAATTCGCTTTTTCTATTATTGTTCAATTTTTATGTAATTGCATTTTTGGAATAGGGATTGTTATTTCTATTTTTTCAAAGGCGTAATTTTGAAGAGGAGAAATACTATATCAAAGTATTTTTTTGAAGAAATTTTTTTTTTATTGAGCTGATCTTTTGGAAGACATTTTTTTAAGAGAAGAAATGGGGAACAAGAAGGGAAGAAAACAAAAATCTGCTAGAAAAAGATCACTTGGTACCGAACAAAGAAATCGTGAAGCTGCATTGATATATTATCATAAAACTAAAGAAGGTGAAGGAGAAGCTGAAGTAGGAGGGTCAAGCCAAGTCGAAGAATTACACATTGAAGAAGGGTCGGGATCACTCCCTACGAAAGCTCAGACAATTGATGTTGGAGAAAATTCAGGATCACATACTGCTACTGGTATGGATGAACATATAAATTTAGCGTGAACTATAAAGAGAAATGTTAATTATAGAAACTTAGATCATTTACTTACAATGGATGTGGAAAATTTGAGATTACTTGCTAATGTTCAACCTTTAAGTCTTGCTAAGAAGAGGTCAATGAATATGATAGCAAAAGAAATATTGGC
>MU226925.1:4429931-4457136 GCA_018584345.1 Thuja plicata | reverse complement strand
ACTATAATTTTCTAACATATTCTAAAATTCAACTATGATTTTCTAACATTTCTACAAACTAAATATTATTTAAAACAAATAATTAACTAAAATAAATATAAAACATACAATTTACAATAAAAAATGAGAAAAATGTGTGTACCTGGTACTAGTAACAATCACAGGAGATCGAAGAAGCTCGGGAGCTGCTGATGTCGTACTGGTCATCACTGGTTCGCTCTAAGCCCCGGGTCCACAAAATCTCCAAAAGTGAATAGTGAAAATGACATGGATAGTTGGAATTTTATACAAATTTTGGTGAAAACTGGCTTCACGCGAAGTACCCTATGTGGGGTACTTCGCGCGAATTCATCCATGTAAGGTACTTCGTGCGAAGCCTATCAAGCACTTCGCGCGAAGCCATCAAATTTTTTTTTTTTTTAAGGAAATCCGAAATCCTTCATCCCAAAAAGTGGGACACAGCTTTGTGAGATCACCCAACAACAAGAACAACATCTCATCTACAACAATCTCCCCCTTTTTCATCAATGACAAACCAAACAAATCAATATTAGCATCAAGACGTCCTTTCTTCTCTCCCTTTGACATTAAAGACAAAGGAAAAAACTCCCTCAGAAAAAGTTACTCTACTCCCCCTAAGAGGAATTCGCCAAGCATTTATCCAGATAAGAATGATCATATAATACTTAGACTAATGCACACCCTAGTGCATTTTAGTACAAACTATGAAGGGGCGAAACCCCTAACTTCTGTTGGAGATACTCGAAAGTATCATTTCATAATAGTTTTGTGAAGATATATGCAATAATCATGTTCATGAATGAGGAGGGAATGCGCACACAATTATTTTTATTTAATTTCATCACTTCCCGCAACCTCTAGGAATTTTTAACATCTCTTTTACTTTGGAAAGGGAATGTGGGATCTCTTTTTTATCATTCCTTTACTCATCCCGCAACCCACTTCCCGGATCTCCCACCCTAAAGTCCCTCAGTTTATCTCATCACTTAGTCACCTCCTCTGAGGGAACATGGGTCACATTCTGTACTCATTTTCCTACATCTTGCAATCCCTTGGCTATTATTGCTAGACAATTATTTGTTACGAGTGGATGCAAGCGACAATCCTAGTGCTTATTTTCTACCTTCTACATACTTGCATACAACAACACCGTCCTAACCAATGAGGGAATGAGAGATGACCATTCTTGATGCTTGATACATCACCCCAAAATCTAGCAACATAAAGAAACATATTCAAAAAAATCAAAGGAACACAAGGACAAAAAATCACTTCAGGATTTATATTTTGCACGTGCCTTAACCATATTTTTAACATGAGGGTATGAAGGATCAAGACCAAAAAATATTTACAAAACACAACAAATGACTTAAAAGGTATTTTCATTTCATGGGGCTGGTAATTAAATGTTTGAAAGGCAAAATCAACAACTTAAAAGGAGTTTCAAATGAATGCATTAGGTCAAAGATATAACAAAAATCGATCACAATGTTGCAAAGGTAAATCCAACACTTCAAAAAAATTGATGCTCACATGAAAAATAGATACAAAAGATAGGAAATTAACTTAAAACAACTATACATTTAGTAGTCCTAACACATATTTATGATCAAGTCCCCATCAATAAAAAGCGCATGCCAGTTCCCATTCAATTTTTGTTTCAACATGGGGCTCCAATTTTAAACAAGGCCAATCTAAATAGTAGCTCCAGTTAATTTAGAATGCATCAAATAATATTAGCACCTTCCACAAAACCTAGAGTTTTGTTGAAAACTCAGCCAACTCTTTATCATAACTGTTAGATTTTTAGGTGACTCTACAACACCCCCAGGATCAAATAAAAGATCAAGATAAATTCCACAAGAGAATGGAAATACAATTGCAACAAGATGAAAAAATGATATTATTGCTAATGAACATGATTAAAATGCACATAATGAGCCTTCTTATTTAGGCAAGGCGATAAGAGACTATGGTAAGGAGCATATAAACTATCACCTACACAAGGTGGAATCACATATCCACGAAAGGTGAACTATCCTTCATTATCCAATCAAGTATGTGCAACATGTGGAGGATGATAATGTGATAGGAGCACTAAATATGGATCTCACACATTAAGTGTAATGTGATAAAAACTACCACCACCTAAAGTGGAATTTCTGCTTCACCATATGCAAACTCCTAGGTGTCTCAATCACATACTACTAGGTGATGCATTATTATAAGGAAGCTTAAGTAAAGTATAATTAGAATTAATTAATTACACCAACAATAACATAAGATAAAAATATAAACAGGTATGAAAAATGTTGAAGAAAAAATTGATATGTAGAATATGGTGAAAATAGGGGAGTTTTTAATTCGAGCTATGTATTGGGAGGGGTTGAAAAGAAAGAAGTTTAAGAAAATATTTCTGGAAAATAGGGGAATTATTTAGTATGCCAAAAATGCACGTGCTATGACCTAGGTTCACTAAGTGAAGCCCCCATATCCAAAATATAGTATATGAAGAAGAAGCTCAAACCCATATGGGACAAGACTCAAAATAAGAAGAAAAAAAATCAAAAGGACTCAAAAGGCCTAATAGCAAGACCACCACAAAGGAGTAGCTTAAGCACGACCAAAAGAGTTTTAAGTTGAACCTTATGAATTTTGTAGAAGTCTCATCCAAAAGAGGCAACTTATCAATTTTTAAAGTTGAACCTTATGAAATTTGTCAAAGCTTGGTCCACAAGAAACAACCTTACATTCTTATATAGCATTTTGGAGAAGTTGTAAGTATAAACTTTAAATTTTCATAAAAAATTACATTAAATATCTCAAGGGATCTTGATCAAAAAGCATTATAATATTAGTATATTTTGACCTTTTTGGGTATTATGATTTAATATTCTTTAAGATATCCATAATTATAGTATTTAATATGGTATTAGAATCATAGAAAAAAGAAGTCAAAGTAAATGTTGAAATATGATTGTTGCATTATACAAATTAAGTGCATTTGAGAAAGTGAATCATACTAACATATTTGTATGAACAGTGGAAGAATGTGAGAATTATAACAAATATTTTTATAAGGTTAAGTTATGAAAGAGGGGCTAGCATTAATTGTTGAATATCATTTTATTTTATGGTGTTTCCTTGTTAAATGTTTCATTTATATATTCAAATCAATGTAAAGTAATTAAATATATAGGTATTTTTGCAATAAAATGTTATGTTTTAGCATTGAAAGGTTTTTTTTGTTGTATATATCAAAAGAGTGCTTTTAAATGCATAAGTTTTTGTTACTAATTAATATTTTAAGTTAATTTTTCTATTGTGAGGTGTTAAAGCTATTGTGTATCATTGGAAATGCATTGAATGGACATTTTGGTAGCATTGAAATCTTCAAAATATTGAGCATCCATTGAAAGCATTGAAATCTCTTAAATATTGAACATCTATTGAAAGTGTTGAAGAGAAACATTGAAAATGGGTATAAGATCAATAAAATACTAAAATAATATTAAAAATATACTAGTTATCCAAATGACATTGGAAACTACAAGTTGGTGTTGTAACTAGTCATAAGCCATTGAAAATGCTTCCTTAACACTCCAAAGAGGTGTTGTGAATTCTCATGAGCCATTAAATTCCAAAGAGGCGACAAAAATTCTCTATTGATAATAGTTGCAAGTTGTTCAAAGAAATTTATTGTAATGGTGCACTATCAGTCAAACTTGACTCTTACAATTTTTATTTTCTTTGATCATGGCCACAAATGTACCAAGCATCATTTGTATTGTTAAGGCTATCCTTGTTGCATTGGATGTGATCTATAGATATACAAGCAAAAATAAGTGGATAAATTATAGTAGAGTCAAAGAGGAAGCTAAAGGTGCTAGAGATTAAAGGATTCCTACTTTTGATGCTAGCTTTTTGCTTTCAGATGGTAGATTGCATGAAAAACATCATTTTTTATTTTTTAGTTTTTTAATGATAAAAATTATATATTCTAAGAATCCTATTTTTGAACATGGAAAGGGATCTAGTGTAGATAAAGATCAATATGAATTCTTGTCAAGTGTAGATAAAGATCAATATGGATTGTTGTCTATTTTTTAAAATGAAGCTTCTAAAAAAGACATTATGATTGACCAACATATTTTTTTGTCTTACGTTTTGCAAAAGATATACAGCAACACAAAATGACATGTTTATGTATGGATGTTTATGTATGTATGTTTATATATGTTCATAATATGATATCCATCCACTACATGATAGATAGATTAGAAGTATGATAGAAGAGAAATGAACAACAGAGAAATGGAAATGGATGGCCTAGAGAAATAATTTCAAAAATATTTCAATAAAATATCTCTACTTCTTCCCTTTCATTTTTAGTTTTTTTCTCTTTGGATCTCTCCTTTTGTGTGTTAGTGTTAATTTTTTACTCCAGTCATCGTTAACATGCAAAGCTTTCTGATTCAACCACTGTCAACATGCGTCATGTTTTCCATAGGTTTATGCTCCATGCATTCTTTATGTAAGGATAACTAAATAGAAGTACACTTTATTTTTTGCACCTCTTTAGATATTACATGCGTTTACATGCATAATTTATGCTTGTGTCTTTATATATTCATTGTAATTTACACATTTAATTGTGTGTGATCAATATATCATTTTCATTCTTGGCAGCTCTCTATTTCTTCTATATTATTCTGCAAGTTATATTTTTCTTTCTAGCTAGATCTATACTGAAAATTCTACATGGTATCAGAGCATAGGAGCTACGAAAGAGAGTAATTTTTTTTTTACAAGTACAGAAGATCAAAGTTTGGAAGAATGAAATTTTCAGCTTTTTTCATTCAAATTTATTTTGAATGGAATCTACATATTATACTTTAACCCACAAGTAGAGGCTTGTATCGAACACTCATGGAAATAGAAGTTGAACTGAATTCTACATCATAGACAGGCCAAAGTCATGCTCTTTTTGCATGGGCCTTTCTTAATGACACCATGTTAGTGGACCTTTCATGCGTCTCATTTCAACATTATGGAGGGGTTTCTACTCCTCGTATTGATGTTTCCTTGGTTCCACAGTTGATCAGCTTTATAGATAATTGGCACATGTATTTTTAACTAGCAATTTGTTCTTGCATGATTGAGTAATGTCGTTAGGGTCACTCATACATATTCATGTATCATATTTGCATCCTTGACTAATAGATGTTTTTCCTTTGTTTTCCATCTATTCATTGTTCGAGGGTGCCTATGCAGATTATTGTCTTTTGTATCTTTGATTGACAAATGGTTTGCCTTTATTTTTCATCTTCTCGTTGTTCGACTAGTGTCATTGGGGGAACTCATGCAAATTGATCATGCTCTTCATCTTGGTTTCAGAGGAGTCTCTTCATTCAACACTATTACAATTATCATTCAATAGATGTCCACAGTTTTCTTGTCACAAAAGATTTTCTTAGTGTATATTTTGAGGGAGGGTTTTTCCTCTTTCCTCTCTCCTTTCTTTAGTTTCTTTTTTTCTCCTTAGTTATCCTTAATGGGGGATGTGTCAGTGTTAATTTTTCACTCTATTCAAGGTTAACATGCAAATCTTTCTTATTCAATCACCATTAACATGCATAAGTTTGCTCCTTAAATTGGGGATTTGAGAATGGTATATTTTCTTGTGTTTTCCATAGGTTTATGCTACACGCATTCTTTATGTAAGGGTAACTAAAGAGAAGTACACTTTAATTTTTTCACCTCTTCAGATAAAACATGCATTTACATGCATAATTTATACTCGTGTCTTTATATATTCATTATAATTTACACATTTAATTATGTGTGATCAATATAGAATTTTCATTCTTGGCAACTCTATGTTTCTTTTGTATTATTCTACATGTTTTGTTTTTCTTTCTAGCTAGATCTATGTTAAAAATTCTACATGGTATCAGAGCGTAGGAGCTAGGAAAGAGGGTAATTTTTCTTTTGTAGGTACAAAAAATCAGTGTTTGGAAGAAGGAAATTTTCATCTTTTATCATTCTCATGTCATTCAACTATTTCAAATGGAAGCCACATATTCTACTTCATCTCACAAGTAGAGACTTGTATCAAACAGTCATGAAAATAGAAGTTGAGCTGAATTCTACATCACAAAAAGGCCAAGGTCATGCTCTTTTTGCATGAGTCTTTCCTTCATTTCCTTTTTAGTGACACCATGTTAGTGAACCTGTCATACCTCTCTTTTCAACATTATGGAGGGTTTCTATTGCTCGTATTGATGTTTCCTTGGTTCCATAGTTGATCATTTTTATAGATACTTGGCACCTGTATTTTCAACTAGCAATTTGTTCTTGCATGGTTCAATAGTGTCATTAGGGTCACTCGTACAAATTCATGTGTTATATTTGCATCCTTAACTGATAGATGCTTTTCCTTTGTTTTCAATCTATTCATTGTTCAAGGGTGCCTATGCAGATTATTGTCTTTTGTATCTTCGATTGCCAGATGTTTTTCCTTTGTTTGTCATGTGCTCATTGTACGATTAGTGTCATTGGGGGCACTCATGCAGATTGATCATGATCTTCAACTTGGTTTCAGAGGAGTCTCTTCATTCAGCGCTATGACAGTTATCATTCAATAGATATCCATAGTTTTCTTGGCACAAAAGATTTTGACAATGTATATTTTGAGGGGATTTTTATTCCCACTGGGTTTTCCCTCTATCCTCTCTCCTTTCTATAGTTTTTTTTGTTCTCCTTAGCTAGCCTTAAGGGGGGTGTTAGTGTTATTTTTTCACTACAGTCACAGTTAACATGCAAAGCTTTCTGATTCAATCATTATTAACATACATCAGTTTGCCCATATCTTTATATATTCATTGTAATTTACAAATTTAATTGTGTGTGATCATTATAGAATTTTCATTCTTGGCAGCTCTGTGTTTCTTTTGTATTATTCTGCAAGCTTTATTTTTCTTTCTAGCTAGATCTATGCTGAAAATTCTACAAAAGATTTTGACAGCGTATATTTTAAGGGGTGTTTTATTCCCACTGAGCTTTCCTCTTTCCTCTCTCCTTTTGTTAGTTTTTTTTATTTCTTTAGTTAGCCTTAAGGGGGGATGTTAGTGTTAATTTTTCACTCCAGCCACCGTTAACATACAAAGCTTTTTGATTCAATCACTGTTAACATGCATCAGTTCGCTCCTTAAATTACGAATCTGAGAATGATAGATTTTTTTTTCTTAGGTTTATGCTCCATGCATTCTTTATCTAACGCTAATTAAAGAGAAGTACACTTTAGTTTTTCCACCTCTTCAGATATTACATGCATTTACGTGCATAATTTCTCCTCGTGTCTTTATATATTCATTGTAATTTACACATTTAATTGTGTGTGATCAATATAGAACTTTCATTCTTGCCTGCACTATGTTTCTTCTATATTATTCTGCATGTTTTGTTTTTCTTTCTAGCTAGATCTATGCTGAAAATTCTACATGGCATCAGAGTGTAGAAACTGGGAAAGAGAAGTACACTTTCTTTTTCCCATCTCTTCAGATATTACATGCATTAACACACATAATTTATGCTCATGTCTTTATATATTCATTGTAATTTACACATTATTTTAAAAAAAAAAAAAATCTTTAAGGGGCCATAGTTGATAGTTTGTATTAATATTATGAAAGCAGTAAAACAGTAAAACATAAAACATAAAAGGTTCCTGGTTCAAAACCTAATCCTATCAAGAGGATTGTGAACCCCAAATCCAGAGCACCTATGCTCATCCAAAGTTAACCATAAGCAAAAACCTTAAACTAGAGTTTAACAATTTCGGGTTATTATCTAGTCTGATATGAACTTATCTCTAAAAACTCAATTTAATTGTATATAATTAATATAGAATTTTCATTCTTAGCAGCTCTTTGTTTCCTTGTATTATTTTGCCAAATTTTATTTTTCTTTGTAGCTAAATCTATGCTGAAAATTCTACATTGCACAGCTGCAATACAACATAACTCGCTTGGAAAAATCATGGACTATGTGTGAATTCTTTCAATGACGAAAAGAGGAAATAGCAAGTATGGGTGTGATGTTGCGGCTCCTATGCCTTCACAAATTGAAGATATTGTTCATGCGGTGGCAGGGGGAGAGACGTCTTCTAGAGGAGTGCCACTAAAGACCTTGGTGTATCACTGTAATTGTTGTCGATTGCCCACATAAGCTGGTGAGCTCGAGCCTTTAAACCCAAGGGCATAAAGCTAAAACTGGCTCCTCTTCCACACTCTGTCTAAGTTCTTTGATTATTTCCTTTCTATTTTTTTTTGTTTTCTATTTATTTAATGTTGCATGTAGGTGAACAAACGATTAGATTGAATGTCTCAAATCAGAAGATGATGACACAACATTTAGATTAAATGAACAAACAAGGATTTGTAATGTTCCCTAATTTACCAGGTCTAGAATAATTAAACAAAGGTTTACAACCTTCTTGTTATAGATTCTCAAAGGTATGCCCAATTTTATTTTATTTTAGAGCATTTGTTGGTTAGTTTATGTACGTTTTGTGAAAACTAAGTTGCTTATTATATGCATCTTCTCTTTAAACATAACTAGTATTCTCGGAAAAATTTTGCAAGTTTGAATATATCGGAAAAAAATTTATAAATCTAAAAGATCAAGCCTGGTCACCATCACTAACTTTTACGGATACATTTTCTATGGAGTGTTTGAATTTTTTTATGCTTAACATCATTTTCTATGGAGCGTTTGAATTTTTTATGCTTAATATCATTTTCTTTCGTAAGCATGCACAACGGTTCTTCAATATTTTTGGAGAAAGTAAATCTACAAAAAAATCTTGGAACAGAAAATCAAGATGAATCATGGAAGCAGTCATAGTTTTAAAAAAAAAAAAGAGCGAGGAGGAAAAATAATAAATCTGATTCTGTATTCTATCAGAAAATTTATTTGAATTTTGAGCTTTTAGGTTTTTTAAATAATTAAAGTGAATCAAAGAAACGTAGTGTAGTGGGAAGTAAAATTTATTTGAGTATCTTTTATAAAGTGAATTTAATGAATGTTTGTTTAATGATGCTACAATACATACACAATCAAAATTAGAAATTCCATGGGAAAATAATTGTTAATATAGTTTAGTTATTCACTATTTTAGAATAAATTACTAATTTGAAAATGAAAAATGTGTTCAAAGTAACAAACAATGTTTTTTATAAAATGATGAAAATTACTTTCTACTAGCTAATAAGTTTAGGCTCTTATACACGAATTTCTAAGAAACACAAATAAATTCTATTTTTTTTTCACGAGTAAATAGAATTTACTTAGTCTTGTTGATTTAAGTTTTCAACAATAACTTTGTTATTATTATTACTAGATACTTTTTAATAGGTTATATTGTACTATTTGTATAAGTTTTATTACTATATACTTTTTAATAGTTTATATTGTGTTATTTGTATAAGTTTTGTTACATGATTTAAAGCTCAAATTGGTTCAATAGCTCTAGAATAGAATATGTAGATTATATATAAAAATTAATAAATATTAATAAGTTTTAAAATTAATTATTTTATTTATAATAGAAACAAATCTTCACAATTATAAAAGAAAGTTTTCTAGATAAAATATAATAAAACAAGTGCCATGTAGTGGCCTGCACTTGTCATAATTAGTAGTTATAATTATATATATAAATTTAGTTTTAATTTTATTATAAATACTATATATATTTTAATTAATAGATATTTAATAAAAGTAAAATTATTATAGATTAAAAATTAAACAAGAAACTTTGTATAAAAGCTGAAAAATAATATTTAATAAATTATGTTTATATATATTATAATTTCATTTATATAATTATAATTGTAAAAATTTAAAATATAGTTATAAATTTTAAATTAAGGTGAAGTTTAAATAACAAATAAAGAGTTAGTGAAATACTAAAATGATATAATATAGTACTTTTATTAAAAATATATAATATAACATATATGATATAGTACTTTGATATTATATATTATAGAATAATATATATTATATATTAGAAATTGTAATAATTATTTATAGTATATATATTTAAAATATAATATGTGACATGCTAATATAAAACAATGAGAAAAATTAGTGAGTAGGAATAATCATACTCGGTACCACCAGTCAGCAGGGCACTCGTTTATATCATCATTAATCTCAGCTGTTGAAGGCCTTTAGAGGGACGTGGTCGACTTATTCTGTATACTAGCAACTCAACAGTTAACCAGCACCCTGTCTTCACTGATCCTTAGTCTTAGCAATAGAAACTAAACTATCCACCTTTTACAAGGGAAGTTCTAGAGCTGTAGCTTTCAGGGGAGTAATAACACCAAAAAGGTGGAACCAAATGTTGATGCCTCTGTCAAACTCCTCACGAAGGGCATTAGAGAAGGCTTTGGGGGAGCAGGTTTTTGATTATGACTATACTTTCAGGCAAGGAGAAAGAGGAGATCATTCAGGTATCTAAGCTTATTTTCAATAAGAATCATCTAATAGGTCTAGAAAAAATTGTGATATTCAATTGATGAGAACATCACTTCTCCCCATCCTGAGCAATCATTAAAATTTAAAACAGCATTGAAACCGGTATACCGCTTTATGCTATAAACTATATACTTCGGTTTCAATAGTTTGAACTCTCTGAACCTTATGTATTGTATTGTTAATCAGCAAATGCTTGATGACATTTTGTATATATATATTGATAGATTTAGTCAATAATGTGGAAATATCTGGTTTTGTGGAAATATTAGTAGCTAGGGAGTAGTTGTATAGATTGCATATTCAGAAAGATTAAATCACAAAGGATGATCAAACTCTATTTAGAAGGAGAGTTCTCATATATATATATGTGTGTGTGTGTGTGTGTGCGTATATATATATATGTATATATATATATGTGTATATATATATGTATATATATATGTATATATATGTGTGTATATATATATGTGTACATACATATATATACATATATATATAGATATATATATATATATATATACTTCTTTATCTCCACTAGAGTTACTCTCGGAGACAATTGTCAATCCAGAATTCTTCTTTATCATCTATCAATAGAGAGCTTATGTATCTTCAGCTTTTCATTATTTCAGATGCTTATATTTAGTTTTATCTATATAGGTTCCCTTACCTCTCGTCTGCATAAGGATTATAGTCATAGAAAATCCTTTGGAGTTAGCCTTGGAACAGAGACCTATACTTTTCTTCATATGGCTAACTCAGCTTCTTATTGATAGGGATCATTAATCTAGGATAAGCAGGGGTTTCTTTAAATGTTAATGCTCCTCTGTCGTCTTGTTAAGAAATGTTATTCTTAGACTGATGGTATCTCTTATTAGATTCTGCTTTTGAGGAATCGAATGGTACCCTATAGTATTCTTGAAGCATATATGATTATACCCTTTAGTTTGTGTAGAGAGATCTGAGTTCATAATCATAAAGGGTACAAATCACATATGTTAAAGATTTTAAGTCGAGCTAGGGCCCTTAGCTCTCATATTATGGTTTGGTTCATATGACTTGGGTTATTTTTTGTATTAATATTGATGCTCGATTTAGATGTTATGGGTTGCTATTTTATTTGGCTTAAGCACGGAAATAACTTTTTATAGAAGGATAGTCTAACATAGTCTTCTAAAAAGATCTATAGGTCATTGTCTGGGTTTAGTCTTCTAAATGAGCATCTTTTTAAATAAATTTTGACATTTTAGATCTAAAGTAATGGTAACAGATCTATATCATAGAATCTTCTATCACGGTATACATGTTTTCATTAAACTTATAACTTCCTAACTAGGATCACTTAACAAGATTGGGTTGGTTGAGATTTTATGTCTTATACAGTGAGACAGGTATTTAAAAGATATTACTCTAGAGGAAGGAGGATATTCTCAAGCTGACACTTAAACCACTCTACCATCGAAGGCTCTAGAGTGGATATTTATAGGATTAATAATCTAAATGTATGAAACAAAGAGATGTATTCTTAAAACAACAATGTAATAAATGTAACTTTAAAACCTCGATAAGTATCAAGTAGTGGGTATGCCCACTGTAAGTATGTATTTTATATAAAATCTCGATAGATATCAAGTCGTGGGAATGCCCACGAAAATTATGTATCAGTATCAGGACTTATGTCTCGGGCACGGCTAGAGGTTTTCTCAACCCCGCTCTTTCCTACCAGCGCTTGCACTGAGTGGGGTTTTATGTAAAAACTATTAATTTATATATAAATAAAATTAAATACAGGGCTTCAGCCTTTTACCAATAAAAAATATATATATATATAGTAAATTTTTTATAATATGTAATAGTTATATATTATAAATAATTGAATTTTTTAATAAAAATAACATGTTTACAGTAATAAAATATAAAATATAATATCTCATAAATATACTATATTGTAAATTAAAAGATCAATTTCAAAATAAATTAAATGATATATGAATTATATATTAAAAACTACATGGTTAAAAACTATCATAAAAAAATAAATTTGGGAAGCCTCCGAAAAAAGGGGTCCTATAAGACCAAATCAATTGAACCAATCATAATTGAAATAAGTAATTTATAGAATTTATTTAATTCATAAATAAATATTTGAACAAGAAAAAAATAGTGATTGATGGTTGGTTCATTGTTGTAAAACTAAAATGCAATAGTATATTGCCTATGGCAAGTACAGTAAGAAACTTCATTTTTTTAATGGTTCATTTATTATGAAATCAGAAAGTGAGGTTTTAAATAACTAAATTAAAATAAATATTATTAAAAAAGAAATAAATAATTCAATAAATAATGTTAAAGTTTTAAGGTAATTCTTTTAAATTTATTTTCAAAATCTATAATAGAAAGATATCTTCACAAATTTATTTTTTTAAGTTCCTTTTAAAAGAAAATTCATGTTTGTTTAGTACTTATAATAGAAAGATTTATTTTAGAATTAGAATTGTGGTTATTAGAAACTAATTTAAGATGAAATATTTGAATAAATTAAATGAATCAATAAATAACAATTAACGTTAAGGGCTTTTTAGAAAGAAAATATAGTAAAGAATAAAATTCATATTTCTAAGGATTTATAATATAATCATGTCTCTTTTGATAAACAATTGAAAGTATGATAAGTTTTTTATATTTTATTTTTACTTTTATATCTAAAAATAAAAATTATTTACTATTTTATATGGTTTACAATACTTTCCACATTTTGCATTCATGTCTAAGAGTAATTGCAACTATAATATCTAAACAAATAATATAAAATACTTAAATGATGACAAATTAGGAAATTATTAATTGCAAATTTTAAAATATGTATTAATTTAATATTATTAAATCCCAACAAATAATATATCAAATGGAGATTAATTGAATTACAAGTATGACTTATATTTATTTCATAAACTAAATTATTACCCTAACCATAATCTTAATTCAAAACCCTAAATCCTAACTCTAACCTAAATATATAATGTATGATGCAAACCTTTATCCTAAGCATAACCCTAACCACAATTGTAACCATAAACCTAATGCTAACCCTAAACTTAAAGCCTAACCCTAATCAAAATGCTAACCATAACAATAGCAATGATGTAAACCCTATTCATAACTATAATACTAACCATAATTGATAATCCTAACCCTAAGCTTAAACCCTAACCCAAATTTTAAACCTTAACTCAACAATAATCCTAATCCTAAACAAGATCATAACACAAACTCTAAAAAAAATGTTGAACAGGCTGAATAATTGAGGGGATGGTGAATCAGTTATTCACAAACACTTTTTGAAACTTTTATTGTCTCGGTAAACTCAAAACCATACAAATGATAATGACCATTATATCAATATTAACTTATATTCTACGGGTAACCACACCAAGAAATCATAAAAAATGTAAACATGAAAGCACAAAACCACCAACACAAAGAATATCAAAATTTACATGGAAACTCAAACTAGAAAAAACTATGGAGAAGCTAATTCTAATGAAATGAAACATCAGTTATGGTAAAACTGGCTAAGGTAATTTTTACAAAGGCTAGATGACAGTTTTCTCACTATGGGTTGGTTCACTGTTGATCAAGCAAACTATCCTAAAATATTAAAGGCTCACTACCAATTACAAATAGGCTCACTACCAGAATATAAGAAATGAAAGAAATAATCCACCACTAAAGTTACTATCAGTGATACTCTACAATACATAAATAATATAATAGTCTTCTACTGATTGCATCAACTTGTACATACATCAAGACACAGATCTTTTATTTTCATATTCGTATTCATTTTGCATATTAATCGCATACAAGCAACCACATGAACAACTAAGAATATCACTTCCTTTATACTGCTTAATTTCATCGACCAATTTAACCTAAACCAATTTGAAATAGGTCACACCGAAAGACTCCCGTAGTGGTAAGGAATGAAACGTGGACCACCTCACTCAATACAACATACTTCAACACTCTACACAATCCCTAAGATCTTTGGTACGAATGGATATGATGGATACATTACAATTGCATCGATCGAAACACAATGAACACATCCAAGATAGGATGGTTCTAAACCAGCTCCATCATATGTTGCACACTAAAGGGACCATCACTGACAAAGATAAGAATAAATGTGTAAGGTACATAAATTGGTGAACACTTCTACCGATACACCAAAGATATCAGTACACACATCAACTGATACAAAAAAATCAAAGCATAAATGATCCACAATAATGCATAAGATATGTTGACATCAATGACAACCATTAATAATAATTACATGAGTAGCATTAACTTCACATTATAACAATCTCTAACTTTGTCATAAATGGAAACATTCATCAATAACAAAGAAAATAACTCTTTGTCAAAAGATATAAGCATCAAATTTCTCTACCATTTTATTCTTCTCCAACTATTCTTCTCCCCCTTTGACAGCAATGACAAAGAGGCCAAACTCCCCCTTACTGACTCACTTTGCTCCCCCTAAAAGGAAGCTACCAAGCATTGATCTAGAAAAGAATAAGCATTTAATTCACTAGATCAATGCACATGTATGTGCATCTAGTGAACACTACGAAGGGGCATAATACCCAGCTTACTCCTGAGATGCTCAAAAGTATCCTTGGTCAAATATTTTGTAAATATAGCTGAACTATTTGTTCCTATGTAGGCACATACTCAAGCTTCACTTCCTTTTCCAAGACCTTCTCTCTCAAGAAATTATACCTGATAGATATATGTTTTGTTCTGGAATGTTGCATTCGATTCTTTGAAATTTTTATAGCAGTGGTATTGTCACACATTATTAAATTGTTTTATCAAAATGTATACCAATATCCTTCAAGGTTTGTTTCATCCACCATACCTGAGTACACCATGAGGATGTTGCAATGTATTTCAACAGTTGATAATGTTACAGAATCATATTTTTTGCTTGACCAAGCAACTAGTCGGGAGCCAAGAAAATAAGCTCCACCACTAGTACTTCTCATATTATCCACACAACCTTCCCAATATGCATCAGTATAAGTTGTCAACATAAAATCTAAACCTTTCAGATACCATAATCCAAACTCTTTTGTTCCCTTCAAATATCATAAAATCATCTTTAATGTCATAACATGTGATTCTTTCTGTTCTTTCTAAAATCTAACTGCTAAACATACTACATAAATGATATCTAGTCTAGTAGGAGTTAGATACAGTAATTGGAATCATTCATTTATACTTACTTGCATCTTATTTCAATTAATCATCTTCCTAAGTCAACTTACATCTGGTAACAATAGGGGTACACTAGTTTAGAATTATCCAAAAAAACTTCTTCAATAACTCCTTGACATATATGGATTGAGAAATAAAAATGCCTTTACTATTCTGATTTACCCATAATCCAAAAAAGAAATTCAACTCACCAATCATGGACATCTCAGATTCCCTCTGCATTTCCTCTGAAAATTTCCTACACAGGTCATCTTTTCCTGCAAAAATAATGTCATCAACATAGATCACAACAATCAGAATCTAATCTAAATAAATCTTGTAATACAAGTTACTTTCTGCTAAACCTTTCTGAAATCCTTTCTTTATCAGATATATATCCAATCTTCCATACCAATATCACAGTGCCTAAATCAATCCATACACTACCTTCTTCGATCTACACACTACATTCAGGTTCTCTTATAATATGAAACCTTTTGATTGTTCAATGTAAAATTCTTCTTTTAGTTATCCATACAAGAATCCTGACTTAACATCCATCTGATGAACTTTTAAATCCTTATAAATTGTAAATGATAAGAACATCTAGATCGCCTCCATTTGGGAAACATGGCCATAAGTCTCATCAAAATCAATTCCCTCAATTTGAGTATATCCTTTGCATATTAACCTTTCCTTGTTCCTTATTACTTTTCCATTTTCATCCAACTTGTTTCAGTAAACCCACTTTGCACCAATCATATTCTTATTAATTGGTCTGGGCACAAGTTCCCAAGTCTGATTCTTTTCAATCTAATCAGGTTCTTCCTTTGTTGCTTTTACCTAGTTTTGATCATTACATGCTTCTTCTAGAGATTTCGGTTCAAGATTTTAAAGTAAATATAACAAAACTTTCTCTTGTGTTTCTCTACTTCTAGTAACAACTCCTTTATTCTTATCACCAATAATTTGATTCTCAGAGTGATTATTTGTATATATCTCAGTGTCTTAGTTGTAGATGTTAGTTTCATCCTTGTCTCTTCCTCATCTTACTTATCTTTCTTTCCTTTGTCTTCTATGTTAGACTCATATTCAATTTGTTTCTCAATAGTTTTTAGAAAATCTTCATCAACCTTCACATTAATCTTGTTTAGCCTCTTGTTGTAACACTGATACACTTTACTCTTTGTAGAATATCTCAAAAATATACCTTCATCTACTCTTCTATCAAATTTACCAAGATTTTCCTCATTCTTCCAAATGTAGCATTTTCTTCCAAAAATATGGAAATATATTGGGTGGCTGCAAGAAGTTGAGTCCCACTTTTGGGCAAAAAGTGGGTGTTTTCCCTATTTTTAAAATTTTATGTCATTTGATGTCAAAATTTGAGACACTTAGAAATTGAATGTTAAAAAACTTCCCTAATTAAAAATGTAGTGCTCGGAGTCTAGTTTTTAAATATGTAATTTATTTCAATACCCACATGGTAGAAATTACTTTTTAGTAGGCATGTTTAAAAACCACATTTTTTAAAATGCTTGTTTCATGACCATTCCACACACATGTATGACCACCATATTTTGACCTAAATAAATATTTTTTTGTGAATCCTTATAGGGAAAGACACCTAAGACACCAAAGATTTATGAGCATATTTTTTTATTGAATTTTTTCTTTTATTAATTTTGAATTGACTATAAAGTATATTTTTGAAACCTCTAGTGTACAACCATAAGTTGATGAAAAGATCATATTTTTTCAAAAAAATCAATTATCTTCAATAAAACTCTATGTAGATTGATTTCATATCATTTATTTTCAAAAAAATGTAAAAACAAAAAAGTTATTAACTTAGTTTTAGTGAACCTCACTATTTTAAGTTTAGGTACCACTTTTGATTAATAAATATTGCAAAATAGTAAAATTGATCATATCATTATAAAATTTATATTTTTCAAATCTGGACAGTAAGAAATCTAATGGGTTTTTATTTCATCTAAAAATTTGATTAGGAAGGCCTTCAAAAACAATTACGGCAAGGCAAAAATTTGGTATTTTAGTGCCTTAGCCATTATTTTGGAGGTACAAGCATAGGCTTGGTCCCACCAAGCTAATACCTAACCAAAATCCAATGCAAAGGGTGGATTGAAAATTCAACTTTTAAAAAATGGGCACACGTTAAAAAATGCGTACCCGTTTCTTAAATATAATAAATCGATGTATGTAAAAATGATTTTCTAGGCATAATTTAAAAAACCAAAATTAGAAACGGGCACCTATTTTGAAAAAAATGGACACCCATTTTTTGAATTTTTGGATTAGGCATCTGAGCCTAAATCGGGTGGCCATTTTTTTCAAAGTGGGTGCTCGTTTCTAGTGGCATTTTTCAAGTTCACAAGACTTTCGCCAAATTGGGACTCATCTTCTTGCACTTACCACGTTACTGTAAGTTCTCTTTCATGCCATAGATCATATGAATTCTTGCCATATTTCTTTTGGTAAAGTACTCTGTTTAGGGTGTACACAGTTTTATGTACTACTTCTCTCCAATAAACCTCTAGAAAAATTGCTTTCTTTATCATTGTCCTTCCTGCTTCCTATATTTTTGATTCATTCTTTCTAGTACATAATTCTACTATGGTGTTCTAGCTACTGATAACTATCTCTTGATTCCATTTTCTCACAAAAATTATGAAACTCATAAGATGTTAATTCTCCTCCTATATCAAATATCAAGCATTTTATTTTCCTACCACACTCATTCTCAACTCTTTCTTTAAAAATCTTGAACTTCTCAAATGCTTCTGACTTTTATCTTAGAAATGCAACCCAAGTCAATCTTGAATGATCATTAATAAAGAGTTTGAATTAATCCAAACCTTAAACATGATGTAAATCCTAACCCTAACCATAATCCTAAACACTTACTCTAATCCTAACCCTAACCCTAACCCTAACCCTAACCCTAACCCTAACCCTAACCCTAACCCTAACCCTGATCTTAGGCCCTAACCCTAAATGTTAATCCTAAAAAACATCTTACATTAATCCTAGTCATATTCATGATGTAAATCCTAACCCTAATAATTACCTTAAACCCTAATCATTATTCCAATCCTAAACTTCACCATATCCCAGACCCTAAACCTAACTATAACCCTAACTATCAACCTAAAACTAACTAATATAATGTAAATCCTAACTATAATCCTAGATCCCTACTCTAGCCATAATCCCAACCCTAACCCTAAGCCTATAATAAAAGCTAAAACATAAACCTAACCCCGAATCCTAAACCCTAAACCATAATCCTAATCTTAACCCTACGTTTATTCCAAAACCTAACCCTAGCACTAAACAATCTCTAATGATGGTATATCATACCATAATCTTAACCCTAACCTTAACCCTACCCATGAAGTTAATCATATCCATAGCCTCATCCCTAACTATGATATGCTCATAATTGTAACCATAATCTTATTCCTAATCGTAATCCCTAATTGTAAACATAACCCTAACCCTAACACACCATAATTCTAACCATAATCCTGGTCATCATCCTAACCCTAACACTAACACTATTCTTAACCCTTCACAACTAGCCATAGCCCTAATCATTATCTAAACCCTAACTATAACCATAATTTGAATCCCAACCCTAACCATAACCCTAACCAAATTGTAACCCTAACTCAAACTGTAATCTAAATCCTAACCCTGAATATTATGAAAACCCTAACACCATCCATAATTCTAGTCATAAACCTAAACCCTAACCCAAACCATAATCCTAACCCTAACCCTAACCCTAACCCTAACACTAGGCCTAAGCCTAAACCTAAGCCTAACCCTAAGTATTTCTCTAACCAAAGAGTGGTGTTAAACATAACTATATTGCTAACCCAAACCCTCACCATGATGTAAACCTTGACCTTGACCATGAACCGTAACACTAGTCGTAACCCTCACCCTAACCATACCCAAAACCCTAGACCCAACCATGATGTAAACCCTAACTATAACCATAATCTCAATCCTAATCCTAACCATAATCCTAACCAAAATTATAACTCGAACCCTTGTAACACCCCAAAATTGGCATCTTGCAACCCTAACCAATTTTGTTGCATTCATCACTCTTTTAGATCATCAAAGTCCTATTGTACTAGGCAATTCTGAGTTTTGACTGACTCTACTCGACCTAAGTGTCAAATGTAGAAAATCCTAAATCTACATTAATCATACATCATATGTAATTCCTAAATATCTATTGGCTAAACAAACCTTATGATCGAATTAACTTAATTAATAAAGTCCTAGCACTTTAATTAAATTAAATTCACCCTCTTTAGCTAAGACACATGAAAAAGGGATTAAATAATATTTAATTATTAAATAAATATCCTCATTTCAATAATTAAATTTAAATATTCAGATAATTGAGAAAAACCTATTTATGAGGTCATATTTATTTAATTAATTGGATATTCTCCCAAAAATCTTTCTTCTGTCTAGAAATAGAATCTTTGAATTAATTGTGCTTTAAAGAGAAAGAAAACAGTTAAAATCAAAGAAAGAAAACAGTTAAAGCAGAGAGAAAACAATTTATTGTATTCTTTTAAATAAAGTTTTCTATTCTGAACTGGCTTTTCTATCTGTTTTATTTCAAAGAGGAAAGTTTCTATTCTGATCATCTCTGAGTCTATAAAAGAACTCTCATTCTTCATTCAAAACCCCCACTTACTTTCATGCATTGTTAGAATACTGAATTATTGCCACATTTCTTGATAATCTCATATAGAATAATCTCATTTTGCAATAGAATAATTTCAATTTCTAGAATAATTGCATTGAAATCATGGCTTAGATTAATCTTACATCCTTCAATTCTTAGAATAACTTTGCATTGCATTACATTCATGGAGAAAACTCCTTCGTTCCTAGATTGGTCTATGGTTCTGAGACTCTCATTTTGAGAGCTATTTCAAAAACCCCGTCTGGATAGAAGGCAACATGTCAAATCATGCAGGAAGACAGGATGAATAATCTCATATTCAGTCTTGTGTGTATCTGGTGAAGAAGGACTATCTTGAAGTGTATGGTGAGTTAACAAGGCCAAAATTACCACATACATTTCTGGCGCCCACCGTGGGGCAAGTACATTTTGTTCTGGCCTCATTTCATTTCATTTTTTGCATTTTTTGCATTCTGTTTGTACTTCTGTACTGTTCTGTTTTAATCTTGCTTGAACTTTTAGAGCGTCTCGCACGAACTTTCTAGTTCTTCACGTGGCTCTTTGTACTTCTTTGCGCGATATAGTATAAATCTTTGCACAAAATTACACACCAGAGCTTTCATTTCATATTTTCTTGTCTCGGTTTTCTAACCATCTATTTTTTTGACATCTGTGTTTCTCTGATTTTATCTTTTGAAACAGCTTAACAGTGGTTTGCAAGACGCTGAGATAAAGAAAAGCCATTATAATCTTCTAATATGTTTATCGCAGGACGTTGATATGAAGAAAGGCATTACAAACTACTAATGGGTTTATTGTAGGACGTTTGTCGAAGACCTTGCATGTTTTCACAAATTCTTATGTCTATTTTTACTAGTTAAAACACACTTCAGTTGGTGCTTAAAATAAATCATTGTCTTGCGTGATTGAAGTGTTTTTTAGATTGTAATCCTAAGAACTACATGAACATATCCTCTCCCCTCACCTTTGTGGATCTTGGGTGTAAGAGAAATTCATGTGATTCTTCTAGAGTGGCTACCTCCCAAGAGCTTTAGCAGAGTCGGTGAGAGTGGATGCCCAACTGGTAACAGGCTAAAGCCAAGCCCTTCCAAACTGGTATACAAAAATGCTATTGTGATTAATGTTACAATAGACAGGTGTGAATTCATTGTGGCAACCAAAATCTCCTCGAGTACCCTAGTGGTGCGTAAAAGTCCCTACATTGTTAAGGTGAAAGCCTTGCTTTGAAAGGATTGGGAGAGCCCCCTTTATTGGGAAAATGACTTTATCACAACCACCTGAATGGATGAACTTACTAAAAACTGTTGTTAGATAATTTCCAAAAACCCTCTATCTATTGGCACAGAAGGTCAGAGACTGACTAAGATGCCCCACACTCTTACGGCTCTTAGTAGAGACAACAACCCTTTGGGAAGCAATTCCTTTGGGGTTTGAAGCTTGGTGTGCCTGAGAAGTGAGTGCACATGTAAGGAGGAGCCTGTGCCTCCAAGCTTCTAAGTTGTCTACTAAGAGTAGGTGTAGATGAACTTCAGTTCAAGTGGGGATTCAATTGATACTATCCTGGCTAAACCTAGGATTGTGATGTTCCTATTCTGGTACTACAAACATTTTGTTTAATGTGTTTTGCATGGGTGCATCATTTGAACAATCAAAACTATCATCAAAACACACAAACTGTCAGTCTTGAACATGTCTGAAATAATCTGTAACTCAAACTATCTGTCAGAGAAAAGTATGAATCTATCTCAGGAAACACAAACTAGTCTCAACTGTCTGATTTGGTAAATGTTCATTTTTCAAAATTTGCATAGTTTCACATGACATTTCCCAATCTTCGCATCATTCTCTGAGAATCTTCACGCGATACACAGTAAACTATCGCACGACATTTGGCAACACTGCCATTATTTGTCACTTTTTCTTCACCAATCTGGTGTCATTCTTCGTACGATACTACAAAGTTTCACATGCGTCGGTGAGAATCTTTGCATGAAAGAGCATTTCTTCGTGTGAGTCTAGAGTCTTTTTTCCAAAACAGCAAGCTAATTTATGTCAGTCAGGTGTACTTCTATCAAATCTGGTCTCTAATATGGGTCAATTTTTCTACCCTCCATCTTCACACATTCTGAAACTTGGTTTCTTGGGTTGGGAACTACGTGATTCTTTCTTAAACTAGTGTTGTCTCATGTCTTTTTGATCTCTTTCATCTGTGTTGTCATGCCTTGTGTCACAATAGTCATCTCTTGGCTATTCTAGCCTCGTCTCCAACGATTTGCACCAAGGATACTTCACCTTTTGGCACATTCTGTGCAATTACTTTGAGACAGTTTCAAGTTTGGTCCTAGTTCACATTCCTTGTTCAAACTTTGTCTATGACTGTCACAACTCGAAGTGGCAAAACATTTCCTTCAATCAATCAAGATGAATCTGTACTTTCCATACCATTTTCAGCTACATCTAGTGAGGAATCATCTCGATCTAATTCCCTGGTATGTTGACCTTACAATAAATGGTCATTTCTAGTGGATCTTAGTTAGGTTCGAAATCCTTTGTTCCAAGAAGACCCAAATTCTGAGAACACTCAATCTTTTCATACCGAGTCTTTACACCTTGAATCCTTGCATTCTAGCAAGATGGTAGATCATAACCAATCAGGTGAGGTTAGCTGAACTGACCTCTTTAAAACTTGGGGTAAGTCCCATTCTCAAGACCCCCCTCACGATGTAGAAGCAGAAATAACTCAAGAAGAGATTGCACAAGCTCGTGCTAATAAAGATTTCTATAGGATGATGGGAGTTCTCTTAGCTAAGGAGAAAGAGAAATACATTCTTGAACTAGCCAATCAAGGAGCTAAGTTACCTTCCAACTATGATGTAGAAACACTTGTTGAGAAAGAGGAAGAAACTGAAAACTCCCGCTTGCAAAAAGAAATGCAAACTATGCAAGAGAAACTCTCTCAACTCTTGAAAGAGAAAGACAAACCTGTCACACAATTTACGCTGGAAAGCATCTGTCCTTTCCCATTTGACAAAGATCTTTGCATGCCTCCTTTCCCCAAAGGAGTTGAACTTCCTAAATATGACAAATACTTGGGTACATCTAACCCTCAAGACCATTTGAGAGAGTTTGGTGCTCTCTCCATGGAATTCATACATGACACAACCTATGTCATGCCTCTTTTCCCACATAGTTTGGGAGGGTCAGCTATGGAATGGTTCTCTAGACTACCAACTGGCATCAAAACTTTTGACAAAATTGCCAATTTATTTCTACAATACTATTCTCACAACATCCAACATCTAATTCATATCCGAGATCTTTGCAACTTGAAACAAAATCACGAGGAATCCTTCTTTTCATTTCTCCAAATATGGAGACAACTTTATACATGATATTCTCGCAAGATACCCAAATCTGAAAAGTTGGACATCTTTCTTGATAATCTTCTCCCCAACTTTGGGTATTAAGTACAGCTACAAGGTCCTCTAACCTTTGATGACATGATTAAACAAGTTGTACGAATCGAGGCATTTATGATCAAGAAAGGGGAATTGACCTTACACAAGGAAAATAAACAAGGGTCTTCCTCCTCAAGCAAAGATAAACCCAAATTTCCCAACAAGAACCAAAATGTTTTGAATGATGGAGTTGTAGACAATGTGACTCCTAAGCCTTCCAAGGCTACCTTTAATCTCACTACCATGATGCAAGCTGCCAAAGCCACTGAACAGGCTGGGGAAGATTCCAAACTGAGTACTTCATGATTTTATGGACCTAAACCTTGGGCTCCTAGACCCAAGCATGAATTCACTCCTTTAGGAGAACCTCTCAAGGTGGTTTACAAGACTCTCATGGACAACCATTTACTCACTCCACTAGATAATTCACGACGTTATGATCCGCAACCAAGACCCTCTTGGTGGAATGAATCCGCTTATTGTAATTTTCACCAAAACAAAGGTCATAAAATGGCTACTTGTCTTAGATTGCAGCATAAAATCCAGGATCTCATCGATAGTGAGGTTATTTCTGTGGGAGGTCACAACAAAAATTATGATCACCAAGCTTTCAAAGATCCATTTCCTCCTCATGGAAAAGGTGAATCATCTAAAGGCAAAAATACTGATGCTAATGTCAACTATACATACACCAATAACGACAATGTCATTAATATGGTTGAACTTGTTGATGTTGAATATTGTAATGTCATCATTTTCAAGGGAAGGGAAGATACTTCCAAGTCCAAAACACCTTTCATTTTGTGAGGTTCTACGCCTCAGCCTTCTAAACAAGAGCAGTCTCAAGTCAGCGCTAATGTTGCTACTCGATCTCGTGCTAAGATCATCACCAAAGGCCCTGAGCTTTCTCTGTCTACATCAACTCAACCTTCAGAAAAAGCTAAGATTGACTCTACCAATAAGATTCCAAAAGTTGGTTCCTCATCTAATGCTTCCAATTATAGCATTCTCGAACAATTTCAATTTACTAATGCTCAGATAACTATTTTTGAGCTATTGAAAATTTCCCCTGCTCACAGGGAAATCTTGGACAAAGCCCTCATCGAGGCAAATGTCCCAAAAGATATTGATCTTGACCAGTTTCAATCCATGGTAGGTCACTTGACCTCCTCACATTACTTGTCTTTCTCTGAGGAAGATGACCATTCTTTAAGTCACCCGCATAATAACCCCCTGCACATTGAAGTCATGATTGGTCCAAAGAGTGTTCATCGTGTTCTCATAAATAATGGCGATGGCCTCAATATTTTCTCTGGTAGTTTCCTTATTGAGTTAGGCTACGGAGAAGATTGCATTAATGCCCACAAAAAGATTACTATTAAGGCCTATGACGAGGAAGAACGTAAATCCAAGGGGCTAGTTGTGTTGCCAATCAGAGTTGTCCCTGTTGAACGAGATGTTATCTATCAAGTGCTTGACATCCCTTTGGCATACAATATTCTATTAGGAAGGACATGGATCCATGAAATGCAGGTTGTCCCTTCCACACACCATCAATGCATTAAATTCCCATTCCAAGGATTTGGAGTGACTATACCCGCTAATACACACTATGATTGCAATGCCCTCACAAAATCTACTGACATCTTTGTGCCTACCAACAAAGAATCTATCGAATTCCTTGAGAATAAATTAAAAGAAATGGAAAAGAGTTTGACACTCAGAGAAACTGATATGGAAGGATATCGGATTGAACCTGTGCTATCTATTACATCTTTTCCTTTGTCTCCACATTCTTTTGGGAGACCTTCTAAGAGCACTAGACCTTCTATAGTTCCTCCTCCAACAAAGTATGGTGGTACCTTTGTACAAGCCATAGTACCATTAGAAGAAGAAGCTAAAGACAGAGCTATCAAAGCTTGGATCTATAAAGGAGAAGACAATTCTGAACAAACTACTCCTCCTTATGACATAAAACCTGAGCAATATGGCAAAGGTCTATCTATTATGAAATGTTTTGGCTATAAAGGAAATGGTCCCATAGGTGCGAATCATAAGGGATTGATTGCACCACTTGAAACTATTAGTCACAGAACACGTGATTCTATAATTATAGGCTTCCAGAAACTCACATTTCAACTGGGGATAAACAATTTTGTACCTTGAGAAGATAAAAAACCAACACCTAAAGAAACATCTAAAACTACAGAATCTGAAGACAACTCTGATGAGGATAGTTTTCCTTATCTTATTCCTCCAGACCTAGCGGCATTCTTTGCTAAGCCAGATAACTTTATATTGCGTGTCAGTACAGTAGACACTGACAACGATTTTGATAACACCACTTCTTTTGATCCATTAACTTATCAGGAGTTGAAAGAAATATATACTCTAAATCCAAGTCATCAGGGTGATTTATACATACCACCACACTTTCAAGAATAGTTTGACCAGGACTTCCAGTCACTTCTCATTACACAAGAGGTAGCTGATGCTACAAACACTAATGAGGTACCTAGGTCAAAAGGTGCTCATCTGACCATAGTAGAGGTTCTAGGTAGAACTCATCCCAACTAGGGACAAAGGGTTGATTTCACTCATGTTCTTGACATGACACCTAATGATGAAATAGACTCCCATGAATATGAGTTTGAAAGCTTGTCATATGCCACCTCTGACAGAGATATAGATACAACTAACACATATGAAAACCTTCTTGAAGTAGGTAAAGGTTCTAGTTTAAGGTCACACAAGTCGAACTCCCTAGATGTTAACATGTCATCTACTACAATCGCTAGGAATCAAAGGAATTCAACTATACCTCTGGATGAGATCACTTTAGGTCTTGACTTGCTTGTCCATGCTTTTGATGATTATACCGTGAATGCACTTGAACCCGTCACTCCTCTTTCACTTCGCCATCCTGAGTTTATAGACTGGAACTCTACCTCCCCATCTAATGAATTCCTTACGTTCCAGAATGATTACACTCTTGCATGTTACCTATATGTTGTCAAACCTATAATGTCCTCCACTAGCAAAGCAAGTGTCAACATGACTGAGGCTGACATCAAGTATCTTAGTCACAAAATCAAAAGAAGAAAAAATAGGCACTCTGATGGTGAAAACCACATTGTGGCAGTATCAGAGCCTAAAA
>MU226925.1:4396032-4420693 GCA_018584345.1 Thuja plicata | reverse complement strand
CTTACTTTCATGCATTGTTAGAATACTGAATTATTGCCACATTTCTTGATAATCTCATATAGAATAATCTCATTTTGCAATAGAATAATTTCAATTTCTAGAATAATTGCATTGAAATCATGTCTTAAATTAATCTTACATCCTTCAATTATTAGAATAACTTTGCATTGCATTACATTCATGGAGAAAAATCCTTCGTTCCTAGATTGGTCTATGGTTGTGAGACTCTCGTTCTAAGAGCTATTTCGAAAACCCTGTCTGGATAGAAGGCAACAGGTCGAATCATGTAGGCAGACAAGATGAATAATCTCATATTCAGTCTTGTGTGTATCTGGTGAAGAAGGACTATGTTGAAGTGTATTGTGAATTAACAAGGCCAAATTTACCACATACAACCCTAACTGTATCCCAAGACATAAACAAAACCCTACCCTAGGCCTAAACATTATGTAAACATTAATACTCACTATAATTCCAACCATAACCCTAGCCATTATCCTATTCCTAACCCTCATAGCTAGCCATAGTCCAAACTCTAGTCCTAATCATTATGTAAACCTTAACTATAGCCATAGCCCCAATCCTAAATAAAGTAGAATTAAATTTTAAGAAGAAACCATGGATTGAAGGAAAACACGAAAATAAAAATAGAAAATAAAAATAAACACATTGCACAAATTTTAACTTATGCATCATATTGTTGGAGAAAAAAACTAAAAGGACACATTAGATAAATGCATACATTAGGTGAACAAGGTTTTCAATTATAATCTTTTTTTTTTTGGAATGTAGTGGACACCATGTAATTTGCATATTATATCCCCCCTTTGATTTATTAATTAGGGTCTATCTCTAATGTTAACATTAATTATATACCATGATATAAACCATAAACCTAGTCATAAGCTTAACCATAATCTTAATCCCAAACTCTCAGTCTTGATCCTGACTCTAAACCCTAAAACCAATAATAATACTAATTGCGATATCACCCTAATCTTAACCCTAACCCTAAACACTAATCCTAATACAAAGCCTAATTTAACCATAATATTAAAATCATCATATAAATCATAACCTTAATTATAATCCTAAATCTAAACCACATTCCTTGTTGATGATAATTATTCACTTGTGTATTGTCATTGATGTTTACACAAGTATAGTGATGTTTACACAAATGTCTAATCCTATCCGAGCACAGTTAGCATCTGTCGAGCTCTCTCGGGCATTGAAGATGACCAAAGTGTCTTTTAGTTCTAATTGAATTCACTCGGGCATTACAGTGTTGATCATGCGTTGAAGGATTTCAGTATTGACCGAGCATAATAGTTAGTGTCATTCGACTAACGGTGGATTATATTTTATGGATAATTAGTTATATGCAGGCAACAGACATGATTTTTACTATTTATTTGGAAGGATATCAAGGCCAACTTGACAAGGCTTAACATATATATGTAAGGTCAAGTTTGAGTTGAATTGTGTGAGATAATAGTAGTGATGTGGAATTGCATGTGAAGTGTGATATGAAGAGTGAAGGAAAAATCAAATGGGATTTTGATTGAGGATAGAATACAAAGGACTACAACAGAATATCCAATCAGTGAGGATCTAGTATTTAATCCAGAACAGAGATTTGAATCAGCAAAGACAATTGCTTATCAAAACATGTCAATCCATTGTTACTCTCTAACAATTGTAGCAGTGATAAAATCTCTTAACAGAGTAGACTTAACTGTCTTTTGTAAATTCTCTCACAAGGTGAAAATTCTACATTGAAGTGTTTGAAGACCTCTCACAAGGCCATTCCTTATAGGGTGATTAAATCCTCTTACCAGGTCACACCTAACAGTGTGTTATTGTAACCTTTAACAGGGTTAGCTCCTAACAGGACTCATTTCAGAAGAGTGAAAAATAGTGACTAGTTGTTATTGGTGGTTTTTTCTCATATTGGGTTTCCACGTTAAATCTTGGTGTTATCTGTGTACATTTCATTTTCTTTATAGTTTATATTTCTGCAATTAATTACAAAAGATAATCTTAGTAAATATCCTAATATTTTCTATGATAACCGAGTGACAGTGAAATATCTATGTTAATCAGGCAATAGTGACTGATTTGTTTAAGAAATCTAAGGGACTTAGATTTGTTTTTGTGGTAACTGATTCACCCCTCCCCTCTTAGTTACTCAACTCATTTTCAACATTCCTAACACCAAGTCTACATACTATCCCTATTCAAAACCCTAAATGTAACTGTGGTACTAACCATGATGTAAATACTTGTCCTAAACATAATCCTAACACTAGCCTAAACCTAAACTCTAATAATAATTAAAACCATAACCCTGACCATACTATTAATCATGATGTAAACCCTAAGCCTAAGCATATTCTTGATACTAAACCTTAATCCAAACTTTTACCCTAAATCCCAACCCTAACCATAATACTAACATGACACAAACACTTACACTAATCATATTCCTAACCACAACCCCAGTCCTAACCCTAAACCTGGAACCCAAATAATAACCCTAACCATAATACTAACCATGATCTAAAACATAACCCTAACCATCATCCTAACTATAATCCTAATGTTAAACCATAAACCCTAACCCAGTTGCTAAACTCTAATGTTAATGATTGTCCTAATCCTAAACAAGACCATAACCTAAATAGTAAATACTAACCATGCACTGATA
Source organism: Thuja plicata (assembly GCA_018584345.1). NCBI lineage: Eukaryota > Viridiplantae > Streptophyta > Pinopsida > Cupressales > Cupressaceae > Thuja > Thuja plicata. Next base: position 4,417,983 of record MU226925.1, on the reverse strand, counting down.
ATCCAAATCCCAAATGTAAGCCTAAATCTTAACCCTAACCATAATACTAAATTCTTACCCTAACCATAATCATAATAAAGTCTTACAATACTAACCCTAACCATAATACTAACCATGATCTAAAACCTAACCCTAACCATCATCCTAACTATAATCTTGATGCTGAACCCTCACCCTAACCACAATCATAACCATAAACTCTAAACTCTAATCTTAACCCAACCCAAACTCTCACCATAACCTTAACATTAAGGGTAAAAGTACAAACTTGTGTCACACTTTAGGATAAGCAAAGTGAACAAATTTAGTCAAAAAGGTTTCAGCCGGAAGGGTTTTGACTGAACTCATGTGGCATCTATGTGACATCCTCATGGCAGGGGGTTTTTAGCCAAAACAATTTTGGTCAAAACCCAATGAGTATATATAAGCTTAATTCTTAGATGAGAAATTATTTGACTTATATTTACTCATTGGGTTTCGACCGAAATAGTTTTGGCGAGAACTGGTTCGGCCAGAACCTCTTAGGTGGCATCCAAAGTGGCAACCACATCACACAATTCCTCAGACAACTAGAACTTTTGACTTCTACAACAAATTTCTCCTTCAAAATTCATTTAAAAAAAAAAAAAAAATACATATTGTAGAGCTTGAAGTGAAGAATTTAATCATATAAATTTTATAATGTTTTGATTAGATTTAATATATATAAATTATAAAATACTGCAAGTAGGTATCCTAATATTTGAGAAGAGGTTGATTCAAAAAAAGAAATTAAATATTAAATCATATCAAAAAAATTTAAAAATATATGGATCACTGGAGGAGAGAGTCCTCTTCACAAATCTATATTTTTTTTTATTGAGACACATTTTATAGAGAAAATTATGGGAGATGAAAATTGTCTAATTCGTGTATGTCAAGCTTTGAAAAAATATACATTGAAGGTGGTTTGTACCCCATTGTTGAGCGGTTCATGCTCAGTCTATGCTCTACTAGGGTTTTTTCACCTTGCATCCATCTCTGTGTTTCCGTCCTTCGCACATACCGCAGTTATTGCAAGAAATAGCTTAGTATTTATGGCTCCGGCCACTTCCCACCAAGCAGTTGATGCTAGTGTTGGTGTGGTTTCAGATAGCAATGGCGCAGCCAATAAAATGCCCTCGCAAGTTTGTACCCAAAGTATTCCACGAGGTATGGCTCAGCCTGACATTGTTTTACCCATTAATGAATTCAATGATGCATGCATTTGGCTTGAATCGCACACCCTGATTGGCTATTTTATGGGTCGCAACCCCCCTAAACATGTTCTCAAGGACTGGGTGTCGAAGAAATGGACTCCTCACAGAATCTTCCTGGAAGGCATTCAGAGCCTTACTAAAGGCTTTTTCCTTTTTCTCTTTTCTAACCCCTCCCATGTGGAGGCTATCTTTTCCAAAGGTCCCTGGAATATCAGGACCTCGCTGTTAATTTTCTAGCGCTGGTCTCGTGACTTCTTTTTCTCTGATGACAAGAAGCTCAAGGTCCCAGTGTGGGTCGAGTTCCCTGGTCTCCCCTTACCTTGTTGGCCTTTCATGCAAGCCATAGTGCAAAAGCGTGGTAGGGTTATATGTCTCGAGCATGATCATTTTCTTAATCCGCACCCTCACAAGAGGCTCTGTGTTGAGGTTGACCTTTCTAGGGACCTTAAAGAGTCCATAGAGATTCAAGTTGGTGATACCACCTTCACCCAGAAGGTGCTCTATCTTAACCTTCCTAATACTTGCTTCCACTATCAATCAGCAGAGCATAAGATTAAGGACTGCCCTCTGGTAGTGCCTCATTCCAAGCCTCCTCCCAAGGATACTATTACTCAACCGGTTGAGGCTGGAAAAAAAGAAGCTGGAAAGAAAGAAGATGGCAAAAAAGATGAATGGGTCACTGTCGATCGCCGTAACAAGCTCCCCAAGCAGCCTGTTTCAGCTCCCGCCTCCCATCCACCACCCGCTGATAACATGGTTTTTTCTGGAAACCCCTGTTATCAAAGTTTCAAACCCTGCTAAGCAGGGGAAAATTTTTTCCACCACCCATGTTTCTATTCCTGTAGTTAGCTTGCCTTCTATGGCTGCCAAAATTGTTCCCTCCAGTTCCTTCCGCCGCTCTCGCAGCCCTTCTGGGCGTGCTGAGGCATTGCACACTGGCATGCAGGACAAGTGGCGTAATATTTCTCTAGATTTTCCTGGGTCTAATTTTGTGCAAGGGTATTTGTCTAATATTTTTTCCTCCCTTGGGGATGAGGATGGAATGGATGACACTGTTATTCCATGAAGTACATCTCTTGGAATGTTCGGGAGTCGACAAACCTCCACAGAAAATATTCTGTCAGGGATTTCTGTAAGTGGTTTTGTCACCTGGATGTTTTATGCCTCCAGGGAGTTAAGATTTTTGGTTTCATGCTTGATGCTACTTGTAAATTTATTTGGCCTAAGAGCCTTGCTCTCTGTTCTCAGCACGAGGCTGGTCAAGGTGGAGTTGTTACTCTCCTCTCTCCTCGTTGGCATTCTCTGCTGGTTAGTCATGGTTTAGATCCCATGCAACGAGTGGTTTGGGCCACTTTCATTATTGAGAATCATTCCTTTAGCATAGTTAATGTTTATGCTCCCAATGATACTGTTGAAAGATCTCACCTTTGGCGGTGGCTTGCAGATTCTCTGCCACTTGCTACTTGGCTTGTTTGTGGGGATTTCAATATGGTGGAAATGGTGGCTGACAAGAATGGACAATTGCTCAATCTTTTTTTTCCTTCTCTGATAAGCAAGCCTTACCTGTCCTTCCTCTTGTTGATGTGACCTTTTCAGACCACTATCCCATCCAATTTAATATTGTTTGGCAGACAATTAAGGCTAGGCCTCCCACCACGCAATTCTACTTTAATACTTCTGTATTTTAGCATCCTGCCACTGTGGCCCACATTCACCGGGTTTGGAACCTGGAGCCTAGACCCACATGCTTGACAGGTTGGATTAAATGGTGGAATGATGCCCTCAGGTGTACGGCTCACTTTTTACAGATCTATGGCTAGCAATTGTCCAACTATCATCGTAGAGCTTATGATACCAACACCAAAGCCTTGCGTATTGCCATCAAAACCCTTGCTCAGGACCCCTTCAATCAAGAGTTTCAATTCAATCTTGCCAAGTTACATCATCAGAAGCAAGTGGCCGACAACCATGCTGCTAGAGGAGCCCAGATCAAACCTAGGCTGCACTGGTTAAAGGTTGGAGATCAAGTCTCTAAAGAGTTTTTTACTACCCTTTGTCCTCGACATACCAGTACGGGCATAGCCAGAATCCGTGAAGGTTCTTCTCTTTTCACAGAGCTTCCTGATGTTTTGCAAGCCTTTGTTCACCATTATGAACAAGTCTTTGCTACTCAGGGCTGCTCCCTTGCTAGCGAGAAGGCTCTCAAGGATTGCATCGCGGTGGTTCCTCAGTGTCTCTCCCCTGCTCAATGGGTCTTTTGTGACCAACTGTTGTCCCTGCAGGATCTTTGAGAAGCTCTGTTTGCCTTTGCTGATGACAAAGCCCCTGGTTGTGATGGCTTTCCCTGTGAGTTCTACAAAACCCTATGGGATGCCATCAACCTCGATCTTCACCAAGTTTACCTGGAGGCCTTTCATACCCAATCTCTTGGGGATATCATCAATCAGGGGAATATCAAGTTCATTCCCAAATCTGGGGACCCTGAAGATATTTGCAACTAGCGGCCCATCACTTTTCTCAATGTCTCTTATAAGATCATTGCAAAAGCTCTGGCTCTTAAGATCCGACACATGCTTCCACAAATTGTTCAGCCTGAACAAACAGAGTTTATTAAATCAAGATTTATTCTTGACAACATCATTGCTATTTGGGAAGGAATGGAGTGGGCTCAAAAGTCTAACCAGAGAGCCCTTTTTCTCAAAATTGATTTTGTTAAAGCTTATGATCATATTGAATGGCATTTTATCCTTTCTATGCTTCATGCAATGGGTTACGGCCCAAGATTCCTTCAATCTATGCAGATGCTCTTCAATGATGCCTCTGCCTGCATTACCATCAATGGCTGACAGTCTTCCAACTTTGGCCTTTTTCGTTCCATTTGCCATGGTTTCCCTTTGGCTCCTGCCCTTTATGTGTTAGCGGCTGAAGGGTTTGGATATTTGCTTGCTCATTCCATTTCTATGGGAACTGTTAGGGGAATCTCCTTGCCGAATTCTTCTCAATAGCTGGTCAATGGCCATTTCACCAATGATTCCTTCCTCACCTAGGCGGAGGATGAAGAGAATATCAAGGCAGCCTTGTAGTGTTTAGAGACTTTCTACCTGGCCTCTGGCTCTGCCATTCAGTGGCAAAAAACCCTCTTTTACAGATAGTCAGCTCTTCGCGAGCCTCCCTGGATTTCACAGTTTGGTTGGACAAAAATTCAGAATGGGGAGATATTCCAGTTTCTGGGTATTCCCTTTGCTTTCCAAGGCAATCCTACTGATCTATGGAATGCAGTGCTTTCTAAGATTGAAAAAAAGCTTACTTACTGGATCACAAAGCTGCTTTCCCTTGCAGGAAAATTCCAGATCTATTCCAAAGATCTGGCTGCTACGCATGTTTATTAGTCTTCTTGTTGGGCCCCTTCCAAAGCCTTTTACAAACGGCTCGAGAAACTTCTCCAAGATTTTCTTTGGGCCTCTGGTATTGATCATCAGGGCTTTCATAGAGTCGCCTAGGACTTTTGTTGCCTTCCTAAGTCCTTCAATGGGCTTGGTTTAATTGATACCCAGAAGCAAGGACATGCTCTTTGTGCCAAGTGGATTGTGCGTTGCCTCTCTAGTGATGAATCCTGAAAAATTCTGCTTCGGCACTGCATTTCCTCAGGATTTCCTCTCCACAAGCCTGCTTGGAAGGGGATTGGCTTTCAAACCCTTCTGGTTATGAGGGAGCCTGTTCAGATCCAGGGAACTTTTGTTGCCAAAAGTATCTGGAGAGCCTGGGATTCTATCAAGCCTTGGCTTCGATGGACTGGAAATGGTTTTCGTGATGGTCTTTCTTTCAACCAGCAGAACATTTGGTGGTCTCCTCTTTTTTCCCAGCAAGGGATTCCTCTTGCCAAAATACAAGGAATTAGTGCTCTTCGGTTCCACAAGTGTGGAATTCAGACCCCTAAATATGTATTTTCCAGAAACACCATGAGTCTTCGATCCTGGGATGATCTCCGAGTTCAGTTTCAGCTCATCCGCCTAGATCGTCTGACTTTTGACTTGCTAGTTTCTGCCATTCCGCCTCACCTCTTGCACAAGTTGGGAATTTAGCCCGTCAGACTATGGTGGAAAGACTGGAAGTGGTATCTTGCCACTCCATTCACCAGTTACAAGCTGAAACTTGGGTATTCTTGGCTTATGCCTCATTTGCCCATGATTGATTCGCTCAATCACCGCTGGCATCTTTCCTCTTCATAGAAGAGCTGGGGGTGGAGATTTTGCATCATTTGGGATGCTGTTACTGAGCCTAAAATTTCTCATTTTTCCTGGTGTTTGTTATACCAGGGCTTTCCGTTGGGAGCTCGGCTTAGACATATGGGTGTTCCTGACCCCAAATGCCCTTTTTGTGGTCACTCAGAGACTCTCATGCATATTTTCTGGTTTTGTCATCATGCTCAAAATTACTGGAATTGGATTCATGACTTTTTTGCTCCCTTCAGGCCAGAACCCTTTTCTTGGCACATGATTCTCCTTGGTGACTCTCCCAGAATGCCTTCCCAGTTCACCCAAATTTGGCATTCTTTTCGGCTGGAAATTTTATTTACTTTGTGGAAAGATAGAAATGCTGTGCTTTTTTCTCACAGTTCTCAGGATATTCATGTTTCTCTTTTTGATAAAGCCTGTATTTGTAATAATGTCATGATGCAGATTCAGGTGCAAGCTGACAAAGTGGCCTTAGAGGTTGCCCACTTATAGGAGTTGCTCTAGCACTAGGGCAATGCCCCTTGCACTATTGCCCGAGTGCCTCCTGATTCTCTCGCAGCTGATTGTACAACACCCAGGGGGCGACATCGTAGCTGGAGTTCCTCTGCCAGACACTCCAAGACCCCCCGGCAATGGCGTCATTGTTCCCCCTCCCCACCTCCTCGGAGGGATACGGGTTCTGGGTGGCCTCTTGTGCTTGCTTCTACTGCTGTTGCTCGGCCTTCGGCCTCTACTCCTAATAATCAGGGAAAATTCCCTTGCCTGGTGCTGGCTATCTCGCCCAGGCAGGAGGAAGGAGAAGTTGAAAAAGAAGATCCTGAAGATGGCTGGGCCATCCCTAATCAAGCTCATGCGCCCACTGTCTGGGGCAAACCGGATGACAGAGATCCTCCTCCTTCTTCTGCTACTGCTCTCACAGCCTAAGAGGCTGGTTTTATATGTTTTTTGATTAATAGCTATTTATTTTCGGCCTATGTACCGTGTGAACTTGCGGGGTGAAATTTTTCCCCCGGCCCTTTTTTTGTGAATTTTGTACTTTAATATTTATATTAATAGTAAAGGCCTCTATTCATCAAAAAAAAATATACATTGAAAACTAGTTTTTCTTTTTGCATTCATTGCTTATGTACGTCATTTATTTGGGATGTTGAAATTTGGAAAAAATAAGTTCATTTACATTTGGTTTTTTGGTAGGAACTAGACTCCCTGATTTTTACCATTTTTCAGCAATAGAAAGTTAGCTTTAAAAATTAACAAAACATATCAAATCTAAGTAATTTCTTTTTTTAAATTATAGGCATAACTTCATCAATTTTTATACATTTCATTAGTTTACATCATCTTCAAATTCAAAATAGAAATGTCACTTTTATGCCATCAAAATTGAATAATTATAGTGGTGTTAACTTTTTTGTTAAATGGATATCCCCCTCAAACCACCGTCTGCTCCAACTCCTCTGGTGTATGCTTCCCCCGCACATATGCTGGTCCATCTGGAAGGAAAGAAACAATAGGATATTCAGGGAGATAGGCATCCAGCCTGAAACCTGTCTCCTTATCAGAACTAAGCTTCTGAGTGAAAATGCCAGGATGGCTAAATGGAAGCCCCCATCTAGCCCTCCTGCTGCCTGGGAAGCTAAGATAGCGGAATGCTGGAACCTCCTGAGTGGGTTCTCCAGGTTTGAAAGTACTAAAAAGACTACCAGAAAAGCTACCAAATGGACTGCCCCTCCTAGAGGCAGGATAAAATTAAACTTTGACACGGCAGTTAACAATCTTGGGCACGGTGGGGGAGGAGTGCTAAGAGACCACCATGGCACTTGCCTTCTGGCTTATGCAGGACCAATCAATAACTGTACTGTCACCCAGGCGGAAGGGACTACTCTTCTCTGGGGAATTAAACTTGCAAAACAAATGAATTTTAGACAGCTGGAAATCGAGGGTGATTCCAAAGTAATAAGAGGCAGTTAAAAGTGGAGCTGGTGCGGGTGGCAGACTAGACCCATTATTTTGGAGATCGGTGAGCTTCTTGAGAGCTTCCAGCATATATCTATAGGCCATACCTATAGAGAGCTAAACTCGGTTGCTGACTCATTGGCTGCAATTGGTCTAAAACAAACCAAACTAAATAGTTGGATGTTAGTTGGTGATTTACCTCTGATGACTCAGTGTATCATCGAGGGAGAAATGAATACAATATTCTAAATGTGCCAGGCTGGCTTATTTATTATGAACCCCTCCTCGATCATGTGTTGGCGTATTCGAGTTACTTGTGTGATTATGAAAGACAAAACTCAAAGCCCCATAAAGTTCAATAATTACCTTTTGTTCATGTGGAGTGATCATTGTCAGTGTAAAAAGGAATTTTTGGCGATTAATGGTAGTAATGCTATTATTACTATTTATGTTACCCAGGGATCCATTAGATTTGACAGTATGGAGCCCGATCTCCAAAATCCCCAAAACCGGCAGGGTATGTATAATTTTTTTTTGAAATGGATTTGTAAAAAAGAGTGGTTTTATATGGCATGCAACAACAGTTGGCTCTCAGACCCCAAGGATATTATGACGATTGAAGACCAGACCTCTGATATGGGGGGTAATGTTCTCTGTATTGAACCTGATAATATTGATGAAGCCTTTACTTCTGATCCACTAGTCACCCATTATTGCAAGGAAACTAGAATTTGGGGTTTCATGGAACACATGAAAGGTGGCCATGACGAGAGAATATCTAAACAGTTTGTTTCCTCCTGGAACAACAGAAATGTCTCGGTGGGAGGCATTCACTTTTATCTCAATGAGGAGGTCATCACTGAGGCTATGGGGCTCCCTATGGTGGGGAGAAAGTACAAAAAGACTAGTCAGACTGCCGACCATACCAGCCTAAAACAATTTTTCAAAGAAGGGGCGCTGCCGGTCAGGAAATAGGGGGTTTCAACAGAGAAGAGCTACTGGACTTCTGGCCAAAAATTTGTCTCATTATCATGAAGTATTTCACGCTTGAAGGTAAGTTCACGATGTTTTACAACTACCACTTACCTTTCCTGAATCACATTAGGAACAAAGATTTAATTTCCATACCGTTTTATCTTGTGCACTCTATTGAAAGCAATATCCTTGATATCAAAAGAAACCCTAATAGAGCTATCCTCCACCAAGGCCTCCTCCTTTGTCTTTTCCAGTTTCACAAAGCCATATGCCCGGCACCCCAACCCCCTCTGATTATCCAGATGATGCCCTAGGAGATGCCTGCTAAAAAAGCCGAAAAGACCTCCAACTCCTCCTCCTGGTCCATCCGTATCACTCAAGGGCCTGTGGAGTCTGAGAAAAAAACCCGTAAAAAAAGTATTAAGATCCCCACCCATAAGAAGGACGGCCAGGAGGATTCTTATGTTTCGGACTCCGTGGATTACATTGAAGGGAAAGGGGTTGACAGCACACCTGAGACGGATTACAAGCCCAAAAAATAGAAAATTATGGAAACCCAAGTCAATTTGGAGGTGGACCTAAGAGGTTCTGGCCGTAGGAGGTCTAATAGAATTGCCAAGGAACAATGCAAAATCAAGATGTTGGAAATGGCCTCCAAGGAGCTCTCCCTGACAGAAAATGCCTCCCACTCCACAAACTCTAGAAATGTTTCCTCGGAAGGCTATATGAGCCCGACTGGAAATACTCCCTTGACCAACCCCCAGAGAGCTATGGTAACCATCAAGAATGCCACCCCACCCCAAATCCCCCACAATGATCCCCAGGATAAACCTCTCTCCTCTGGCATGGAGGAAAAATGCAATTTCACAGGCACCCTTAAAAGAAAGTTTGTGATTATTGACAAGGAAATTGCAGAGATCAAAAAGAGTATGCAGGACATGATGAAACACTACATGAGGACCAAAAAATTTGCACTAAAGGTTATGCATGCCTCGGCGATGACCCTCTGTAATGTGCAGAAAAAGATGGCGGATGGCAAATTGGAAGCAGACGAGGATAACAAGGATCTGTTCCTGTTCCTCCAGGAGGAGTGGGTGAGAACCCTGTTGTCTAAATAGCTAGGAGGGAAGAATTAATGTTGCTGCCTATGGTTCAGGTTATTTTGGCTGGGCTTGTCCCTCAGTTCCCCTGTTCTGTGTTTGGGGTTAATTTTAAGTTTGTTATTTTGGTTTGGTTGAGCCCTGCGAGGCTTAGTGACAATATTTTTGATGCTACTGTTGATAGCAATTACTCTGGTTTAATCATTTTGAGTAGAACTGTTACTTTTGTTTTTTATAGAGGCAGAACTGGATTTGGTGTCTGTGATATCGTGCTAAACTGATGTAAGCTTTGACTAGTTCCATTAATATGTTGTTAATGTGCTACTAGTCCTCTATTCCACGGGCCAGCACCCTCTTGCTGCTTTTTCTATCAAAAACATTTTCCTTTATAGAAGTGTGACACGGGTTTGTATTTTTACATTTAAACCCTAAACCTAATCCTGGCATAAACCTAAACTCTTACTCGAACCCTAATGATAGCACTAACCATGATGTAAACCCTAACTTTGATAATAATCTTACTATAATATAACCATTGCACTTTTTTTAACTTTTAGTAATTAGCTGATAGAATTCCCTTGTGAAGTTGCTTGCAACCGGAATTTGACTCACACCAAAAAACCACTACTAAAAAATGATTTACAGAACTTAGTTTATAGTTTTCAGACAATGGTTTTGCAGACATAAAGTACATCTCTATGGAGACAAAGGACTCAAATTTAATGTTGCATGGTTGTTTCCAAGGAAAACTTGCAATAAATGTGAGTTGACCGCCAATAAGGCCCTCATGAAGGGAAAAATAGACGAAGACTGATTGGAAAATGGTATGGGAGAAAATGTGCAGAAAAAATGCAATGAAAACGACAGAGAAGAGAATGAGAATGATAGAGAAGAAATTACACAGAAAGAAGACAGTGAAAACAACGGAGAAGAAAATGTGCAAGTGGAAGAGAACAAAAATCTGAAACAACAAAAGGCATATGAATTGTTTGATTGCAATCTTCAACCTTCTTCTGGATGACTCAATCCATCATACGTGGGGATGCATCTATTGTTGCTTTACAGGAAGGCCTGGGCTTGCTTCCATCAACATCAAATACATTGTCTAAATAAACTTAAATATTTGTAATTTGAGGGGTTTTGATCCCATGAATAACCTGGTATTTTAGCAGAAGCAGGAGACTACTTGCGACAATGTTTTAATAATGGAAACATGGTTGCCCTTATCTTATCTGCATGCATTGAGTTCACAACTACTTTTCCCGGTCTCCACTATGGTTTAGTTTGTGCATTGCATGTTGCCCAATATTCAACAGTGCATTGTGTGTTGCCCAATATAAATAAAAAAATACCCAATATTCAATAGTGGTCACCCTGTCCCTGCAAGGGTTTGCACAAAATCAAAAGAAGCAGGATTTTAGTTTGGTATGTTGTTGAATTTTGGGTGAATTAGAGAGCATTTGAACAAGTTGGGGTTCTATTGTAGTGCTTTCAAATCTATCTTCTTGTATCCTCTTCTCTAATGCTTCTTTCAAACTTTCTATGACAACAATGGCAGATGGAATTTTGAACACAAAAAACACGTAGACTGGACTGTTGACAACACATAAAACTGTGCTGGACCATTTGTATATTTCAACCACTGAAGGATACCTCGTAAAGAGAGCATCAAGAATGATTTTGAATTGATAATGAAGGATTTCCAATCCTCTTTAATTTGTAATTACTTTGAACACCAAATTATGATTGTGGTGTTTTTCCCAATAAGACTATATGTATTAATCTGAGAATAATGGACTGCTAAAATCTGCAGTGACTCTAATACACCAATCTGTAGATGGACCGTTTGTTCCATTCAAATGTATTTGTAATAAGTAGTAATGGATTGAAATAATTCCTGATTTCTTGATTATCATAGTGGTTTTTTTATGGTATTATTTCTGATCGACAATGTATGTGTCCAAGCCTTACACAGTTGTTGTTCAAGCTTGATCCCCCAATGGATATGCAGTAGAAAATGAGAAAAAAAATATTTCTTGTCCTTTTGGCAGAGTAGTCAACTCTCTAATATGTATTTTGGAGGCATGATGTGATAAGTGACATCCCACAATCATGATTCAAACTAAATCACACTTTGTGATAAGTTAGTTTATAATTCATTTAACATCAACTGTAATTAGTTTAGTCGTAGCTTCTTAGAATACATAAGAACCGCTATTTCAAAAGTCAACGTTGGTGGTCCAGGATGAATCATTCTCTAGGCTATGAGATGCCTTGCTTATGAATATTGTTTTACACTTCCGTTGTCGTAAGATATTTGATATTAATTTAGTGATGATACTTCTTCAGCGGTATTGTTTCTTATCGCTAGAAGATTACTTAAATTGCTGAATGGGTCCTCCTTAAAAATTCCTATGACACTAGATTTGATTGGTTCTCATTATTCCCCACGATCCTTGGTGAAAGTAATAGATATATTAATTCCTGAGAACTATAATGAGTCATCAATGTTTGATCACTGCTGCAATGTATCCCCTGAAACTTCTAATGGAGTTGTATTATTATATAAAGAAACTTTGGTGCTTGTTATGTCGTCTGTATTCATGGATCAATGCTGAAAATCAATGCTTCTCTTCTGACTTATCCTAAGCATTGTCTTCCAATGTTTAATCTTGGAAGTCACTATTCTTTATAGGTGTGATATACTTTCTTCTTACACAAGATACTTTTTAAAGTCCCTTTAAATATCTCCCACTCCATCTAAACTCTTCCCTTATTTTGTCCTTCTAGACCTCTCCCACCCCCTTTTCCTACCGCACATCTTCTCTATTTATATGTGTTAGTATACAGTTTTTTCCTCTTCTCGAATTTAATCTCAGACTCTTTTAAGGAGAAAGGAAGAAGAATTAAAACTTAATACTAACAAATGAGTTTATCAAAGTAAACTCTCTGCAAATTATAAGGCGCAGCTACCTTCAAAAAAGATTTTCAATATGGTTTTATTGAACATAGAAAAGTAACATTATGTGTGCTTTTCACCAAAAAACACTTAAGGAAAACATTCAGTCCATCAACATGAAAAGAATGTGCAGGTTTTTGGAGAAAATCATCTATTTCTGTTTCAATATCAACCCTCAAATTTTATGAATCTAAACTTCAATAACAATTTACTCTGTCACTTCTAAGCACATAATCCATTCATATCACAGTTAAGCTTTATCCAACACAACTTATCTCCATAAGAAGATAAATCAGATAAGATAAACAGTAATATTTATAATTTCAAAAGCTTAAACATATACGTAACACCATAGGATATTTCATATATTCTGTAATACCAGTTTTCTGAAAACTTTGAAGTTAAGTTTTTTAGAAAATAGTTTCTATCCAACTCAGAGCCAAACCCTTAAACAATTAAAAGTTTCAAATAAATAGCCACGCAGGGCTGCAACAACTAACTTGGTAAAAAAAGTCTTTCTTGAAAAGTAAAAAAATCTCTAGATCCCCTAACTATCTTAAGCATTAAGCTATTAAAACTGGACTAGGAGAAAAAATTCCTCTGAGAAGCGGCCAAGTGTTCCAGGTGGTTAAGTAGTTGAGGTCACTGCAAGATGCGCTGCATTCCAATCTTCATATGTGGCTGTAAATGTGGATATTACCGGTTGATGTGGCAAACCAATAAAACCGATCCTCTGTTTCCAGACTTCTTTTTCTCTTTTGACCTCGGCTACCTATTCTTTGTGCATAACCAAATGACCTTGCTGAAGGATCATCATTGATTCTATCCGCGTGACTTTCATAAAATGCTCGTCTGTAGGTTCCTTCATCCTCTTGAGCTCGTCAAACCAAGTGTTCACATCCTTGATTATCTGTTCAACTGACTTATCTGTCCCTTCATGGTTTTCCTGTCACAACTTCATTTCTCCATTCTATGCATTCCTTTATAACATAAAGAACTTTATCATCCAGTCCTGACACTGACCTCTCTGTGAGAAACTTCTGCAAACCGTACTCCTCAACTTCTTCGATCCAATGGAGTTCTTTGGTCTAGGTTGTCTTTTTGAGCTCCCACTCTTTAATGTTGGCCTATGTTTTCTTTGCCAGGTGATTTCCTTCATTATGGGTCTAATCCAGATGACTTAATTGCTTGCCAACCTCTGATTTTACACGCTCAACCCAACCATTGAATGCTTTACTCATCGCCTTGCTTCTTTGAATTTGGTCAAGAAATTGTTGATTATTAGGGGATTTCATGTCAATGAAGGTCAACATTTCATTCAGAGGAAAAGGTTTAGGATGTTGGATGGCATTGATGTATTGGTCCATACTCTTCATAGCCTCTTTCATTTCTTGTTTATCTTTGGCATCTTTCCAGACTCTATTGGCAATTTTCTTGTTTGACACCTCAAAAAATCTCATATCAGTGGCTCTGGTGTCTCTTCCTAAATCCACTTTGGATATCTAAAAGTCTTGGACTAAAGCTTCTCCTTCACCATTGTCTTCATTAGGCTTTGCAATTTCTGCTATCTAGTGACCACTATTTTCATCGAAATCAATTTTGGATTCCATCTTCATTTTCTTAACTTTAGAAGATTTTCCCAGGTAGTTGCTTACTACATCATCAATGGGTACTGACAAAGGAACTACATTTCTTTTCTTGGCTACCGGGGTCTCCAGCCATGGTGGGGCAGCAGAAGATTTCTTTTAAGTATCATAGTTACTCAAAAGAGCTAATGAGTCTTTCGGAATGTCTTATGTTTCCTCCTGAATATGCTGAACATCTTCCATCTCAAGTACACTGTGGTCTTCAATTGTAATCGCCTTTGGATCTGGATCTGATGAATCTAACTCCACGAAGATGCTGGGAGTAGCTTTCTACCTCTGAACCCTCTCTTTTACCCTTTGACTTGATCTGATCAATCGAACTTCAGGTTCAGCTTGATCTTGAACTTGAACTTGAACTTGGGAAGAAATAGGTTCAAGTTCGGGTTAAACTTCAGGTTTAACTTTTCCTGCACAAGATTGATCAACACTTAAGTTAGTTAAAATAGAAGTTTTCTTCTTTGTTGTGCTCCTTTTTTTGGTTTTTTTCTTTTTTGTGGCTGACTGTAAAGGGGCAACAGAAACTCTTTTCTTTAACAACCACGCTTTCATTCTCTCGATCACTCTTTTCATTCTTATATATATATCATCTTCTTCTGGTACTATCCAATCTAGTTCAAGGATAGGGAGGGTCTCAACCTTCTCTAAGTATTGAGAGTCTAAGACATCAATTTCACTATCTTCCTCTATCCCATCTATATCCATATCCAGCCTAAAGGTGGTGATTTGCTTCAAAGTGAAATGGGACCACAGTCTTTTCCTTACCTCCAGTTCATCAGAATAGTTGGCCCAAAAATCCTCTAATTCAGGGATGTGCATGAATGTTTCTGGGACATTGAGATTTACTCCTACAAAGCCTCTATAGTCAAAATTGACCCTGGGAGTATAAGTTTGTAAACAAAGGGTATCCAATTCTTCCTTTATAGACAGCATTTTGGAGACTTTTGCACCTGTAATACCCTAATTCAATAGGGAAAAGAATACCTGAAGTTTTCTTTGAGGTCCCATATTTTTGTTCAACCAGAACAAGCTGTCTACATAGCTCCATTAAGACTATATCATCTAAACAAAATCTAGGAAGCCACAAGGATTCCTCATCAAACGATCCAACCCTAAGATATGTAAATCTTGGAAATTGTATGAAATAACAGCCATAAATATTGATCACCTGTTTAGCTTCTTCAAAAAGCCTGCAATTTTCTTTTCCCTGCAACTCATAAACTAACTTTCCTGAAAATATGTCATTTACTATTTTGAACAGACTGGAGAACTTTTCTTTCTATAAGCATGTGAAGTAATCATATATTTTCATATCACATGTCCATACTTCATGAGGTAATCCCTCCCAAGCCCTACAACATGCTAAGACATAAACAAGGTAGGAAGACATATAAAATGTTGTCAAATTTGTCACATTTAGGAGATTTATGTGGAGTTCCTCTACTATTAGGTCAGCCCAGTCTATAAACTTATCTCCTTCTATAATCTTCTGGATAAAGCAGTACATCTAGTTTTCCCAATGAAATGCATGAGGATTCCCTTTCACCCTGTTTAGAAGAAGAACCATATCAGCAATGTCTTTTTGAAAGTGTTCAATTGTCAGAGGCTTTGGCAACCTGGATCCTCCTTTCTATGGTTTTGCGAGCCATGCCTGGGCTATTGAGGAACTATATTTCTTCTTATTTTTCTTGTATACATGATCTGCTTCTGCATAAGTCCATAGTTCATACGGCTCTTTATCTAGAATTCGCAGGGCCGCCATTAACGTCTCTTGACTGATTTTGACCAAGATTTCTCCTGACACATCCTTAATACATCTATTCTTGGCGTCATACTTATTGGTGCACTACAACACCAGTTTAGGGAAAATTAGAGCTGGAGGAAATGCAACGGCTTCTAAAAGTCCGCTTCCTACTAGCTTCCTGGAAAAAGAACCCTCGAAAGCATTTCAAACTCTATTGCAGAGCTCCCCTAAGTTTACATTCAAGAAAAAGGTGTCCCCTATATCTAGAAGAGAAACTAACAGGTGGGTTCTAATCTCTTCTTTAGGAAGTTTCAGACAGAACAACGACATCTCACCAATATGAAGAGAAAAGACTTACAACATAGAAAGAGCCTCTGAAAACTGAAAACTACAACGGGGAAGATTAACTCACCAATTTCTTGCGCTCCTATTTTTTGTAAATTCCTCACCACCAATTCCGTTGCTCCTTCTACAGACGAAATAATTAACAAGAAAGCCTTAATTATTTCTCATTTATTCACAAATGCCTTATAAGATCCCTAATAAATCTTCAGAGCATGCCCATAATGAATTCTTTTAATGGAAGAATGATTGATTTAACTCCCAAGGAAAATCTCTTACAGCCAAATCTATATATTAATGACTCCCTTTACGTCATGCCGCCGACTGTCATTTCCAATTCTCACATGCACAAACCATCTGGCTGAGTGTGACAATCTTTGTACGATAGCTTCCAAAACATAATAAATACCTGGAGAATTGCAAAAAAAGAAATTTCCTTTTTTTGCAAGAGAAGAAAAAATTGCCAAATTCTACGTGTATAAGCCATTATATTACAAACGTGAACTTGAAATTAAACTAACTTAAGGTTCAGGACTAGGTTCAAGTTCAGGTTCATCTTTGAGACCGACAGAATCTTGAAGGATAGACAGAAATGGGTAATGGGTTGAACTTGAACTTGAACCGACTTAACATTATTCAACTTCAACTTCAACTTCAACTTCAACTTCAACTCCAAGACTTTTACTAACCAAGACTAAAATCGAAGGCTGAAAAAAGAACGAAGGTAACAACTGGCTCTGACTAGGGACCGGGACTATTCAGGACCGAGGAATAAAACTAGAAACTCAATTTGACAAAACAATTTAAACCTAAGAAAACTGGGCCGACTCACCACAACAAAACTTCTACTCCTACTGACACAAGCCAAAACTTATATACAAACAAGGAAAAGAAAAAACTTATAGCTGGTAAAGCTTGAGATCCTACCCATTATAAGATAGGGGTAGTTCATCTCCATCAATATATTTTAGCTTAAATCCATTCAGACCTAGAGCTTGAGAGACCTCGAAGGGACCCTTCCAGAGAGACTCGAACTTACCATGTCCTCCTCTTGGCTCTTGGCGCTTATCCCAGAGAAGGATCTTGTCACCCACCATAAATTTCCTTGCCCTAGCACGGCGGTCAAAAATCTCCTTCACCTTCAACTAATGACTGGTGATGTGATCTACTAACTCTGCCCTCTCTTCTTCTATTTTAGACAGATACAGGATCCTTTTCTCCAGTGAATTTTGGATAACTTCATTCTCCACGCACCTTTGTAACTTAGTTGAGGCTAATTCCAATGGGAGTGACAGCTGTGCTTCAATTCCAAAAACTAATTCAAATGGTGTCATACCAATAGCTCTCTTAGGAGAGGTTCTATCTGCCCATAATGCCTCATATAATCTTTTGTGCCAGTCTTTTCCCTTCTCATCTACCAATTTCTTCATGATATTAATCAGGTTCTTGTTTGTAGATTCTGCCTGACCATTTCCCTACGAAAAATAATCTGAAGAGTGGGATAAATTTATGCCATAGTCATAGCAGAAGAGTTGAATCTCTCAAGAGGATAAATTCTGAGCATTACCAGCCACTATCTTCAGGGGAACCCCAAATCTAGTGATAATATTTTCTTTTAAGAATCTGCAGACTATCTCAGAAGTGGTTACTTTGACTGGTATCACTTCCACCAACTTGGTAAAGTAATCAGTCACTATCGAGATATGTGTGTGTCTACCACTAGAAGTTGGGTTGATGGGACCAATAAAGTCTAACCCCCACTGTTGGAAAGGTTCTTCAATAACCACAGGTCTTAGCGGTAGAACGGCCAACTGAGGTTTTCCTAAAAAAAGTTTACACTTCTCACAATTTGTCACCCATCTGTATGCATCTTTAAAAGTTCTAGGCCAATAGTAACAATTTATTAGTATCTTAAAAGTTGTCACAGAAGAATAATAGTGTCCCCCGCATGCTTCATTGTGAAACGATTGCAATAACTTCTGTTGCTGTTCTTTGTCAACACATCACAAAAACATTCCATCCAATCCCCTCTTATACAGAACATTGTCTACTATGACATATTTTTCTGCCTTTAACCTCAAATTTCTTCTCTCTTTAGCTAATAGGTGTCTTGGAGGTTCTCCATAGGTCAGAAAGAAAGATACGTTAGAAAACCATGAGTCATTTGTCGCTAAAAACAGGCAATTGGGTAAACTCTGTTCTTCTTGATTTTCAGCCATCAGCTTACACAGGCCCTGTCCTCTCACCAAATTTGTGGGCTTAATCTCCAAATTGAACTCCTACACTTTTGTAACCCAACTAGCCCTATTATTTACCGCAAATTCTTGCTGAGTAAGAATAGTCTTGACGGCAGAATTCAGAACAAAGACCACAGAATGTGAATGCATTATATAGTATCAAAATTGCTTAACTACCTTTACTACTACAAACACCTGTTTCTCTATTTGTGAGTATCGTAACTCATGCTTCTTGAGTGGCACACTCATGAAGGAGATAGGTACTTCTTCACCATTCTCATTTTTTTTAATAGCACTCTAGACATTGTGTGTTCTGATGCATAACAGTAGATAATAAAATCTTTTTTGAAGTCTGGGTGTATCAATGTCAGAGCATTGGCTATGGCTTCCTTAATCTTGCCAAATGATTTGACAACTGGTTCATCCCACTTGAAATTTTTCTTCTCACTTAATAAATCCGCCATCAGTTTTGATGTCTCAGTGAAATTAGGTACGAACTTCCTCAAGAAGTTAACTTGACCAAACAAAGATTTAACCACTTTCTGATTAACAGGTAAACATAGCTGTTGAATAGCTTTGACTCTTTCTAGATCAATTTTAATACCTTCCTTTGAAACCAAATGACCCCGTAACTTACCTTCAGTCACGTAGAAGATCAATTCTTTGGATTCAGAGAAACACCATGATCCCTGCACCTTTGCAAAACTTCTTTCAGGTCCTTTAAGTGCTTCTTACGCCTTCGTGAGAAAATTGTCATGTCATCCAAGTAGATGGTGATGGTCTTGTTTAACAAATGACCAAAAGTGGAATTCATGGCCCTCTAAAATGTGGCTCCAACATTAATTAAGCTAAAAGGCATTCTTTTGTAGGCGAATGTGCCCCAAGGTGTGGTGAAGGCCATTTTGTGCTGGTCTTCCTCTGCAACACTGATTTGGCTATAACCTGAAAAACCATCAAGTAATGACAACATCCCCAAGCCAGCAACTGTCTGAAGAATCTGATCCATCATAAGTAGGAGAAATTATCTTTAAGACTTGACTGATTGAGGTTTCTAAAATCCACACATATTCTGATTTCTCCATTTCGTTTCCGCACAGGAACAATATTGGCCACCCATGTGGAATGATGTATTGGAAAGATGATTCTTGCTTGAAGCATTTTGTCAATCTCTTTAAAAATGGCATCTGACACCTTCGGATTGTATGTTCTTAATTTTTGATGGAACGGTGGTGCACTAGGCTTCAAGGGAATATGGTGTGTAAACTATCCTTGCCTAAAGTTCTTGAAGTCATCATAGGTCCAAGAAAATACATTGCCGTATTATTTCAATAACTTAGTGACGCGAACTCTTTCATCTTCATTACAACACAACCCCAAGTTAACCATCTTGGGATTGAACTCATCACCAATATTACTTTT
This sequence comes from Thuja plicata, assembly GCA_018584345.1. Classification (NCBI taxonomy): domain Eukaryota; kingdom Viridiplantae; phylum Streptophyta; class Pinopsida; order Cupressales; family Cupressaceae; genus Thuja; species Thuja plicata. Next base: position 4,398,135 of record MU226925.1, on the reverse strand, counting down.
TTCGTAATCACTTGAAGGAGGGGTGTCTGGCATGCCGGGGGAATTTAAATCACAATCTCTCCTATCAAACAGTCTCTCTAACTCCACCAATCCTTTGGGTATATATTTTCCTTTGAGTTGAATCACATCCTCTGAAACATCAGATTTCTTTCCTGGGTAGAACTCATGGTAGTCAGACTCTGACCCTTCATAATAGTTGTTTGAAAACTTATCCAAACCATGCAAAAATTAATTTATTTGAGCATCATCTCTAAACACTTGCCAGGAATGGGCATTATCAGGAACACTAGGCCTATGAATGACTTCAATGGTATAACGATCTTTTGTAAAATCTGCGTGTGGTATGAGCAATGATCCTGACCCTGCAAGAGCATCAGCTCTGGAGTTATATTCCCTAGGAATTGATTCAATTGAGAAAGCTTTGAACCACTTGAGTTCATCCCACACTCTATTTCTATAGTGCCTCAGTCTCTCATTCTTTACTGAAAACATGTTCTTGACTTGTTTGACAATAAGTTCTGCATCACCGCGTACCTTTAAAAATTTAATCCCCTTCTTCTTGGCTTCTTCTAGACCTAACAATAGAGCTTCATACTCTGCCATATTTTTAGTATTGTCCAACACAAGCTTAAATGAAAAAGGGAATTTGAGTCCAACAGGGGAAATGAGGACTACTCCAGCCCCTGAACCTATAGAAGAGCAACTGCCATCGAACTCAAGAGTCCAAAGGCCATCTTCATCTGTAACCGCTAACTTTGGGACATTATCCCCTGATAAGATAACATAACTAGCAAAATCAAATTCTTGATACAAGATTTGGGACTTGGGGTCTTCTGAGGGAAAAACCATGTATTTGGATTTGGGTTTTGGAAGAAGAGTGACTCTTTTATTTCCTATAGGAACTATGGCCTAAGACCAATCTAACTTTATTTTGCCACCAAGATCACTACAAAAGGTCCAACAAAGAAGCATACCGTAGCTGGCTGGAATATCAGCTACTGGAATGGTTAATTTCAATCTCTTATCTGGGAAGGCCTCTAGAGCAACCTGGGCATCTTTAATTTGACCTAGGAGAGGGACTTGTTTACCATCCATAGAATAGCAACACCCGAAGGTATCAATCATGGGGAGATCCAATGATTTGGCCATAGACGTAGACATAATATTATCTAATGCCCCTGAATCAATGATACTGTTCTTTAATTTGAAACAATGAATAAATAGGGACACATAAAAAGGTTCGGGTTTCAAGCCACTAGGAATAGTAAGAGCAAGTTTCTCAACAGGTTTTTGCTCAACTGTCTCTTCTTTCTTTGGAGACTTTCCTTTGAAGCATGCATTGCTTGTCCGTTGGTCTCTAGATTCGGTAGGGGAACCTTTGACATAAGTAACCAATTTATCTAACTCCTGGGGATTCATTTTTGGATATTCTGCAGCTGAGATTTGTACTTTTGAATTATTACAAAAATCAACTATATTAAAAGCAGAATCAAAATCAGACCTTTTCATGACTTGTTCTTCCGAACTGTTTGCTTTCAGAATCTTTGGGTGGTCATTGACTTGCTCGTCACTACCTTTAGCTATTGCATTTGCCCAATTACCCACTTTTCCTCCACACTGGTTTCTAGTCAAAATTGAGCAAGAGCACTAACAGATTTGACCCTAAATTGCGACCAAACTTTTCGACCAACTTGTAAAATTGGTTTGTTTGGTCGCAATATAAAAGTTAACTTTTCTTTTTTTTACTTTTATGCCCGTGTTGGTCGAAATTGTGACCAACACGTGCATAAAGGTAAAAAAAAAAAGAAAATGTAACTTCATTTTATACACTTCAATTACCGTTTGCGCGCAGAGCGAAACAAGTGCAGCCGAGGACCAAGGAGCGCGAAGGAACCAAGGAGCGCAAAGTCTTCCTCTCTGAAACAAGATTCTTGGTCTATTTAGGTAATCAAGACTACCTGTTCCAACAGATGCCCATTCCTATGTTTTTTTTTAGGGAACAGAGTGGAGTTTATTTTTTTAGGCACAACAGAAATATGTGTACATGTATCTGGATGCAAAACTCGGCTTTTGCCAACTATTTTCTAAAACGTCGTGTAGATA
>MU226925.1:4379831-4395932 GCA_018584345.1 Thuja plicata | reverse complement strand
TAGAGCGCACTTAACTACGGAGTTTCCTCCATGGTTAAACCCACTCTGCTTGCATCCTCATTTGCAAAACCTTCACCAAGTGTTGTGCCTTATGAACCATCCATTAGAAATCCCCTTAAGCTTATTAGTTGATAAGATTAAGGGGCTTTCTAATGGATGGTTCATAAGGCACAACACTTGGTGAAGGTTTTGCAAATGAGGATGCAAGCAGAGTGGGTTTAACCATGGAGGAAACTCCGTAGTTAAGTGCGCTCTAGCTGGAGTGGTACAGGGATGGGTGACCTCCCGGGAAGTCCCGGTCCTTCACCTCTTTGAGCATCACCCAGAGCCAATGAGACTCAAAAAACTACACAGTTGAATCCAAGTAGAATTAAAAAAAAAATCAATTGGTACAATTTTATTTTTTGTTTAAAAATAGGGCAATGGTCAAAATTTTGACCAATTCCCTTTTTATTTGCACCAAAGTGTTGGTCACAATTTCGACCAATGCCCGTATTTTTTCCACCAACTATTGGTCAGAATTTCAACCAATACCTTGGTGGAAAGCAAAGCATCCACGTCGAAATCTCTGAAATAGGTGGTCGCAATTTCGACGGATGTAGAAACTCGTTTCCACCAAATATTGGTCGGAATTTTGACCAATACCTTGGTGGAAAGAAAAGCATCCACGTCGAAATCTCTGAAACAGGTGGTCACAATTTCGACCGATGTATTGACTCATTTCCATCAAATATTGGTCAGAATTTTGACCATATATTGGTCAAAATTTTGACCATTACGAGAAGAGCTTTCGACGTTCATTCTGTGCTTTCCACCAACGTTTTGGTGGAAATTTTGACCATATATTGGTCAAAATTCTGACCATTTCCCTACAGATTTCGATGGCTATTTCTATCAAATTGAGGAAGAGCTACAGTCAAAATTTTGACCTCTATGTTGGTCAAAATTGTGACCAATAATAAAAACATCAAAATTTCGACAAAAAAAGACCGACGAAAGGTTTGGTCGTGCATTCGACCAATTACTGTCAAAATTTTGACCAATTTTCGTCAAAATTTGAGGTCAAATTTACTAGTGGAGGTATCCTCTAAAGTTAGCAATATGTCTCCCCCCTTTCAGAGTTTGATTCATAGTCAAGGTAAAAGTTTCCAGAGTCGTGAGGCACTTCAGAGGATATGTCTTCAATATTCACCTTAGTTGTAGCTTCTTTCTAAGCTTCAAGCTGTATGTGCCTTATATTTTTAGGGCATGAAATTCCGTCATGTTCATTTGTAAGATGGAAAATACACATATTTCTTTTATTTGGTGGAGGTTCAATTTGCAGTCTCTGTTGAGGAGACAAATTAAACTATTTTCCAAGGGCTAAGGACCCCTGAATTGGATATTTCCATGGGATATCTTGGTAAGGGCTGGTAGTTTTAGGCAATTGTTGCTTGATGGTTATCAAGTCATTCATCAATCTTTGAATCGCAGGATCTGATGATGAAGAAGTAGAAGGTTGAGAACTAGATGCCTGAACATCTTTTCTCCATTTAGCACTTGTAATGAGATCATCTTCTAGTTCAATAGCCAGAGTCTAGGAAGCTGTTAAGGTGGCTAGTCTAGCTCTTTTTAAAGGAAATGCAACATCGAGTGGCATAGCATTTAAGAAAAAACCTTTTTGATTTTCATCGTTGGGTCTACTTGCAGCTGGAATCACTTGGATTCCTTTGTTGAATCTTGCTACAAACTCCCTCATGGGTACTTGAATCTCCTTCTTCATTTGACTTAATTGAATCAGAAGTGTATTTGCATCATCAACCAATTTGAACCTTGTCTCAAATGTCATTTTCATTGTATCCTAGTCTGTAATGGAGGCATGTGGTAAACTGTGGGACCACTCGGCTGTAGCCTCTATTAAGGTCAAGACAAAAAGCCTGACAGCCACATCCAGAGTGCCCACTGCTAAAACTTTGCATGCTGTATTAAAAGCATTCAGATGATCCTCAAGGGTTTTCTTTCTATCACCACTAAATTTGGGTAGGATATCACGACCTTTAGGTAGATTTCCCATATTTGCTCGTAAGCTTAAAGGTCCTACGGCTGCACCACAGGGTTGATTGTGTGCCATGGGAGGCAAGATCAAATTCAATGGTTGTAAATTTATGTAAGTGGGGGCTACAGTTCTTGGTGAGACCAAGGAAATAAAATTGGTTAGAGGAGGAGACTCAATGGGAGAAGAGGGCCTACTAGCAGTTTTATAACGTCTTCGCCTAGAATTATTTTGGGGTTTAAAATTGAGTTTCACTAAATCTTCAAAATTAGAATCTACAAGCCCTTTTTCTTTATCTCCTCTTGTAAATCTTTTATCAGCCAGCTTACTGAGTTTGAACTGAGATAGATAAAATCAACTATTCTTAGGGCCTTTGGACTGCCCTGTCCACTACAACAGCCTTCTAGGCTACAGGCAAACCTCTGAGCCACTCCCTGATTTCTTCTTCTTCTTCAAGGGTTAACCTTACTTGATGGTATTTCTAATTGTTTTTTCTCAAATTCCAAGTTGTTGGATTAAGGTCAGCGATTATGTCCTCTTGAGTATCGGAAAAATTGAGGTCTAGTTGTAAAACTGGAGGAATTTCTTGTTGACCAGGGGTAACTTCAACGGGCAACACCATAGTTGGTCATTGAATACAAAAAAACCTGATCTATCCTTACAAGTTCCCCAGTAGAGTCGCCAAAACCTGTTAGTATATAGTTTTTTCCTCTTCTCAAATTTAATCTCAGACTCTTTTAAGGAGAAAGGAAGAAGAATTAAAACTTAATACTAACAAATGAGTTTATCAAAGTTAACTCTCTACAAATTATAAGGCGCAGTTACCTTCAAAAAAGATTTTCAATATGGTTTTATTGAACATAGAAAAGTAACATTATGTGTGTTTTTCACCAGAAAACACTTAAGGAAAACATTCAGTCCATCAACATGAAAAGAATGTGCAGGTTTTTGGAGAAACTCATCTATTTCTGTATCAATATCAACCCTCAAATTTTATGAATCTAAACTTCAATAACAATTTACTCTGTCACTTCTAAGCACAAAATCCATTCATATCATAGTTAAGCTTTATCCAACACAACTCATCTCCATAAGAAAATAAATCAGATAAGATAAACAGTAATATTTATCATTTCAAAAGCTTAAACATATACGTAACACCATAGGATATTTCATATATTCTGTAATACCAATTTTCTGAAAACTTTGAAGTTAAGTTTTTTAGAAAATAGTTTATATCCAACTCAGAGCCGAACCCTTAAACAATTAAAAGTTTTCAATAAATAGCCATGCATGGTTGCAACAACTAACTTGGTAAAAAAAGTCTTTCTTGAAAAGTAAAAAAATCTCTAGATCCCCTAACTATCTTAAGCATTAAGCTATAAGAATTGGACTGGGAGCAAAAACGCCTCTGAGAAGCTGCCAAGTGTTCTAGGTGGTTAAGTAGTTGAGGTCACTGCAAGACACACTACATTCCAATCTTCATATGCAGATGTAAACGCAGATATTACTGGTTGATGTGGCAAACCAATAAAACTGATCCTTTGTTTCCAGACTTCTTTTTCTCTTTTGATCTTGGCTACCTTTTCTTTGTGCATAACCAAATGACCTTGCTTAAGGATCATTATTGATTCTATCTGCTTGACTTTCATAAAATGCTCGTCTGTAGGTTCCTTCATCCTCTTAAGCTCATCAAACTAGGTGTTCACATCCTTGATTATCTGTTCAACTGACTTATCTGCCACTTCATGGTTTTCCTGGCACCATTCATCAATCCATTTTATATCATTAGAAAGGATCTCCTTAATATTTCCCAGCCCTTTCATGAGATCCTTTACTTCAGAAATTCCCATAGCCACAACTTCATTTCTCCATTCTATGCATTCCTTTATAACATAAAGAACTTTATCATCCAGTCCTGACACTGACCTCTCCGTGAGAAACTTCTGCAAACCGTACTCCTCAACTTCTTCAATCCAATGGAGTTCTTTGGTCCAGGTTGTCTTTTCAAGCTCCCACTCTTTAATGTTGGCCTTTGTTTTCTTTGCCAAGTGATTTCCTTCATTATGGGTATGATCCAGATGACTTAATTGCTTGCTAACCTCTGATTTTACACACTCAACCCAATCATCGAATGCTTTACTCACCGCCTTGCTTCTTTGAATTTGGTCAAGAAATCATTGATTATTAGGAGATTTCATGTCAATGGAGGCTGGCATTTCATTCAGAGGAAAAGGTTTAGGATGTTGGATGGCATGGATGTATTGGGCCATACTCTTAATAGCCTCTTTCATTTCTTGTTTATCTTTGGCATCTTTCCAGACTCTATTGGCAATTTTCTTGTTTGACACCTCAAAAAATCTCATATCAACGGCTCTGGTGTCTTTTCCTAAATCCTCTTTGGATATCTGAAAGTCTTGGACTGAATCTTCTCCTTCAGCATTGTCTTCTTTAGGCTTTGCAATTTCTGCTATCTAGTGACCACTGTTTTCATCGAAATCAAGTTTGGATTCCATCTTCATTTTCTTAATTTTAGAAGATTTCCCTAGGCACCTCCTTACTACATCATCAATGGGTACTGATAAAGGAACTACATTTATTTTCTTGGCTGTTGGGGTCTCCAGCCATGGTGGGGCAGCATAAGATTTCTTTTGAGTATCATAGTTACTCAAAAGAGCTAATGAGTTTTTCAGAATGTCTTTTGTTTCCTCCTGAATATGCTGAACATCTGCTATCTTAGGTACACTATGGTCTTCAATTGTAATCACCTGTGGATCTAGATCTAATGAATCTAACTCCACGAAGACACTCAGAGTAGCTTTCTGCCTCTAAACCCTCTCTTTTACCCTTTGACTTGATCTGATCAACCGAACTTCAGGTTCAGCTTGATCTTCAACTTGAACTTGAACTTGGGAAGAAATATGTTCAAGTTCGGGTTCAACTTCAGGTTTAACTTTTCCTGCACAAGATTGATCAACACTTAAGTTATTTAAAATAGAAGTTTTCTTCTTCGTTGTATTCCTTTTTTGGTTTTTTTCTTTTTTGTGGCTGACTGTAAAGGGGAAACAGAAACTCTTTTCTTTAACAACCATGCTTTTGTTCCCTCGATCACTCTTTTCATTCTTATATATATATCATCTTCTTCTGGTACTATCCAATCTAGTTCAGGAATAGGGAGGTTCTTGACCTTCTCTGAGTATAGAGAGTCTAAGACATCGATTTCATTGTCTTCCTCTACCCCATCTATATCCATATCCAACCTGAAGGTGGTGATTTACTTCAAAGTGAAACAGGACCACAGTCTTTTACTTACCTCCAGTTCATCGGAACAGTTGGCCCAAAAATCCTCTAATTCAGGGATGTGCATGAATGTTTCTGGGACATTGAGATTTGCTCCTACAAAGCCTCTATAGTCAAAATTGACCCTGGGAGTATAATTCTGTAACCAAAGGGTATCCAATTCTTCCTTTATAGACATAGCATCTTGGAGACTTTTGCATCTGTAATACCCTAATTCAATAGGGAAAAGAATACCTGAAGTTTTCTTTGAGGTCCCAGATTTTTGTTCAACCAGAACAAGCTGTCTACATAGCTCCATTAAGACTATATCATCTAAAGAAAATCTAGGAAGCCGCAGGGGTTCCTCATCAAATGCTCCAACCCTAAGATATGTAAATCTTGGAAACTGTATGAAATAACAGCCATAAATATTGATCACCTATTTAGCTTCTTCAGAAAGCCTAAAATTTTCTTTTCCCCGCAACTCATAAACTAACTTTCCTGAAAATCTGTCATTTACTATTTTGAACAGACTGGAGAACTTTTCTTTCTGTAAGCATGTGAAGTAATCATATATTTTCATATCACATGTCCACACTTCATGAGGTAATCCCTCCCAAGCCCTACAACATGCTAAGACATAAACAAGGTAGGAAGACATATAAAATGCTGTCAAATTTGTCATATTTAAGAGAATTCTATGGAGTTCCTCTGCTATTAGGTCAGCCCAGTCTATAAACTTATCTCCTTCTATAATCTTCTAGATAAAGTGGTACATCTAGTTTTCCCAATGAAATGCATGAGGATTCCCTTTCACCCTATTGAGAAGAATAACCATATCAGTAATGTCTTTTCGAAAGTGTTCAATTGTCAGAGGCTTTGGCAACCTGGATCCTCCTTTCTCTGGTTTCGCAAGCCATGCCTGGGCTATCAAGGAACTATATTTCTTCTTATCTATCTCGTACACATGATCTACTTCCGCATAAGTCCATGGTTCATATGGCTCTTTATCTGGAATTTGCTGGGCCGCCATTAATGTCTCTAGACTGATTTTGACCAAGATTTCTCCTAACGCATCCTTAATACATCTGTTCTTGGCGTCATACTTATTGGCACACTCCAACACCAATTCAGGGCAAATTAGAGCTGGAGGAAATGCAGCGGCTTCTAAAAGTCTGCTTCCTACTAGCTTCCTGGGAAAAGAACCCTTGGAAACATTTTGAACTCTATTACAGAGCTCCCCTAAGTTTACATTCAACAAAAAGGTGTCCCCTATATCTGGAAGAGAAACTAACAGGTGGGTTCTAATCTCTTCTTTAGGAAGTTTCAGACAGAACAACAACATCTCACCAATATGAAGAGAAAAGACTTACAACAGAGAAAGAGCCTCTGAAAAATGAAAACTGCAAAGGGGAAGATTAACTCACCAATTTCTTGCACTCCTATTTTTTGTAAATTCCTCACCACCAATTCCATTTCTCCTTCTATAGATTAAATAATTAACAAGAAAGCCTTAATTATTTCTCATTTATTCACAAATGCCTTATAAGATCCCTAATAAATCTTCAGAGCATGCCCATAATGAATGCTTTTAATGCAAGAATGATTAATTTAACATGTCCAGGCACTCTTATTTAATCCGCCCGGTATTTCGGCATGAATATCTCAACTCCCAAGTAAAATCTCTGATAGCCAAATCTGTATATTAATGACTCCCTTTACGTCATGCCACCGACTATCATTTCCAATTCTCACATGCATGAACCATCTGGCTCAGTGTGACAATCTTTGTACGATAGCTTCCAAAACTTAATAAATACCTGGAGAGTTGCAAAAAAAGCAATTTCCTTTTTTTTGCAAGAGAAGAAAAACTTGCCAAATTCTCCGTGTATAAGCAATTATATTACGAACGTGAACTTGAACTTGAACTAACTTAAGGTTAAAGACTAGGTTCAAGTTCAGGTTCATCTTTGAGACCAACAAAATCTTGAAGGATAGAAAGAAATGGGTAACGGGTTGAACTTGAACTTAAACCGACTTAACATAATTCAACTTCAACTTCAACTCCAACTCCAAGACTTTTACTGACCAAGACTAAAATTGAAGGCTGAAAAAAGAACAAAGGTAACAACTGGCTCTAACTAGGGACTGGGAATATTCAAGACTGAGGAATGAATCTAGAAACTCAATTTGACAAGACAATTTAAACCTAAGAAAACTGGGCCGACTCACAACAACAAAACTTCTACTCCTACCGACACAAGCCAAAACTTATATACAAACAAGGAAAAGAAAAAACTTCTAGCTGGTAAAGCTTGAGCTCCTACCCATTATAAGATAGGGGTAGTTCATCTCTATCAATATATTTCAGCTTAAACACATTCGGACCCAGAGCTTTAGAGATCTCAAAGGGACCCTTCCAGAGAGACTCAAACTTACCATGTCCTCCTCTTGGCTCTCGGCGCTTATCCCAAAGAAGGATCTTGTCACCCACCATAAATTTCCTTTTCCTAGCACGATAGTCAAAAATCTCCTTCACCTTCAACTGATGACTGGTGATGTGATCTACTAACTCTGCCCTCTCTTCTTCTATTTTAGAAAGATACTGAATCCTTTCCTCCAGTGAATTTTAGAAAACTTCATTTTTTGTGCACCTTTGTAACTTAGCAGAGGCTAATTCCAATGGGAGCGACAACTGTGCTTCAACTCCAAAGTCTAATTCAAATGGTTTCATACCAATATCTCTCTTAGGAGAGGTTCTATCTGCCCATAATGCCTCATATAATCTTTTGTGCCAGTCTTTTCCCTTCTCATCTACCAGTTTCTTCATGATATTAATTAGGTTCTTGTTTCTAGATTCTGCCTTACCATTTCCCTGTGGAAAATAATCTAAAGAGTGGGATAAATTTATTCCATGTTCATAGCAGAAGATTTGAATCTCTTGAGAGGAGAAATTCTAAGCATTATCAGCCACTATCTTCAGGGGAACCCCAAATCTAGTGACGATATTTTCTTTTAAGAATCTGCAGACTATCTCAGAAGTGGTTACTTTGACTGGTATCGCTTCCACCCACTTGGTAAAGTAATCAATCACTGTCAAGATATGTGTGTTTCTACTACGAGAAGTTGCATTGATGGGACCAATAAAGTCTAACCCCCACTGTTGGAAAGGTTCTTCAATAACCACAGGTCTTAGCTGTAGAGCGGCCAACTGAGGTTTTCCTGAAAAAATTTTACACTTCTCACAATTCACCACCCATCTGTATGCGTCTTTAAACATTCTGGGCCAATAGAAACAATTTCTCAGTATCTTAAAAGCTGTCACAGAAGAAGAATAGTGTCCCTCGCATGCTTCATTGTGAAATGATTGCAATAACTTCTGCTACTATTCTTTGTCAACACATCGCAAAAACATTCCATCCAATCCCCTCTTATACAAAACATTGTCTACTATGACATTTTTTTCTTCTTTTAACCTCAAATTTCTTCTCTCTTTAGCTGATAGGTGTCCTGGAGGTTATCCGTAGGTCATAAAGAAAGCTACGTCAGAAAACCATGAGTCATTTGTCGCTACAAATAGGCAATTGGGTAAACTCTGTTCTTCTCGACTTTCAGCCATTAGCTTACACAGGCCCTGTCCTCTCACCAACTTCGTGGGCTTAATCTCCAAATTGAACTCCTGCACTTTTGCAACCTAGCTAGCCCTTTTATTTACAACAACTTCTTGCTGAGTAAGAATAGTCTTGACAGAAGAATTCAGAACAAAGACCACAAAATATGAATGCAATATATAGTATCAAAATTGCTTAACTGCCTTTACTACTACAAACGTCTGTTTCTCTATTTGTGAGTATCATAACTCATGATTCTTGAGTGGCACACTCATGAAGGAGATAGGTACTTCTTCACCGTTCTCATTTTTTTGTTAATAGCACTCCAGACATTGTGTGTTCTGATGCATAACAGTAGATAATAAAATCTTTTTTGAAATTTGGGTGTATCAATGTCAAAGCATTGGCTATGGCTTCCTTAATCTTTCCAAATGATTTGACAGCTGGTTCATCCCACTTGAAATTTTGCTTCTCGCTTAATAAATCCACAATCAGTTTTGATGTCTCAGCGAAATTAGGTACGAACTTCCTCTAGAAGTTAACTTGACCGAAGAAATATTTAACCCCTTTCCAATTAATAGGTAGACACAACTGTTGAATAGCTTTGACTCTTTTGGGATCAATTTTAAGACCTTCCTTTGAAACCAAATGACCTATTAAATTACCTTTCGTCACGCAGAAGATCGACTTCTTTAGATTCAGAGAAATACCATGACCCCTGCACCTTTGCAAAACTTCTTTCAGGTCCTTTAAGTTCTTCTTACACCTCTGTGAGAAAATTTTCATGTCATCCAAGTAGATGGTGATGGTCTTGTTTAACAAATGACCAAAAGAGGAATTCACGGCCCTCTAAAATGTGGCCCCAGCATTAATTAAGCCAAAAGGCATTCTTTTGTAGGCGAATGTGCCCAAAGGTGTGGTGAAGGCCGTTTTGTGCTGGTCTTCCTCTGCAACACTGATTTGGTTATAACCCAAAAAACCATCAAGTAATGACAACATCTCTGAGCCAGCTACTTTCTTAAGAATCTGATCCATCATAGGTAAGGAAAAATTATCTTTAAGACTTGACTAATTGAGGTTTTAAAATCCACGCATATTCTAATTTCTCCATTTTGTTTCCGCATAGGAACAATATTTGCCACCCATGTGGAATGATGTACTGGAAAGATGATTCTTGCTTGAAGCATTTTGTCAATCTCCTTAAAAATGGCATCTGACACCTTCGAATTGTATGTTCTTAATTTCTAACAGAACGGTGGCACACTGGGCTTCAAGGGAATATGGTGTGTAAGCTGTCCTTGCCTGAAGTTCTTTAAGTCATCATAGGTCCAAGAAAATACGTTATCATATTCTTTCAATAACATAGTGACACAAACTCTTTCATCTTCATTACAACACAACCCCAAGTTAACCATCTTGGGATTGAACTCATCACCAATATTAACTTTTTCATAATCACTTGAAGGAGGGGTGTCTGGCATGCCGGGGGAATTTAAATAACAATCTCTCCTATCAAACAGTCTCTCTAACTCCACAAATCCTTTGGGTATAGAATTTCCTTTTAGTTGAATCATATCCTCTGAAACATCAGATTTCTTTCCTAGGCAGAACTCATGGCAGTCAGACTCTGACCCTTCATAATAGTTGTTTGAAAACTTATCCAAACCCTACAGAAATTCATTTATTTGAGCATCATCTCTGAACAGTTTCTAGGAATGGGAATTATCAGAAACACTAGGCCTATGAATGACTTCAATGGTATAACGATCTTTTGTAAAACCTATGTGTGGTATGAGCAATGATCCTGACCCTGCAAGAGCATCAGCTCTGGAGTTATATTCCCTAGGAATTGCTTCAATTGAGAAAGCTTCGAACCACTCGAGTTCATCCCACACTTCATTTCTCTAGTGCCTCAGTCTCTCATTCTTTACTAAAAATATGTTCTTGACTTGTTTGACAATAAGTTCTACATCACCGTGTACCTTTAAAAGTTTAATCCCCTTCTTCTTGGCTTCTTTTAGAATAAACAGTAGAGCTTCATACTCCATTGTATTATTATTATTTTCAAACACAAGCTTAAATGAAAAAGGGAATTTTAGTCCAGCAAGGGAAATGAGGACTACTCCAGCCCCTGAACCTATAGAAGAGCAACTGCCATCGAACTCAAGATTTCAAAGGCCATCTTCATCTGTAACCGCTAACTTTGGGACATTATCCCCTGATAAGATAACATAATTAGCAAACTCAGATTCTTGAATCTACAAGACTTGGGACTTAGGGTCTTCTGAGGGAAAAACCGTGTATTTGGATTTGGGTTCTGGAAGAAGAGTGACTCTTTTATTTCCTATAGGAACTGTGGCCTGAGACCAATCTAACTTTATTTCACCATCGAGATCCATACAAAAGGTCCGACAAAGAAGAATACTGTAGTTGGCTGGAATATCAGCTAAGAATGGTTAATTTCAATCCCTTATCTGGGAAGGCCGCTAGAGCGACCTGGGCATCTTTAATTTGACCTAAGAGAGGGACTTGTTTACCATCCATAGAATAGCAACACCTGAAGGTATCGGTCATGGGGAGATCCAATGCTTTGGCCACAGACATAGGCATAATATTATCTGATGCCCCTGAATCAATGATACAGTTGTTTAATTTGAAACCATGAATAAATAGCGAAACATAAAAAGGTTCGGGTTTCAAGCCACTAGGAATAGTAAGAACAGGTTTCTCGACAGGTTTTTGCTCAATTGTCTCTTCTTTCTTTGGAGACTTTCCTTTGAAGCATGCATTTCTTGTCTGTTGGTCTCTAGATTTGGCAAGGGAACCTTTGACATAAGTAACCAATTTATCTAACGCCTGGCGATTCATTTTTTGATATTCTTTAGCTGAGATTTGTACTTCTGAATTATTACAAAAATCAACTAGATTAAAAGCGGAATCAAAATCAGACCTTCTCATGACTTGTTCTTCCAAGTTGTTTGCTTTCAAAATCTTTGGGTGGTCGTTGACTTTCCCGTCACTACCTTTAGCTATTGCATTTGCCCAATTACCCACTTTTCCTCCACGCTAGTTTCTAGTCAAAATTGAGCAAGAGGTATCCTCTAAAGTTACCAATATGTCTCCCCCCTTTCAGAGTCTGATTCATATTCAAGGTAAAAATTTCCAGAGTCACCAGGCACTTTAGAGAATATGTCTTCAATATTCACCTTAGCTGCAGCTTCAAGCTGTATGTGCCTTATATTTTCAGGCCATGAAATTCCCTCATGTTCATCTATAAGATGGAAAATACACATATTGCTTTTATTTGGTGGAGGTTCAATTTGTAGTCTCTGTTGAGTAGGAGGCAAATTAAACTATTTTCCAGGGGCTGAGGACCCCTGAAATGGATATTTCCATTGGATATCTTGGTAAGGGCTGGTAGTTTTAGGCAATTGTCACTTGATGGTTATCAAGTCATTCATCAATCTTTGAATCACAGTATCTGATGATGAAGAAGTAGAAGGTTGAGAACCAGATGCCTGAACATCTTTTCTCCATTTACCACTTGTAATGAGATCATCTTCTAGTTCAATAGCCAAAGCCTGGGCAGCTGTTAAGGTGGCTGGTCTAGCTCTTTTTAAAGGAAATGTGACATCGAGTGGCATAACATTTAAGAAAAAACCTTTCTGATTTTCATCATTGGGTCTACTTGCAGCTGGAATCACTTGGATTCCTTTGTTGAATCTTGCTACAAACTCCCTCATGGGTACTTGAATCTCCTTCTTCATTTGACTTAATTGAATTAGAAGTGTATTTGCATCATCAGCCGATTTGAACCTCGTCTCAAATGCCATTTTTATTGTATCCCAGTCGGTAATGGAGGCATGTGGTAAACTATGGGACCACTCAGCTGTAGCCTCTATTAAGGTCAAGACAAAAATCCTGACAACCACATCTAGAGTGCCCACTACTAAAACTCTGCATGCTATATTAAAAGCAGTTAGATGATCCTCAGGGGTTTTCTTTCCATCACAACTAAATTTGGGTAGGATATCACGACTTTTACGTAGATTTCCCAGATTTTCTCGTAAGCTTAAAGGTCCTATGGCCACACCCCAGGGTTGATTGTGTGCCATGGGAGGAAAGATAAAATTCAATGGTTGTAAATTTATGTAAGTGGGGGCTATGGTTCCTGGTGAGACCAAGGAACTAAAATTGGTTAGAGGAGGAGACTCAGTGGGAGAAGAGGGCCTACTAGTAGTTTAATAATGTCTTCACCTAGAAGGAGTTTGGGGTTTAAAATTGAGTTTTTCTAAATCTTTAAAATTAGAATCTACAAGCCCTTTTTCTCTATCTCCTCTTGTAAATCTTTTATCAGCCAGCTTACTGAGTTTGAACTGAGACAGATAAAATCAACTATTCTTAGGGCCTTCAGACTGCCTTGTCCACTACAGCAGCCTCTTGGGCTACAAGCAAACCTCTGAGCCACTCCCTGATTTCTTCTTCTTCTTCAAGGGTTAACCTTACTTGATGGTATTACTGATTGTTTCTTCTCAAATTCCAAGCTATTACATTAAGGTCAGCGATTATGTCCTCTTGAGAATCAGAAAAATTGAGGTTTGGTTGTAAAACTAGAGGAATTTATTGTTGACCAAGGGTAACTTCAGTGGGCAACACCATAGGTTGTCATTGAATGCAAAAACACCCGATCTATCCTTAAAATTTCCCCAGTAGAGTCACCAAAAACTGTTAGTATACAATTTTTTCCTCTTCTCAAATTTAATCTCAGACTCTTTTAAGGAGAAAGGAAGAAGAATTAAAACTTAATACTAACAAATGAGTTTATCAAAGTAAACTCTTTGCAAATTATAAGGCACAGCTACCTTCAAAAAATATTTTCAATATGGTTTTATTGAACATAGAAAAGTAACATTATGTGTGCTTTTCACTAGAAAACACTTAGGAAAACATTCAGTCCATCAACATGAAAAGAATGTGCAGGTTTTTGAAGAAAATCATCTATTTATGTTTCAATATCAACCCTCAAATTTTATGAATCTAAACTTCAATAACAATTTACTCTGTCACTTCTAAGCACAGAATCCATTCATATCATAGTTAATCTTTATCCAACACAACTCATCTCCATAAGAAAATAAATCAGGTAAGATAAACAGTAATATTTATCATTTCAAAAGCTTAAACATATACCTAACACCATAGGATATTTCATATATTCTGTAATACCAATTTTTTGAAAACATTGAACTTAAGTTTTTTAGAAAATAGTTTCTATCCAACTCAGAGCCGAACCCTTAAACAATTAAAAGTTTTCAATAAATAGCCACTCATGGCTGCAACAACTAACTTGGTAAAAAAAGTCTTTCTTGAAAAGTAAAAAAATCTCTAGATCCCCTAACTATCTTAAGCATTAAGCTATAAAAACTAGATTGGGAGAAAAAATGCCTCTGAGAAGCTGCAAAGTGCTCCAAGTGGTTAAGTAGTTGAGGTCACTGCAAGATGCGCTGCATTCCAATCTTCATATGCGGCTGTAAATGTAGATATTACCGGTTGATGTGGCAAATGAATAAAACTGATCCTCTATTTCTAGACTTCTTTTTTTCTTTTGATCTCGGCTACCTTTTCTTTGTGCATAACCAAATTACCTTGCTTAAGGATCATCATTGATTCTATCCTCGTGACTTTCATAAAATGCTCATCTGTAGGTGCCTTCATCCTCTTGAGCTCGTCAAACTAGGTGTTCACATCCTTGATTATCTATTCAACTGACTTATCTACCCCTTCATGGTCTTCCTGGCACCGTTCATCAATCCATTTTATATCGTTAGAAATGATCTCCTTAACAGTTCCTAGCCCTTTCATGAGATCCTTTACTTCAGAAATTCCCGTAGCCACAACTTCATTTCTCCATTCTATGCATTCCTTTATAACATAAATAACTTTATCATCCAGTCCTGACACTAAACTCTCCATGAGAAACTTCTGCAAACTGTACTCTTCAACTTCTTTGATCCAATGGAGTTCTTTGGTCTAGGTTGTCTTTTTGAGCTCCCACTCTTTAATGTTGGCCTCTGTTTTCTTTGCTAAGTGATTTCCTTCATTATGGGTCTGATTCAGATGACTTAATTGCTTGCCAACCTCTGACTTTACACGCTCAACCCAATCATCGAATGCTTTACTCACTGCCTTGCTTCTTTGAATTTGGTCAAGAAATCATTGATTATCAGGGGATTTCATGTCAATGGAGGCTGGCATTTCATTCAAAGGAAAAGGTTTAGGATGTTGGATGGCATTGATGTATTGGGCCATATTCTTCATAGCCTCTTTCATTTCTTGTTTATCTTTGGCATCTTTCCAGACTCTATTGGCAATTTTCTTGTTTGACACCTCAAAAAATCTCATATCAACGGCTCTGGTGTCTCTTCCTAAATCCACTTTGGATATCTAAAAGTATTGGACTGAAGATTCTCCTTCAGCATTGTCTTCTTTAGGCTTTGCAATTTCTGCTATCCAGTGACCACTGTTTTCATCAAAATCAAGTTTGGATTCCATCTTCATTTTCTTAACTTTAGAAGATTTTCCCAGGCACCTGCTTACTACATCATCAATGGGTACTGACAAAGGAACTACATTTCTTTTGTTGGCTACCGGGGTCCCCAGCCATGGTGGGGTAGCAGAAGATTTCTTTTGAGTATCATAGTTACTCAAAAGAGCTAATGAGTCTTTCCAAATGTCTTCTGTTTCCTCCTGAATATGTTGAACATCTGCCTTCTTAGGTACATTGTGGTCTTCAATTTTAATCACCTTTGGATCTGGATCTAATGAATCTCACTCCATGAAGACGCTGGGAGTAGATTTCTACCTTTGAACCCTCCCTTTTACCCTTTGACTTGATCTGATCAACCAAACTTTGGGTTCAGCTCGATCTTGAACTTGAACTTGAACTTGGGAAGAAATTGGTTCAAGTTCAGGTTCAAGTTCAGGTTTAACTTTTCCTGCACAAGATTGATCAACACTTAAGTTAGTTAAAATAGAAGTTTTCTTCTTCGTTGTGCTCCTTTTTTTGGTTTTTTTATTTTTCATGGCTGACTGTAAAGGGGCAACAGAAACTCTTTTCTTTAACAACCATGCTTTCATTCTCTCGATCACTCTTTTCATTCTTATATATATATATATATA
>MU226925.1:4318471-4345546 GCA_018584345.1 Thuja plicata | reverse complement strand
ATATATATATATATATATATATACATATATATATATACATACATATATATATACATACATATATAGAAGTTCAAAAAATAATTTCAAATGTATATTTTTTTTGAAATCATCTCTATTTAACAAAAGTTGGAGATAAATCATAAAGTGATTACTAATTGGGCAATAGGCTATATTATGTGAACATTGTCCATCACATTTTACATGTCTCGCGTTGGAATTCCTTGGATGATACACTTAAAGTTGTTCAGAAATGGGCTTGGTTATTCATCTCTAAGGAAGAGAATGGAGAAAGGTAGATGCGGAGATAATAGAGAGGAGAGAAATCTTTCAAACTATTTGGAGGAAGAGAAAGAGGACTAAACAAAACTTGACATAATTGCAACATTAGCTCAAGAGTCTTGTCATTTAGGGAAACAAAACTACTCCTTCTATTGTTGCAACTATATATAGCCATACCACCAAGAAAATCAATTCCATTACAATTATTTGTCTTATCAACTTATGCAATCACATTGGGATGTCCTAGGTTCATTTGGACAACCCTATTTTTGTAAATGTTGCTTGTCGATCTAGAAGAGAAGAGGAGTTACAAGACCTACATCTTTGCACAGTTAATTTGTGAGAGAGGGTGTGTTTCCTCTTCAATGTCGTGGCATCTTGATTTAGTTGATAATAACAAAAACACATTTGAGTTTCTTTTGGTTTCCTAGAATATTTCTTGTTTCTTTGGTGTCAGCCAATTTTAAATAAAATATGATCATCAAACCGCACTTGGGTTATGGTTTCTAAAGAATCCTGATCGTAGTTTTTGATATTACAACTGTGCTCGTGGTTTTATTAAAAGAATCATGCTTGTTATTTTATTCAAAAAAATGTGTATAAGGTATGGGTCAGATTTTTTGAGCCATAACGCATTCTGATTGTTTGAATTTTCAATTTACACAAACGTGTTAGTGCCATTTTAGGGTTTCTTTGTTAGTAGCCACTTTTTTGTTCACCATATTAATGCACATGCCCAATGGTGTAGTGTTATTTTTTTTGCTGACCAGTTGGCCCTTCTTACTTTGTATTTCCTCTTTGTGTTGTATAAATTTTTACTCCTTTTTAGTTTAAATTTTTTCTTAGAGAAATTTGAAATTGCATGTGTTGTTTTAATCAATACGATTAGTGACCTGAGAAATGAAATTATTGTGGGTAAGAGCAAAGTGAAAGAATAGTGATGAGATCATAAGTAAAGATATACATCCAAAAATTGAATTTTTCTCCATGGATTGTGCGTGTCTATAAAATAGAAGTTCAAATTTAGCTTGAAAAGTTGAGGGGTATTATGTTTGGAGAGGCATAAAGCCTTGTCATGATATGATCCACATGGAGGGAAATCTCAAAGTCACTATAACACTTAACATGAACCAAGTGATCAAAATTGTTAAAAGTGATATCTTGTACATATAATATCATTGTCTTGATGAACTATAACTGATTGAATGTTTGAAGATGTTAAGTTGATGATCACCAAGTCATAGAAAGTTTATGCAAGACATTAAATCAGTTAATGTATTGTATTGTCATTGATATCAACTTGATATAATCTGTATGGTCATGGACATATTGCTAAAGACTTCAAAGAACTGATGAATCAAAGGCTATGCTATCAGTAATGCATATAAGTCAAGTATTCACAAAGTGATTGTATACACCAACGAAGTGCACACTGACGGACAGAGTAAGCGAGCAAAGTCACAGTGTTACCTAACGAGCAAATGCATAGCATTACCGATGAGAAAAGTCACAGTGTTTCTCGACGAGCAAAGCACAGTGTAACCCAATGGACAGAATTACAGTGTTGCCCGATGGACGAAGATCCCGAAGACAACTAAAGTCATACCGATGGAATAGTCAGTTATCACCGATGACTAACTGAAGTATTGACCGACATAACAGAGAGTTTAGAAATGACAAAATGCTTAGCTGGCAAGAGCTAAAAGTAGACTTAACTAATACTTATCATTGTTATAATCAACAAGATAAAGTCGGAGATAAGTAAAGGATTTAAATTTACTTTGTCCAGTTGGCAAGAAGATCTCTACGAGATAAAACTGGAGTTTTGGTTTAAATCTTATTGGTGAGAATTATGGATCACGCCAAGATCAAGAAAGCCAAGAAATGGTGAAACCATGTCCATATAAGAGACAATATTATTCATTATCAATAAGGGGAGTGACAAGAGAAAAGACGCTGAAGAGATTTTGAAGGAGAAGAAAGTCTTCATTCAGACCTAATCAATCAAGCTAAGGAAAGAGCTAAATTCTACAGAAACCAACAAACAGTGATACAACATCAAAGAGCAAAACAGTGTGGAGAAAAGGTATTGAATTAATAACATTGATCAAAAAGGTAATGCACTTACAATAGATTTGAAAATATACAATTCAAGTTGTATATGTGAACAGATCAATTTACTGTTTCAGTTTAACCATTGAAGCATCAAGTCTCTTAACCGAGCAAGACTTAGAAGTCTTTTGTAATTGAGATACATCCCAAGGAGTATCAAAAGGTTTGATCATACAAAGTAGCATTGGATATGCCTGATACCTATTGACAAGCCAAGTGTGTGTTTGATCAAGGATGGTAGAATTAGATGCCAGATACTAAGTGAAAAACTATCTATTTAAATCCTCTAACAAGGTCACACCTAACAGTGTGTTTGTAACCTTTAACAGGGTTGGCTCTTAACCGAGCTCACTTCAGAAGAGTGAAAATTTGGGGTACCAATCCCAGTGTTTTTTTCCTTAATAGGGTTTCCACATTAAAAATCCATGTGTTAATGTGTCTATGAGTCATTACTTTATTTTTTTGCATTTCACTTAAGTAAATCTGGATTGATCGGTATACACTAGTTATTTACTGTGTTTCGGTAAATAGGAAGACTTCTTATCGGTAAACATACAGAAGAAGGTTTTACAAAGCATTCCAACAAGTAGTAATTTGATATAAGTATTTCAAGGCATTCATCTTATAGGATTGAAGATAACTAGAGGAATAATTTTTGGTATTTAGTTTGAAGGGTTGATTTAAGGATTAATTTTTGAGGCCACTAATTCACCCCCCCTCCCCCTCTCGGTTATTACTAACAATTGGTATCGGACCTTGTGTGCTTAGAAAGAGATTTTAACAACTCAAGCTAAAGATCACAAGATGAAGAGACGAGATGTGCCCAAGTTGAACAAAGACAACTTTGCTTCATGGCAAAGCAGGATAAGACTCCACTTATCAAGTATTGGAAATGATGTTACTCAATACTTAGATATTGAATATGTGTTCCCACAGGAGCACCCACAGTTGAAAAAATGAGAGAGAAGATTGAGCACAACTGCATGATGATAGAGCTTGCTTCCTCACTCTCAGATATTAAATTTGAAGATGTCAAAACATGCACAACTGCAAAGAACATGTTGGACAAATTGAAGCTTGTACATGGTGGTGATAAAAATGTTCTGAGAGCCAAGGCAGAAAGCCTTAGAGGAAAGTTTAATGATCTCATAATGAAAGAAGGTGAAAACATCACACAGTACATCAGAAGAATCAAAAGGTAGTCAATGCTATCTGAGGAGTTGGAGGTGTACTAGATGAAGATACAGTGGTAAGTAAAATTCTAAGAACTTTTCTGCCTACTTATGCTATTAGAGTATATGTCATACAAGAAATGAGATCAGTAGAAAATAACAATGTTACTCTAGATAGTTTGATTGGAAGATTGATTTCATTTGAGACGAATAACTTTGATAATAGTGTCTTACCAAACATAGATTCTGCATTCAAATCTTCTTTGAGAATAAGTAAAACAAGTCATAAACACACTATGAGAAAAGATAGTGATAGTGAAAGTGAAGAAGAAGAATCTTGATGAAATTGAAGCACTTATGGAAAGAAGAATGGAGAGAGGCAAAGGTAAATTACCACTTGTATGTTTTAATTGTAAAGAGATTGGACACTTTGTTGCAAGATGTCCTAACAGAAGAAAAGATGATAGAAGTAATGACAGGTCATGTGAAAAGAAGTTTGACAGAGGTGATAACCGAGATTACAGAAGCAAACGACAATCAGAAAGAAGAGATACCCGAGACTACAAGGACAAATGAAAGAAGGCCAGTTACCTAGCTAAATGCAAAGATGAAGATACTAACACTGAATTTGATGAAGACATCAAGATGGTGTTTGTGGCAGTAAAAGATGATTCAGATGATGATGAAGAAAGGTATGTAGAAATTGCACTCATATCTAAAGTTAGTAAAACTGATGTCTGGATCATAGATAGTGGTTGCACTCACCATATGACCGGTGATAAACAAAATTTTGAGACTTTTGAATACTATAATGGTGGTTCAGTAAGAATGAGTAATGATACACCTTGTCCAGTTGAAGGTAAAGGAACCATAATGTTGAATAACCTGATAAAATTTGAAAATGCTTATTGGGTGAAAGGATTGAATTATAATCTATTGAGTCTTTCTCAATTGAATAATTTAGGTCACAGAGTAGCATTTGTGAATAAGAAGGCAAAGATCTTCAATAAATCAGGAAGTTTGATTGGTACCTATGAGCAGACAAAAGGTAACTTATTCTATCTGAATGATACTGACACGGCTTGCTTAATGGCTAGAAACGAAGATATATATGGTGGTGGCACAAAAGATTGTGTCATGTAAACTTTGAGAACATGATAAAATAAGCATAAGATAAATGTAAGAGGCTTACTGACGATGATTAAGCCAGACAATATCATGTGCAAACATTTTCAAAAAGGTAAGATGACAAAGTCTAGTTTCAAAAGAAAAACCCATACATTTGATGTCATTCTAGAATTAGTCCATACTGATCTATGTGGACCCATGAGGACAAAGAGTTACTATGGCGATAGATATTTTATTGTCTTTATTGATGATTACTCTAGAATGATGACAATAATGTTTCTAAAAGATAAATTTGAAGAATTCAAGATGTTTAAATGGTACAAAGCAATGGTAGAAAAACAAAGTGGTAAAGAATTGAAATGCTTAAGATCGGATAGAGGAGGGCAATTTATTTCAGATGAATTCACTAACTTTTGTAATGAGCATGGAATCAAAAGATAGGTCTCTGCACTGAGAACACCATAGCAAAATGGAATTGTTGAAAGAAGGAACATATCCATTGTTGATTGTGCAAGGACACTGATGATAGAGAAAGGCATCACCCAAATCTTTTGGAGGGAAGTTGTCAGTACTATTGTTTACACATTGAACAGAGTACAATTGAAGAAAGACACCAAGAAGACACCCTATGAGCTATGGTATGGTTACACACCCAATGTAAGTTACTTCAAAACTTTTGGTAGTCAATGTTATATCTTAAAAGATGATAGAAATGGAAAGCTTGACTCCAAAAGTGATGAAGGAATCTTTCTAGGGTATTCCACCAAGAGCAAGGCTTATAAATGTCTCAATAAAGCCTCTAACAAAATTGTTGAAAGTGCAAATTTAAAGATAGATGAATTTTCAAAGAAGAATGAAAATGAAAGCACAAAACAACCAGAGGAATACAACTGGTTTGTTTACAATGAAGAACCTGACACTCTACCTAAGAAACAATGTATAGCTCTCGAGCAACAGATTATTGCACCCGAGCATCAGGCTGCAAATATCGACAATTAGGATATTGCTCAAGATGATGTACCAAGCGATGGAGATCAAAATGAAGGACACAATGATGATCAAGATGATAGACAAAGAATTAAACCTGTACTTGCCAGATATGTCAGAAGGAACCATCCACAGAACTAGATCATAGGAGACAAGAAGGCTGGTATGAGAACTAGAAGTACAAGTCTCTAAACACAAGATGTCTTATTTGTGATTTTGAGCCAAAATATGTCAATGTTGCACTTGATAATGATGAATAGATTAGTTCTATGAATGAGGAAATTGAGAAGATTGAGAAAAAAAAGACATGGACACTTGTACCAAGACCAGATGACAAGAATGTACTCATCGGTACAAAATGGATATTCAGGAATAAAATCAATGAGAATGGAGAAGTCACCATAAACAAAAAAAGACTAGTATGCAAGGGGTATGCACAAGAAGAAGAGATTGACTATGGAGAGACCTTTGCACCTATTGCTAGGCTAGAAGGAGTGAGAATATTACTTTCTTATGCTGCATGTAAAGGATTCAAGGTATACCAAATGGATGTCAAGTCTGCCTTCCTAAATGGAATACTTGAGGAAGAGGTATACATTGAGCAACCAAAAGGGTTTGTTGATCCAGACAAGATGAACATGGTATGTAGACTACACAAATTCCTGTATGGATTGAAACAAGCACCCCAAGATTGGTATGAAAGACTTCATTCCTATCTCATAAGTATTGGATTTGTAAGAACTAGTGAAAATAATAATCTTTATTTGAAGAAAGATATTGATGCTAACATTTTGATTGTTGAGATATTTGTTGATGACATCACATTTGGAGGCAATGATATGCTATGCAAATCATTGCAGTTATATGTCTATGTTTGGAGAGATCAAGTTCTTTCTTGGTCTATAGATCATGCAACAAGATGAAGGTATTTTCATTACATAATCCAAATACTTCAAAGAAGTGCTGAAAATATTCAAGATGGAAGATTCCAAACCAGTTGGAACACCGATGGCTACCGGATGTAAGTTGACAAAAGAAGACAAGACAACATAGGTGAATCAGACTTTGTATAGGTTAATGATTGGAAAAATCGTGTATGTTGTACACACTAGACCAAATATTGCACATGCAGTAGGAATTGTTGCTAGATTTTCTGCTAATCCTAGGGAATCACATATGACTACTGTGAAAACAATTTTAAGATATCTGAAGAATACTGAGGAATTTGGATTATGGTATAGAAGAGAAGGAAAATTTTAACTTAAGGTGTTTACCAATGCTGATTGGGATGGAAATCTTGATGACTGGAAGAGCACAACTGGAGGATCATTCTTTATGGGTGACAGACTTGTCACATGGATTAGCAAAAAGAAGGGATGCATCTCTCAGTCTACTGCAGAAGCATAATATGTTGTTGCTTCTGCAAATTTCTCAAATATTGCATGGATCAAATAGTTGCTAGAAGGTATGCATATGAAGATCTCAGAACCAGTGATTATCTATTTTGATAACACCAATGCAATAAACATTTCCAAGAATCCAGTCATGCATTCCAGGACTAAACACATTGCAATAAAGTATCATTATTTAAGATAACAAGTTCAATCAAAGGAGGTAATACTTGAGTATGTGCAATCAAAGGAATAATTAGTTGATATCTTCACCAAGCCACTGCCCAAGGATGCATTCGAGTACTTGAGAAAAAGACTAGGGGTTAGACCCTTGTCTACTGGTTAGTAAGATGACTAGAAGGTTGCATCAGCCTACATATTATCAAAATATCATTCATTTTGATGCAAACAAAGTGATAGACTTCAAAGATACATCTATACACAACAAGGTATTTATCTACCCTAAGCACTAGAGTTGTAATATTGTTGATGGATTGGGAAATTCTAGGAGTATATTATGGATAGAAAGGGTTGTTTGGCATTACTGTCAAATATTTGTTTGGCATTGTTTTCAAAGGGAGAGCTTATATCCATTATCACACTACGAGAGATTATATAAGGAGAGATTATATCAGAAGAGATTATATCCATCACATTATCCAAAGGGAGAGATGTAACCTAAAACAGAGAGTACATACAAAGGGAGAGAATTGCTGACAAGAGACATCAAAAGAAGAGAACAGTGAAAGGGAGAGAGTTTGACATAGGAAGAGAACACATCACATCAGAAGAAGAAAGATTCTACATCTATCTAGTGAAGGGATTGAAGACAGAGAGCTGCAAGAATCAAATCTAAGCTATATAAGCTTACCGAGGACCAGATATTTGTATCAGTTATAGTACATAAGATTGGTAGTGTGATGAACTTCAACTGTTATATTTCATATTGTATTAGTAATAATATAGTGTGATAATGCAGTGTGTTGCCATCAATGCCAAAGGGAGAGATTGATGAACTATAACTGATTGAATGTTTGAAGATGTTAATTTGATGATCACCAAGTCATAGAAAGTTTATGCAAGACATTAAATCAGTTAATGTATTGTATTGTCATTGATGTCAACTTGATATAATCTATATGGTCATGGACATATTGCTAAATACTTCAAAGAACCGATGAATCAAAGGCTATGCTATCAGTAATGCATATAAGTCAAGAATTCACATAGTGATTGTATACACTGACGGAGTGCACACCGATGGAAAGAGTAAGCAAGCAAAGTCACAATGTTACCTGATGAGAAAATGCACAGCATTACTGATGAGAAAAGTCATAGTGTTTCCCGACGAGCAAAGCACGGTGTAACCCGATAGATAGAATTACAGTGTTGCCCGAAGGACGGAGACCCCAAAGATAACTGAAGTCGCACCGGTAGAATAGTCAGTTATCACTGATGACTAACTAAAGTATTGACCGACAGAATAGAGAGTTCAGAAATGACAAAATGCTTAGCTGTCAAGAGCTAAAAATAGACTTAACTGATACTTATCATTATTTTAATCAACAAGATAAAGCTGGAGATAAACAAAGGATTTAAAGTTGCTTTGTCCAGTTGGCAAGAAGATCTCTACGAGATAAAACTTGAGTTTTTCTTTAAATCTTATTGGCGAGAATTATGGATCACGCCAAGATCAGGAAAGCCAAGAAGCGGTGAAATCATATCTATATAAGAAACATGATTATTCATTATGAATAAGGGGAGTGACAAGAGAAAAGATACTGAAGAGATTCTGAAGGAGAAGAAAGTCTTGATTCAGACCTGATCAATTAAGCTAAGGAAAGAGCTAAATTCTGTAGACACCGACAAACAGTGATACAACATCACAGAGCAGAACAGTGTGGAGCAAAGGTATTGAATTGATAACATTGATCAGAAAGGTCATGCACTTACAATAGATCTGAAAATCTAAAATTCAAGTTGTATATGTGAACAAATCAATTTAGTGTTTTAGTTTAACCATTGAAGCAGCAAGTCTCTTAACCGAGCAAGACTTAAAAGTCTTTTGTAATTGAGATACATCCCAAGGAGTATCAAAATGTTTGATCATACGAAGTAGCATTGGATATGCCTAATACCTATTGATAGGCCAAGTGAGTGTTTGATCAAGGATGGTAGCATTAGATGCCAGATACTAAGTATCAAACTATCTATTTAAATCCTCTAACAAGGTCTCACCAAACAGTGTGTTTGTAGCCTTTAACAGGGTTGACTCTTAACCGAGCTCACTTTAGAAGAGTAAAAATTTGGGGTACTGGTCCCAGTGGTTTTTCCCTTAACAGGGTTTCCATGTTAAAAATTCATGTGTTAATGTGTCTAGGAGTCATTACTTTATTATTTTGCATTTCACTTAAGTAAATTTGGATTGATCGGTATACACTAGTTATTTACCGTGTTTCGATAAATAGGAAGACTGCTTATCGGTAAACATACAGAAGAAGGTTTTACAAAGCATTTCGACAAGTAGTAATTTGATATAAGTATTTCAAGGCATTCATCTTATAGGACTGAAGATAACTAGAGGAATAATTTGTGGTATTAAGTTTGAAGGGTTGATTTAAGGATTAATTTTTGAGGCCACTGATTCACCCCCCCTCTCAGTTATTACTAACATGTCTATCCACGGATCAAATTGCATCTTTGATTGCAATATTTTTTGTATTTATTAATTAAATTAAAAATAAAAAATAACAGCTACTTTTTTATTTTGAATTTTATTAGCCACCTTATTCTTTATGATCAAATGTTCATTAAAGATTTATCTAAACCTATTAATATACTAATAAAATTATATAAAAGGAAAGTGAAACGCATTTAAATTTTTAAATTTTTTTTCTCCTATTAGATATTTGGTTTACCATTTTTTAATACCACAAGTTATGTATTTTATATCTTTGTCCTCTCATAATTTTTAGATGTCATCAAAACTTGAATGTATCTATATTGAGATCCACTATTTTTTACATCCCAAAAGAAATGATATTAATATAATATATAATATTTATTTAATATTATCTAGAAAACAAATATTTATTTAAAATTACATATAATATATATTATAATACTATATTATGTAAATATATAAAATTAATCATTATTATGAATCAAATAAATTCAACAATTAAACGTATTAATCATCACCAATCTACGAAATAAACTATACATAATTTACTCTTTTCAATTACAATTTGAATTATTATTATTATTATATTACTAAAGTTTGGGTCCTATGGAAAGAGCTTCCTAAACAATAGCATTGAAGCTACTAAGATTTTTAATGAAATATTTTAAAGATGTTGGTCCCATGAATTTCATATAGTATTTCAATTTAAAAGTTTAAGCTCTTAAGTTTAAATAAGTTGGTGGTCTCATGAATACAATAGTCTTTGTTAAAAGACAAGTATAAAAAAAATATTTTCTCTCAAAAATTAGTTTTTAAGATAATTATAAACTTAGATATTTGACAAGTGGCGTATAACATTCCTAATCTCCACCCCCATTTTAGCTCCAGCTATTCTCTTCACAAAATGGTACTATCTAAGAAAAAAAAGTGTGGAATAACTCAACATGTTTTTATTTGATTTTTTACTTTTTACATGATTTGATTATGAAGATTTGACCAGTCAAAATATCTTGAAAATTTATTGTGATATGAAAAAATAAGATTATGTATGACTGCTTATAGATGTGTCAATTTGTGAGAAGAATAGTCGCGTCCTCTCAGTTTTGCCCATCCAAATATACATCCTATAAAATAAGAACTATAAAAAAAAATCTTCATAAGACCTCTTCCTAGAAATTGGAAATTTTAAGCCCCATAAAACCCCACCCTAAGGTATGTACTTGCCATTAGTGAAAACAACCACAAAAGCATAGTTTAGGATATTTATTTGTAGAAAATGAAAATTCAACAACGTCGTCGTCTCATTTACAAAATACCTGGCTTAACCAATCACATTTAGAAAATACTTGGCTTACAACATTCAATCATCATGACTAATAAGAAAGAACACGTGGATGGAGAAAAAATGGGGTGTTGTCAAATCTTATTGGCTCAAACCAGTCAAATTTATGAATACATTTAAGCAGAAATGACGGCACTACTTAGTCGTCGTTGTTATTTTCCATTTAAATTGGAAAAATATACCCCAAACGTAGCCTGAGGCCTACAATTTGAGACACTCCTGACTTTCATATGAAAATTTTATGACGTGAAAAATAAAATTATCCAAAAAATATTTAATTTATCAAGAATTTTATATAAAATCTTCTAGGCTTGTATCATACCATTTCCATGATCTTTAAGTATTTGGTCTTAGCAATTAGTGTGAGTATTGCAGTGATGTATCTTTGGATAATGGAGATACACTTCCTTTTGGAGACTCATCCGTTGGAAATCAGACCTTGGTTTCCAAGAATGACACGTTTGCATTGGGATTTTTTAGTCCAACTTCTCTCCTTTTGTCTTGGATTTCATGCACAACTTCATGAACTCTTCAGTGTATGTGTTTATGTCCATATCCTTTTGTCTAACATTTTGCCTTTTCTTATGGAGTTATACCTCATAATCTTCAGGTACATGTGCTAATTTCACCAAACTCACCATTCTCTTCCAAGTAGACACCCTACTTTTTCCTTCCTTCTCTCTTTCATCTTATATAAAATTCCACCATGTCAAAGCATATCCTTTCAACTTTGACTTTGCTATCTTCACCTTCAAGTTCTCAGGAATTTCTTCATATTCAAAGAATCTTGTGAGGGCGTCAATCTAATCCATGACCAAGTCTGGATTCATTCTCCCACTAAATATTGGCAGTCTAACTTCCTATCCATTGTCCTTCTGTCCATGGACTTTAGGAAATTTAGGAGGGATCTCTGGTCTGCAAGAACTTCCTATTCTTCCCATCTTGGGATCTCCTCTTCATCCCATTCTCCACCATCCCCAGAGTCTTCACCACCACTTCCTCTTATTTGGCCCCTCATTTCATCCATCTCTTCTCTCAACTTTATATTCTCTACCACTTTCTCTCTTATAATTTTTGCAAGTTCCACATTTTCATCCTCTGTGAAAGTTCTTCTTTTCCTTCTGCCATGTCTTCTTCAACTTCCTTCCCAAGGGTTCATTTCCCTTGCTCTAATACCACGTGATGCAGAGCCCAAAGATATGAAAGGACTAACCTATAGATGATAGATTCCTCAATCCACAAATGGATGATCTCTAAACCCCAAGGCTCCACACCTTCAAGATACTACTCTCCATTCATGAACAATCACAATCATTGAACAATTCCTCTTGTCGAATCCCATACTAAGGGTTATTCAATCCCTTATCCAACTTATCAATTAGGTGTGCTATGAGGGAAACCACCAAGTTAGGGAGTGGTTCTGGTTTCCTACTATCCCAACATATCCTTCCTACTCATACTAGAAGGTTTTGAGCATTCAAAAAGACCCCAAGGTTCCAAATAGTGAAATTAAGTCTTTGAGGCCTACTCGGCTAGTAGCCCTAACCAAAGTGTTTTTTGAGGATAACTCTTGAAACTTCCAAAGAACAAACTGAAAAAGTCACATATCCAGACTCCCTTTATAGAGATACTTCAAACCCCAAAGACTCAGGTCCAGATCTTCTATTTCAATGCCAAAACTCTATAAGGCTAGAAAGACCTAATAGCCCTAATTAGCCCTCCTTTTGTAAAGGAACTCTTCACCAAAAGACATCCAGAACAAAGCCAATGCATGTAACATGTTCTTACATGTATGAATACTCCCAATCCACTCTTAAACTCAATCTATCCACTCCCAAGGTTTTTATGCACACTCAACTCTTGAAAGATTCCACCAAGCACATAACACATAGCCCTAAATTTCACTCCCCAAATGGTCTTAGTGATCCATTGGTGACAACTCAAGTTAGGGCCCTTTTGATGAGATACCCTTATTCTGAACACAGGAATATCAGTCAGAGATCCAAATAGAAATTGATCAAACCTTCTTACTAGATGATTTAGGAGGATATTGCATGTTCTTTCTTCATCATGTGATACTTCTAATAAAACAATTTAAAGGATAAAACAAAACACCATGAAAGGTCGTTGTCTACTGTAAAGCTAGAATTTTTCAAGTATTGATTCACCAACACCCAAAAGTTACACAATTTATGATCATCGATTGAATTTGATTCAATATACTATAAATATTATCTCCCTAATGTTCCCAACTAAATTCAGACCACTGTGGAAGTTGGGAAGTCGATACAAACAAGAATGCAACATTTCTTGCAAAGTTGCAAAATGAAACTTTTGCAATTTTGCATCTTTTATGACAAATTTTGCTCGTAATGCTTTGGATCCATCCTAAGACCCCTAATGGAACCCAAATATATCCAAATGACAAATAATGAAAACAGAACATTTCCTATACTAAATTTGGATCCTTTTGACCAATATTGACGAAGTGGCTTATAAGGGTTGCCAAGTTGTCAAATTCTCTTACAATTGGATCATTATTACAAAGATGGATCCTCTGATCCTTAGGACTCCTAAAAAACTTAGATTTCCTCATTTTGGAGGGGTGCTCCTGCACCAGAAAAGATTCAAGATGATGACAAAAAGGGAAACAGAGATCTAGAATTTCTAGATAGTGAAATCGAGAACCCAAAGGTAGCTTGAAACAAAAGATATGAATTGAAATGTACAATTTTAGGTTCTGTAATAGTGGACCAAATAGTAGTAAAATACAATCCCCAAGTATAATGAGAAGATTGGATATGCCGTCTCTGATTCAAAACCTCCACCATAGACAAGTGGTGAGAAAACCAGAGATAGCCTTGTCGAGGTTGATCTATCTTTCAAAAGTCATGTCTGGGTACCAGCGCTAGTCCTTCCACCATGGAGTGCAACTGCTAATGTCAACCTTATGCCAAAAGAGAAACCAAAACCTCAAAAGTCTTTTTGTCTTGGTTGGAAAGACCAAAATGTGCATGATCATCCTCCCATCTTTGAATGGACATTGACTCTCGACTAAAGATGTCTCTCAGAGTGCACAGGCCGTAATGATGGAGACGCAAAGCATGGAGACCTGGAACTCTGGCCAAAGGGAGAGATTTCATCCAAATTAAAGGTAAATACCAGAGATTTTGTAGGTTAAAAGAGAGGCCATCGGGGAAACTAGAGCCATGCCATCATAACCAAGCCCTAGTAGCCTCCCATGCATGCCAAATGTTCTTGGCCACAAAGGAACCCTAAATTTGCATAGGGTCTATCATAAGAAGCAATTTCTTAAAGCCCAAATCTTTCTAAGCTGGACTATGCAAAGGAAAGCTAGATGAAATACAATGGCGCAATAAAAATTTCCAAGCCTCTTCTCCAGAAAGGATGCAAACTATCCACTCAACATAGAGAGCTTTACCTTGTCTATGGGTGGAAATGAGGCCAATTGCACCGAATTGATGAGAGAGGAAACAATACTCGCAGGACACATGGTGAAAGCTATGTCATCGGGTATCCGAGACCCATATAAAATATCTGAGAAGGCGCTCCAATTTGGCATAAGCTTCTTTTTCAGGGAGACCAACATGAAGAGTAGTAGACATGTGTAGTACCCAAAATCTTGGAGCAGACCTGGAATTTGTTTTCTAGCGAGAGAGGTTTGGTAATCCAATATCTCAACTTGGTCTAAATATTTTCCAACACAGTATTCCAAAGTTCAGCTGTGGAGCCATGAAAGGAAAATGGAATGTCGAGGAAATGGAAGACCTGACTGGGTTGTATCCATTGCCAATTATAGTGCAACATCCATTGTGGTGGTGGTAGGAAAGATCAGTGAAAGAAGAGAGTCTTATGCCATTGAATAGATGAACTAGAAGCCAAGCAAAAAATGTCGGGGCAATGAAGAGCATGTTGTACGTTGGCTTTATCTTCAATGAGAGTGAGGAAGGAGTCATTAGCGAAGTGACCATTGATAAGATGGGAGGTAGAATTGGGTAAGGAAATCCCATGAACATGACCAACAGAAATAGCAGAAGTTAGCAAGTAACCAAAACCATCTGCTACTAAAACATACAAAGAAGCCGAAGGGAAACCTTGTCAAATAGATCGATGCAAACCAAATGAAGAGGAACGATGGTCATTGATGGTGATGCAAGCATTAGCATCTGAAAAAATCATTTTAACAAAAGAAATAAAATGGGAACCAAATCCCAAAGTAGACAACATGGCAAGAATAAAAGGTCATTCAATATGGTCACAGGCTTTGGCAAAGTCAATTTTGAGGAAAATAGCATCCTAACCAGATTGGCGAGCCCATTCCATACCATCCCAGACTGCAATTATATTATCTAGGATGAACCAGGATTGGATAAAGCCTATTTTCTTGGGGTGAATAATTTGGGGAAGAAGATGGAAAATTTTGTAGGATACATTGAGCAATGTAATAGGGAGCCAATTACAAATGTCCTAAGGATCACTAGATTTAGGTATAAATTTAATATTTCCTCTATTAATTTGATCGCCCAAGGTACTAGTATGCAATTCTTCTAAATAGAAATTATGAAGATCGATCCCTAAAAAATCCCACAAAGCCTTATAAAATTCATAGGGAAATCCATCACACCCTGCGCACTTATCGTCAACCATGTAGAAGGAAACATCCCTAAGGTCTTAAACAGACAAAGTCTTATCACAAAAAACTCATTGAGAGTTTGAGAGATGATTGGGAACACAGGAAAAGCAATCCTCGAAGGCTTGACAAGAGGTAGAAGTTGAATCACGGGCTGTGAAAACTTATTTGTAGTGTACAAAAAAATCTTGCAAAATATCGGGAAGCTCAGTGAGAACTGAGTTGCTATCCTTTATCCTTTTAATCCCTGAATTGGAATGTTTGGGATGTAGTGAAGAGAAAAAATATTTAGTAGCACGATCTCCCACTTTCAACCAGTGAAGATGTGGCTTTATTTGAGCTCCTCTAGCAGAATAAGTGTCGAAAACCTGCTTTGCATGATGGAGTTCTGCCACCTTAAGCTGTAATTCTATGGAGAAAGAATGAGCTACCAAATTGTCAATTTTTGCATGCAAATCCTTGGTAGTTCTAGGATAGGACCAACGGCGAAAATAAGCCAACTATTTGCCATAAAAATAGAGAAAGTGCATAGTGCAAATAATAGTTGTATTTCACCATGAAATCCACTCTGATAATTGAGTGGGCCTAGGTTGAAGGTTCCAAATAGTCTTTATGTGGGCTAGAGTTGAGGGATGATTGACGAATGACATTTTGAGAAAAAAAAAAAAAAGGTGGCGGATAGGAACGTGGCTAGTGAACAGTCCATGAACAATACATAATTTAATGGGAAGATGGTCTAACAAGGTAATATCTAGCAAAGGAAAAACTAGAAAATCTTGGGAAGTCCCAAAGGAAAAAATACATAGAGGAGATCATGGCACGATCAAGCCTCTTCAAACCCCCGTTAAAACCATCAAGATAATTGCTCCATGTATGTTAGGCCACATGTGAGAGATGGTGATTGAGATTGAAATCAGAAAGACCCAATTTATTACGCATGTAAAACCAGGTCTCTCTTTCTCTAGTTGTCCAGCGAAAGGGTGAAATATCATCCTTATCAGAAGTCACTTCAGTCATACTAAAATTGTCACATAAAACCCAAGTGGCAAGTGGCAATGAATCAACAATCCATCGCCATAAAAAAGCTCTTTCCACAGTGTTATTGGGAGCATAAATATTAATAACACCAAAGTGGTGATTATTAATATTAAAAAGAATCTACACCAGCCTATGCATAGGGTCTTCTCCATGGTTGATAATGGCATTTTTCCAGTGTGGAACCAATAATGTAACTACCTCTGCTCTACCAGCCTTATGGGAGGATGAGAAAATAAAACTCTGGGGCCAAATGACTCAGTAGGTCGCAAAAAGAAGAAATCCTAGGACAATCTTAATTTCTTGAAGGCATAAAACATATGTCTAAGGAAATCGACGAAGAACATCTCTGACAATATATTTTCTAGGGAGGTTCGTAAGACCCTTGACATTCCAAAAGAGAAAATTCATTAAAAACCTTTATTCATGGCTTCCTCATCCCCAAGTGAGGAGAAGTTGTTACACATGAAGGCTGACTCAGAGTTGAAAGCTAGGTAAAGGTCACCTGGAAAAAATGGACACTTCCCTGACCCTGCAATGTTAAGCTCGTCGCGTCCAGAAGGGCTGCAAGAGTGACGATGGAAGGATCCATTGAAGTATGTTGAAGCAGAGGGTGGATCAGGAAGAGGCAGAGGATCCATGAAGGCGGTCGAAGGAGTGATCATCGACTCCGATGAGGTGGAAGAAGTCCCCTGTGAAACAAGGTGTGAAATGACCTTGGTAGTCTTTGCCAGAGCTGACAAATTACCAGAAGCCTTCTTAGACTGAGGTGTCATTCCTAGTTTTCCCTTGCGAACCATAGTAGTCCATGGTGCCTCTAATTTATTATCTTCTTTATTAGCCTTTGTGAAACGAGGAGCGGTTAGTTCCTTAGGAAGAACCCTTGGTCGAGAAGCCACCAAAGGATAGTCCTTAATCTTGTGATTCATAGAGTGGCAACAAAAACAAGTATTGGGTAAATTTCAATACATTACCTTCTGGGTAAAAGTGTGCCCTCCAATCTAAATGTCTAAGGACTCACGCATGTCCTGGGCAAGATCAACCTCTACACAAACCCTCTTTTGAGGGCGAGCATGATAGAAATGGTCGGGTTCCAAATAGACAACTTGACCAAGCGATTGAGCTATGTTTTGCAGGAAAGGCCAACAAGGAAAAGACAGACCAGGAAATTCGACCCAAACAAGTTCTTTTAGTTTCTTATCATTAGAGACGGTAAAGTCTCTCAACCATGTCTGGAAA
Organism: Thuja plicata; assembly: GCA_018584345.1. NCBI lineage: Eukaryota > Viridiplantae > Streptophyta > Pinopsida > Cupressales > Cupressaceae > Thuja > Thuja plicata. The sequence continues at coordinate 4,327,527 of MU226925.1, read as the reverse complement.
CTAACAAGGATGTGCGAACAATCCAGGGACCATGCTTGAGAACACTGTCAACATGTGATGGGTTCCCAAATTGAAAAAGGAAAAAACCTTTAGTAAGGTTCTAGACACCATCCAGGCGGACCCCAAGATTTTGTGACCCAATCTTTAAGCACAATCTCACATGGAATTGTACCAATAAAATAACCAATTACGAGTATGATTCTCTAACCAGTCACAAGCCTGGTCAAAATCCGACACTGGAAAAACCACATCAAGGGTAGAAGACATACGTTGTGGAAAACCTTAGGAACGAATATACTGAGATGCTTGCTCAATGGAGCCATTAGCCCTAACTGCCAACACTTCGGTACTAGCAGCAATTGATGAGCCAGAATTGGTCACCTCCCTTAAAATCTAAATTCTCGCAATTAATGTGGTATGACAACAATGTACGAAAGACCTAATAAGTAAACCCTAAGGAAGATGCAAAAGATAGTTGCAAAGCTCAATTCTCACTTCACTCAGTCATTATTTGCCTTTGTAGTTTTATGTATCTACAACTACTCTTCTTCTTTGACTTTTTACTTATTAGAATAATCTATTTCTTAATACAATGCATTAAACGAATTTTATTTTTTTTACAATTTTACGTTTTTAAAAATACAAAAACAATACAACAATAGTCTATTTATTATAATATAATTGACCATTTTAACTAGTCATTTTTGGCAATATGCAGTTTTTTATTTCCAATCTCTCCTTTTTTAGAATAACCTATTTATAATTTCTAAACAATAGCTATTCCATAAAAATGAAAAATGATTCTACATTATCCTTTCTCAAATGAACACGGATTAAATTTAAAGGAAAAAACATATCAACAAGAACTAAATTTAAAAAAAAACAAACAAACAAACATATAATCAAAGACTGATATTTAGACACACATAAACAGCCAAACGAATAGGGTTGGAACGGATTTGCTGGCCTGCAGCAGACCAGAGAGCTCGAAAGCAGAATCCAAGCTTCGTAGATTCTGAAGTCGAAGAGTAGTTGGAGTTGCATTCATTATAAACATGACAACAGAAGGTATCATTATAAACATAGACATGGTTAAAGCATAACAACGTCTAGAATATGGAGTCGGTATTTTGGGCTTTGGCGGTTGTTTGTGCTGCTTTATTTTTCTTTCTGCTCAAGATTGGAAGAGCAATATGGTGGAAGCCTCTGCAGCTGAAAAAGCATTTTGAAGCCCAAGGAATCAGGGGCCCTCCGTACAGGCTGTTCTATGGGAATTCCACAGATATCTCCCGAATGATCGCTGAGCAGAACTCCAAACCCATGCCACTCTCACATGACATTGTCCCTCGTGTTTTTCCCTATTTACATCAGTGGACCAAAACCTATGGTATACTTGTTTTCTGCAATTTTTTAACCATCTAGCATTTTACTCTTCACATTACTGCAATTCCCACTTAGTACCATTGATTGTTTTGCTTGGGAGTTGTTACTGTTAGACCTTAGAGTAGTTGCCCATTAAGAAGAATAGTAATTGATTAATAAACTTGTTGTATGTGATACAGGTCAGGATTTTGTCTTCTGGTTTGGACCTCATGCCAGATTGGTTGTTCCCCACCCTGAGCTTTTTAAGGAGATATTGTCCACTAAATTTGGCATCTATACAAAGCTTCCGGGTAATCCCCTGTCCAGACAACTGGTTGGACAGGGACTTGTGGGATTGAGAGGTGAGATATGGGCTCGGCACAGGAAAATCATCAATCCTGCTTTCCATATGGATCTCTTGAAGGTAAGAGAATGAATATCTATTTTTATGCCCTACAGATTTGAGATGCTACTGAGATGTATTGACTGCTTTTCAAAACCTGTAAATGTTACTGTATTCCTGGAAAAGGACTCTGCAAGAAGCCCTAATCTCTAGGCAGAGTATTTTGTACTAACTTTTCTATTTTGAATTTATATTCAGAATATCATAGGAAGATATGCTTTGTCTGTGCAGGGTATGGTTCCAACAATTGTGAAAAGCAGTGCCAGTATGTTGGATGAATGGAGTAAATTGGTATTGTCGGGTTCATCAGAAATTGAAGTTCAAAAGGAGTTCCGCGATCTCACAGCCGATATTATTGCCCGCACAGCATTTGGGAGCAGTTTTGCAGAGGGAAAGCGTATATTTGATATGCAAACACAACAAATGGTTCTTACATCTGAATTATTTCACAGTGTTTATATTCCAGGTTTCAGGTGACAAACTTGAGTTTTGTAACAGTACAATTTGTGAATCTTAAATTAGCAATTAAAGCAGTCAATATGTTTGGGTTTGAATAAATTCTTACCATTCTTTTTGTTTTGAAAAAAAAGTCTGTTTTTTCAACTCCTTTTTGTTTCAGTCACTGGAAAAGTTTTCCCATGGTTATCTGACTAGGATTAATGGCTTGCTATTATGAAATTCACACAATCTATTACTTCTTTTGGATTTATATATTGATATGTAATGTCCTCATCAGGTTTCTGCCTACTACAAAGAATAGGCAACGTTGGAATTTGGAGAAAGAAATAAGAAGATGCTTAAAACAAGTTATAGATGCCAAGAAAAATACTGCTAGAATTGAAAAAACAGGTACCTATGGTGCTGATCTGCTTGGTTTTATGATGACTGAGAGCAAGAAGCAGGCGGGAATCAATGGTAAAAGTAATGCAAGCCTGAGTACAGAGGAAATCATTGATGAATGCAAGACTTTCTACTTTGCCGGCCATGAAACAACATCACTCCTCTTGACATGGTGTATAATATTGTTGGGCATAAATCAAGATTGGCAAGAGCGAGGTCGCGGAGAGGTGCTGGAAGTGTGTGGAAAAAACAATCATCCAGATGCAGACAGCTTAAGTCGCCTCAAAATTGTAAGGACCATCTAACACAGACCCAAATTTAAAAAAAAAAAACAATCATAGTTAAACCAGCACTGAGATTTGAATTCAGTTGAAATATTTTGGATGTCTTATAAAATATTGTATGATTGTTTTGTAGGTGGGAATGATCATAAATGAGGCATTGAGACTTTATCCACCTGGTGTGCTTCTATTGCGACAGGCAAATGAGCCAATGAAACTTGGAAGGCTGTCAATTCCAGCAGGCACTCAACTTTGTATTTCGATCATTGCAATCCACCATGATCCTGCTTTGTGGGGAAGTGATGCCAATGATTTCAACCCAGGGCGATTTAGTGAAGGAATTGCAAAGGCTGCAAAGCATCCAATGGCATTCCTGCCCTTTGGAATAGGACCAACTACATGTTTGGGTCAGAATTTTGGGTTGTTGGAAGCAAAATTGGTGTTGGCCATGATTCTGCAAAAGTTTAATTTTGTTACTTCACCTTCTTATACTCATGCTCCCCTGTTTTCAATTACTCTGAGACCTCAGTATGGAGCTCAGGCTATCTTCCGCATGGGCTAGTGCCTGAGAACAGTACAGCCCAGAAATTCCTCTTATCTAATTAATTTGTATCTGTCATTTAGGATAGAATATAATACCAAGTTTTAAATAGTCAAGATGTTAACTATGGTGAATGTTAAAAGTTTACGATGTAATGATGTCACTTTAATGATCTAGTATAAGTGGGAAGTAAATTTTCTATACCGTAATTTGGGGAGTTTATATAATACATTGTAAAGAACTTTGTATGAGCTGTGATAATATTAATATATTCTGGTGTTTTTTTTTTTAAAGCATTATGGTTTAATTTTTACAATTGGGCTTATATATTTCAACTTAGCATGAAAGTTATAGCCAATAAAGTAATTGTTGAAATATGATTGTTCTATTATATAGATTGACTGAATTGAGGCTGTGAATTAATATGATTGTTTTATTATATAGATTGATTGAATTAAGGCTGTGAATTTACATGAGCATGTTTATATAAGTTATGTATGAACATGGTATTAGTGAGATCTTTTGTTAAGGTTGAGGTATGAATAAAGGACCAATATCAATTATTGAATAGCATTTATCTATCATTTTTTCTTGTTATATATCATATTTTATCTATTAAAATATTTCTAAAAGAAAGAGAATTTAGGAATTTTTGCATTGAAACATTACCGCCTTCTATTTATTATTTTAAGTGTTGTCATTAAATCTATCAAAAAGAGTGTCTAAATTACACAAGATTTCATTTGTTAAAACATTTTCAGTTGAGTGCTTTGTTATGATGTGTTAAATATTATTATCTTTAACCAAGAACACATTGAATGGGCATTTCGAAAGTATTGAAATCTAATAAGTATTGTTCGTATTTGTTAAAATCATTGAGCTGAAAAGACATTAAAACTAGTTGCAAGAGGAGAAAATATATTGAAATAAAATTAAAAGTGTATCAGCTATTCGTATAGCATTAGAAGAGAGATGGTGGCACTGAAATCAATCATAGGAAATGAAAATGCTTCCAAAGTATTCCAACGAGGCATTGTAAACTCTTGTAGGTCATTGATTATTGCCACATTATAATTGGTCAAATCTAACACAATATTTTATAAAAAAAATTATCGTCATATATTTATGAAACATTGTGTTCAAATAGTTTCATATGCCTAAAAATTATAAATAGTGTTAAGTTGTGTCCCCTCTTTGGGGAAGTTTTTTTTTTTTAAGTTTGTGGGTTAGGTTTATATGAAGTTGTAGATGAATGTAGAGATAAAACAAAAAATAAAATAAGGTAAAGGTCCAAGCTAATCCAATGCTAGTGTGGATTATTTCCTAAAATATATTTTGCCTTGTTTTCTAAGATGTATTCTTTGTCCATGGACGAGGAAAGAAGAATGATATATCTTTATTATAGTTGAGAACAATCATAACTGAATTTTCTCTTGTTATTTTCTATTTTTATATTCTTTCTTATTGTTTATATTTTTGTAGACTAATGCATAGTTCTTGGTTTGAGTTGCATCAAATACTTCCACCTAGTATATGCCAAGATGAAAAATATATTTAAATCATAACCGCCTTTTAAACCCAAACCAACATAATGCCACTTTTATGCTAAAGTTGCAACAAAGTTGCATCGACAACTTTTGACAATGTTGACAACTTTCCTTAAAATGTGATATAGACTCATAAATAAGACCCCTATGACTTCAAAAAAAATCAAATAGACACAAAAGGGTCCAACAAACCTTATTACATAATAGAGATGCCATGGAAGGCATATTGACAACTTTTGTCACCTTATGACAACATTGTCAGTTTCTTGACAACTTTGCACTATGGACTCAAAATGGCTTCCCATTACATTAATTGATTACAAAACCTTTCAAAATGGTCTGTAGGACCTTATTTAACATAAAACAACCTTATATAACATAAAACAAAACATAACTTAGAAATTTGTCGTATGAAGGCATGAAGGGTATTGGGTGCCCCTGCACCACAACCAGTGGGAACTTGGCACCAAAATATTTGAAATTTGACTTGATTTGCTTGCTCAATGGTGCTCCAAGCATCATTGACCTCCCAAAATAGGTCAACTAAGTGGCAAATCGAGTGTGAATAACCCAATATAGCAATTTGAATCACCATGCAAAGATACGATATCAATTTTTTAGTATATAAACCAAAAATAGGCTTAGACAAGAGCTAGGAGACCACACACTAAGGAAAGGACACAAAATGTGGTGTAGATTGTACAAGGTTACAACTTACAATGTTATAGTTAGTGTTGTGTAATACTGATAGTTTTCTTGTATTTTCTTTTATAGTTGGATGATTGTCTTCTTGTAAAAAAATTCCTTGCATTTCTTCAACAATAAAAATAATGTATATTGATTTATATAAAAGTAGAATTTATTTATTAATGTATAATTTAATTAATATTCTTTTAAGTTTAGCAAAGATAATAGTCAAAATATTAGTGTGCTCCCAATTTATTTCACGAGCATTTTTTTTGTTTTCAAACAAGAATTTAGGAATTTAATTCTTCACAATCATATCCATTGTGATTCATATTATTTTGTAAGGGCTTTAATACCAAAACCTAAATTCTATTAAAATAGAAAATTATGCTATCATTTCTATCTTTAGACATTTTTATGTAAAAGGTTAAGAGATATTTTCTAGAGTGTTTACTTTTATTGAATTTTTTTCAAGCAAACAAAAACCTTGAAAATGGTATCTCATATTCAAGCCTAGAATTTGACGGTCACCCCTACTTGTCATATGATTTTTTTATGATGGTTTGGTTTTTTAAATGCCTTTCATTCTATGTTTTAAGAAAAATTGTAACTGGCATTTTTTTAGGAATAATTTACTTATTTTTTTAAAAAAAATTGAATATTTTTATCCATTTCATTATTAATACATATTAAATATAATATTTTTTCTATTTTTAATAAATTAATACAAATAATATAGTTACTATTTTAAAACATATTATTATATATGCAAAAATCTTAAAGTAATTAAGTTCATATGTTTTATTTTAAAAGATTCTAAATTAATATAAATATATAATAAATAATATAGAAACATGTATATTATATACTAATACTATAAATTATTAATATATACAAAAAAAATCAAATTTACTAAGCACATTTTAAAATTGATATATTATATTTTAAAATGATTCTAAATTAATATAAATATATAATAAAACACATATTGATATTAAATGATGATCACCTAAAAATTATTAATAATAATTGTTAGCCTTCTAACTTGTTTGTATGGGTCAACACCCTTGATTTTGTTGCTTATATTTATCAAACACAATTATTAATAATAAGTTTCTAAATTCATATTAAAATATTTTAAGATTTAGAAACATTCATGTACTGCTATTTTAAAATTTTCTAAATAAATTTATATTTTATCATAAATATTATAAAAATAACATATATTTATGTTATAAAGTAAAAAATGATATTGCCTATAATAAGTTTTTACGGTTTATTAATAATTTAAAGTTTCATTTACAGTTTTATAAAATAGTCTATATCAATCCATGTGGTCCAATAAGTTCTCTCATACAGTCCAAAAGTGAAAAAACAACCATTATGGCAAAATGAAATTCTAGGCCTACTCATATCTTTTACATTTTCTACATGAATTTTTTTAAACATAGATATGTTAGTTTGTATCTTATTGAAATAAGTATTCCTATCTCTTGTTATTTTCTACTTAGATTTTTCTAAACATAGATACACTATTCTCTTGACATTTTCCACATGGATTTTTCTAAACATAGGAAAATAGTATCTCATATCTTTTAAAAAATTTTACATAGATTTTTCTAAACATAGATATACTAATTAGTATCCATGAAAAAATCCATATTGTAAGTACCTATGTTGTATTAAGTTCAAATCTTCTATCAAAAAAAATTCTTCAATTTTTTTTTTATCAACAAGGGGCGGAAGCCGAAAAGTTGGTATTAATATAATAATATATAGTAGTCTACATAGAGAAACTTAACCACATTCTAGAGACAATTGTCCAAAAAGGACAGCTAAAAAACAAAGCCAAAATCGAGCCTTGTAGCTCTTGCCATCAACTTGAAGACTCCCTATTTTAAAAAGTAAAGACAAAGCTGGACATAAAACCCCCAAAAAACCAGCATTAAGGTTTACCTCTCAGTCGCTACCAGATGAAGATGAGGATTCATTATGATCCTTTTGTTCAGGTACTGTCTCCTCATTGTCATCATCCTTCTCGGCCTCCTCCTCTTCCTCTTCCTCTTCCTCTTCCTCTTCTTCTAGGTCATAATCCTCTGCTTCTTCCTCTGACTCTACATAAACCACATCTTATCCCTCCTCCTCAGCATCCACCCCCTCATCTACATCCTCTACCTCCTCATTCTCTGAAGAATTCTCACTGCCTAGGTCATCTAGTCCCTCAGCATATTTATAATTTAAAATCCAGCCTTCGTCTCCATAAGGAGACTCCGTGCCATCCAACACACCAAGGAACTTCTTGATGAAATACAATCCTTTCCTCATCGCATACCTTTGAATGTCTTGATACTCCCATTCCCAATCCCATAACACAAAAAATATCCTAGGGGGAGCCCATAGATGTTTCTTCTTTGTCTAATACCCAATCCTCAGAACTGTCCACCAACCCTCATCATCACTACAAATTCAAATGGTAGTGGTATCATCACGTGATTGCCATATAATTTGGTGATGGCCTCATGAAGCCCCACCAAATATTTCTCTTTGAATAGTCTGATGCATATCTGATTTGCCACAAAGTTTGGGTACCCTAGCCACCAAAGAGCATGCTACGAATCCAGCACAAATGTCTCAGTTGGCTCCGTTGCGATGGTTAGTGAAGAGAAAGTTGAAGCCTATAACCTTAGGCATGGCATGCATGAGTAAACGATGTTGAAACTTTGACACTTCCTTCAGCCTAAGCTCGGTAATTGGTGTGTCAAAACAAGTCTACATGTTGATAAATTTAAGCTTGATTGGGGTGTCCATGATAGGCAGTTCATTCTCTAGCCCTCTATAAACTACAAAAAACATCAAGATAGGAAAAGGAGAGACAACAATCTATTTAACTTATGTATGCTTCTAAAAGATGAAAAAAATTTCAACCACCACATGTCAGTGGGACTATGACTAGCTTGAAGTAAGTATGATGTAGACAGTAGTGTCTACACTGACGTTGTCATAGGGTGCCAGCAAGAAGTTGAGTCCACTTTTTGGGCAAAAAGTGGAAGTGTTTTCCCTGATTTTCAAGTTGTCTATCAATTGATGTCAAAATTTGAGGCACTTAGAGATTGAATATCAAAAAAATCCACTAATAGAAAATGTAGTGCTCAGAGTCTATTTTTCAAATATGCAATTTATTTAAATACCCACATAGTAGAAAATATATTTAGTAGGCATTTTTAAAAACCTCTTTTTCAAAATGTCTGTTTCAGGACCATACCCCGCCTGTGTACGGCCACCCTATTTTGAAGTAAATAAATGAATTTTTCTAAATCCTTTTGGGGGAAGGTACCTAACACATCAAAGATTGGTCAAAATATTTTTGCTTTTTTTTTAATTGAATATTTTTTTTT
>MU226925.1:4304375-4318371 GCA_018584345.1 Thuja plicata | reverse complement strand
TTTTGGAGGTCCAAGCATAGGCTTGGTCCCACCAAACCTGTCCCAAACCGAAATCCAATGCAAATGGTGGTTTGGTAAATTCAAATTTTAAAAAATGGGCACACGTTTAAAAACATGTACCCGTTTCCTAAATGTAATAAATCAGCATAAAAAATTGATTTTTTTAACAAAAAAAAAAAAAAATTTAAAAACGGGCACCCGTTTTGAAAAAATGGATACCCGTTTTTTGAATTTTGGATCGGGTGTCCGAGCCTAAGACGGGTGCCCGTTTTTTTCAAAACGGGTGCCCGTTTCTAGCGGTAGTTTTCAAGCCCACAAGACTTCCGCGGAATTGGCACTCAACTTCTTGCACTTACCCCATAAGGAGTAAGAAGAAATGGTTGTGTTGTCTTTCAGAGTGATCCTTGAAAAGGTCAAGACCTTTCAATTCAAGTACACCAGAATTGTATACTATGGTGGTCGACTCATATTAACTTGACACTACGACTATTATTAGATTGAAGGTTATGATGGGAAAGGATATCTCCTCATGTCTTGTTAACCTTGAAACTGTCTCTGACTCCACATTGATGGTAGCATGTGATCCTTAACCCCAATCCATGTCTAGTCATACCTCCAAGTCCCCTAGGGCCGAGATGGGTGGAACAAATTATAAGGATCCTTCATAATTTCAATTTAGAAAGCTCCCTTTGGGTCAAGAACTTGAAGAATATCATATTGAAGGACACCATAGCAGAGATTTCCACTCCAAAAAGTATATCCTCTGTGATATCTCAGATATAAATGACACTGTGGCCTAAAAGAGTACTTGTACCTAACATATGATAGTTTGAAAGAGATCATTTTAACTTTCTTTTGCCTCACATCTAACTAGAAAGATGTTCTTTATTTCAATACCTCTTGCACCTTGTTTAGCTAATCTGTCTACCCAAGAGTTTGCCTTCTTTGTAGATGTGATTTATTTTGACTTGCTCAAACCTGCCAATTAAACTTAATATCACTTCAAGTATTGAATACAATCTCCAATTAGGAGTTGATCTAGATCTCACAGCATTCACACCGATTGTGGAATCTCCTTCAATTTATATCTTTTTCAAGTTGAGTTCTATACTTAAGGATAGACCAGCTAATAAGGCTTTGAATTCTGCCACATTGTTTGTATCTTCTTCCACAGTCTTGGACAATCTTGCAATGATTTTTCCTTGGAAGGAATGGGTCACGCATCCAGCACACAAAGGTCTTGGATTTCCTCTGGAAGTGCCATCAAAATTTAGTTTATGTCACCCAAGAGGAGGAGACCAAGATCAGTTTTCTCTCTCTAAAACACTCGTTTGTCCCCCTCTATCTATCACTAGAGGGGCCTTCATCCCGAACCAAGTTTTGAACATCCTATCATCTCAGCCTCTGAAATATTTTGGGGAACCACTCTGAGAGTTCATTGTTTCTACAATAACTGGTTCTAATTTGTTGAGGAACAAAGCTATATCCATCTTTTTATCTTGGAATAGTCTATGGTTTCTCTCCTTCCATAGCTCCGTAATTAAAATTGAAGGGATATAGTCCAAAGGTTTCCGCAGAGGCTTTCCTTGAACAATATATCATTTGGCAATGTTGATATCCACCCCAATATAGCACACATCCACTACCAACATTCTATAGAGAAGAGGCAAGTAATTAATAGGTGATTCGCATCCTCCTCATTGTTATAGCATAAGGAGAAAATAGATGGCCTCTAGCATCCTAATTTCTTAAACCTATCTGCAATCGTAATACGACCATGCAGAGCTACCCGAGAGAAAATTTCTTCCTTCGGAAGTAAAACTTTTTTCCAACAAATATGTGTGTGCAGATCTGTCTTGGGCAGACTGTAATGCCCAGATGTGATCTTGTAGCCTTCTTTCACACTGTGAATCCCTAGTTTTTAATTGTTCCATATGATTCATCTCTTCCCTATTTGAGTATAAAGAAATTATCCTTCAAAACCTACTTTAAGTTTAAAATATCCTCCCGGTTTAGGCCTAGGTCATCTCAATGCTTCCATTGCCACTTTCCTTCCGAATTTGGAATGGGGACCAAAATATAGTCTTTGAGAAACTTCCCCCATTTTTTCTGTGCAAATATTTTGATGTTGTGTATATCCATTAAATTACTAATGATTGGATAGCCCCCATGAATCCTTTGAGAATAATGCTTTATTGTCATCCTTTTAATTCCAAGTGGCATGATCTTGTATAATGTTGCTTGACTTAGAGATGAAGTTCCAGATTCTTGAACCCTTTGGGAACTCCAAAGTCCTAAGAGCCTCCTCCTCACTAGAATTGGAAAGATATTTCCCTCTTAGAATGCTAACGCATTTAAGGTGTTGCTCATTCTGGATTTTCCAAAACAGTTTAGCCCCTAAGGCCTGATTTTGATGGAGTTGATTCTTGATGCTCATTCCCCCACCATCTATTAGGATGGAAATTTTATCCCAAGCAACCAATGAAAACTTATTTTTTGTATATGTTCATTTCCAAAAGAAATTTCTAAGCTTCTTCACTATATCCAAATAAGACCCTATTGGTAATGCTAGACATGACATAAGGAATATCAGAATGGATGAAAGAATAGCTTTTAACATTGTGATTCTCCCATCCCATGATAGCCATTTAGACTTCCATGAGGTCATCCTTCTATCCATTCTTTCACCAATGGGTTTCCAAGCTATTGTAGACCTCAAAGACTTATCCGTCAGGATCCCAAGTATATACATGGGTGTTTCCCCTCCTTCAATCCTAGGGTATTAAGGATTTTTTATTTAGTCCTTTTCTTGACAAAGAAAAAGAAAATCTTTATTTTTAAAACTTATATAAATATATGCATAGAAAGTTCAAACATAAATTTAAAATACATTCTATAAAAACTATGAAAACATTCATAAAACTAATTAATAAATCACCATAGCGGCGTGGCCACTGCATCATATTTTAGTATCCCTGTCTGAAATATAAGCTACATCAATTCTGAACTACAAGGGTAGTTAGAGTTGCATTCACTTATCTTTGTCCACTCAATAACCAGGTCATTTTCTTTTTTCAAATATAATATATTTCTAAAATTGTGCAACATAGATGTTGCGAAAAAAATTGAAGCAAATAATTGGTGTGTTGGGCATGTCTAGAATATGGAGTGGGCATGTTGGGGTTTGGTAATTGTTTGTGTTGGTTTATTTTTGTTTCTGCTCAAGATTGAAAGAATGACATGGTGGAATCCTCTGCAAGTGAAAAAGTCATTCAAAGCCCAGGGAATCAAGGGTCCTCCATACAGGCGCCTATTCTAGAATGATCGATGAGCATAAGTTCAAACCCATGCCACTCTGACGGGACATTCTCCCTCAATTTCTTCCCTATGTTCACTAGTGGACTCAAACCTATGGTACACTTGTATTATGTATACTTTTAAAGCATGTGATATTTTGCTAGTCATATTACTAGACTTCATGTTTAGTGCCAATATACTAAGTGGTGAACCCCTTATCAGGGGTGTTGATAGAATTAAGAATGGTTTCCTATTAAGAATATTTTTTTTGTGTGATAGAGAAGAATGGGCAGAATTATGAAAACCCTATTGATTAACAAACTTTTTATATGTGATGTAATAGGTAAGGATTTTATTTTCTTGTTAGGACCTCATCCCAGGTTTGTTGTTCCCCACCCTGAGCTTATTAAGGACATATTGTCCACTAAATTTGGAAACTATACAAAGCTTTCGGGTAATCCCCTTTCAATACAGGTGTTTGGACAAGGACTTACAGGATTGATAGGTGAGAAATGGGCTCAGCACAGGAAAATAATCAATCCGGCTTTCCATATGGATCTCTTGAAGGTAAGAGAATGAATATATATACTTTAATGTCTTGAAGTAAAGAAAAATGATCTGCTAAATAAATTGCATTATATTTTAGGGAGAAATATGTTATGTTCCTACTGAAAAATAATAAATGATCTAATTTGCACATAGACCTTCCAATGATTTCATAAGGATTCATTGTTGGACCAGCACCCAAACAAGAAGGATAAATCCTTATTTCCATTATCCAAGCATGTCGGAGAAGACTGTTGAATCTTTTCTATTTGCATAGCCAGGTTGATTCCCCTGATTAGGTGTAATTCCAAGATTATCCAGGCTCCCAAGCATTGCATGGCCAATTAGAGTCCCCAAAGAATGTCTCCATCCCCAAAGGTGTATGTTTGAACTCTGAACCTCATCACAGTTCAATGTTAAAAATCATTTTCAAATAACATGCAATTAGTTTTAAGAAGTTTCAAGTCTTGAACCTTAAAAACCACTCTTAAAGATGTCTGAGGCAGGGCCATATTACTTAAGGTCAAACATTTTAAAAATAAATTGCAATTCGGTATCTTCGTCTATAATGAAGAATTAAGCCAGTGATACTTCCCATGGGTAAACCCATATTTGAAGGGCCATTCCCCTGCTGCTTTGGGTTGACACTTGAATCTGAGTGCAAAACCATGGTCAATTTGACAGATTCAATACTTGTCTGAAGGCATCTTAGCAGAGGAAAATTCTATGTGGTGTTAAAAATCAATTTCAAAGAAGTTTTTGTATCCAACCTTAAACCACTCTTAAGGATTTCTAGGGCAGAACCATGTTGCTTAAGGCAAGATATTAAAAATAAAAAATAAAGAAATTGCAATCCAATTTGTTCGATTGTGATGAAGAGCTAAGTCAGTGATACTTTCCAGAGTAAACCCATATTAAGGGCAAAGCCTTATATCTGAGTGCAAAACACTGGTCAATTTGACATAGTAGAATACTTCTCTCAAGTATGGTCAATTTGACATAGTAGAATACTTCTCTCAAGTATATTAGAAGGAAGGTTCTGCATGTTTTTTAAGGTTTAGAGGATGTTTGCAACATACTCCCTACCAGGTAGAAAATCAAAGGCCTTTTGTAGAGTCGGAGGAAGAAGATGCGGACACCTCTAGCTCTAGCTCAGGAGAGACAAATAACATCTCCATATTTTGTGTCTTTCGTAGGCTTGGTCTTAGTAGATCAAGTTAAAGATTTTCAAATTCTTCATAGATTTTTGCAGATTGAATTGGAGTGGACTGATACTCTATTTTGATCATATTTAGATATTAGATCTAGTTTTAGTTGTTTTCTCTTATTTTGGTTTTCTGGTATTTATTTTTTTTATTTTTAATATCAAAACTTTGGCTTCAGCTCATTATTTAGCCAAAAAAAAAAAACATACTCCTTACTCTGAATATTGAGTTGAGATACTACTGAGATGTTTCAGTTGTACTTTTGAATAGTGATATTCTACTCCAATCCATAGAATTTACTTCAATCATAAATATATTCATGGAAGATGACTTCAAAATTTTAAAATAGCCTAATCTGTTAGACTTAAAATCTATGAGAAGATTAATGTATGAATGGAATTAATAGAAGCTCTTGAGGTAGATAGATCCTCTAGAAAATTTCTCAAAGAATCAATAACACATTTATTGTACTTATCCCTAAGAAGGACAATACAACTGGACTGGATGACTTTAGACCAATCTCACTTTGCAACACCATTCATACACTTCTCACTAAAACTTTAGCCAACAAATTGAAGAAGATTCTAGGAAAGATCATTGGTGAAGAGAAAACAAGGGTTGTCCTCGGAAGATCTATACTAGATGGAGTCTTCATAGCCTAAGGGGACATCCACTCAATCCAAAAAAGTAAACAACCTAGTATGATTATCAAACTAGACATTAAGAAAGCATATGACAAGGTGGACTGGCTATTTTTAGCAAAATGCATGGAGAAGTTCGGCTTATCTAGGGGTTGGATAAATTTGATCTTTGACTGCATCTCTACTCCCATATTTTCATTACTTATAAATGGGACCCCTCATGGTTACTTTTAAATCTCTAGGGTAATTCATCAAGGGGACCCATTATCTCCCTTCCTCTTTATCATCATGGCTGAAGCATTGGGTAGGAAGCTTGAGAGCCTTCAAAATCAAGATATTTTGAAAGGTGTTCAAATCACAACTTCAGTCATACCAGTGACACACCATAAATTTATAGATGACACAATTATTTTTTGGAAAGAAATCAAAGGGGAGGTCATTCACCTAAAAATATTACTAAACAACTATGGTAGGGCCTTGGGTAAAAATGTTAACAGAGAAAAGTGTCAGATATTCTTTTTCTTTGTTAAAAAAAAGAACTCAATAACAAATCCTCAACATTCTAGGATTCATGAAAGGGAAACTTCCATCAAGGAGCTATCTCTTTTATAGGAAATTCCCCGAAATGGATAGCCAAGATTGAGCCACGAAGGGCAGTTGAGATTCATTCCTCTTTAATCCATGTGAACTTGATCCGGGTGAAAGGTCATTGATTGGTCAACCTTGTGCTTGTTTGGGGAAGAATGGGACAAATTTGTCAATTATCCCTTTTAATTGGTTTTATTTGAATTTTAAGTGCTCACACATGTGTGAGGATGTGTGAATGGATTCATTTAATCAAAAGTGTTTAGGACTTTTAATTAAACTCAATAGCTCAAGCAATTAAGTGATTTGAGCTTTGATTAATAATTTGATTCAACAAGTTATGTTCAATTATGTAAGCATGTTTGATTAAATTCTCCCATAATTAGGGTTTAGCAAAAAATGCCTTTGATTTAGGATTTCTCAAGGCCAATTAATCAAATTAGGGGCTATGGGTTTACTAGACCAATTTTAGGTGATTACAATTGCACTCACCAATGACCATCATCGAAAATTATGCTTACGGGATTATTGGCAGTTTTGGAGGATCCACTTTTCACACGGCACACTCACCCAGGTCCATTTTTGTGTTCAGCTAATAGCTCTATTTTTGGTGCTTAGCCAACGTGAAGTGGGTTTACATCTGTGTGTGTGTGTGTGTGTGTGTGTGTGTGTGTGTGTGTATAATAGACAGATACATACATGATGTGATACATGTGATGTAATGTGATCTATACGAACTAGTGAAAAAATGAACTATATTTGTATCGGTAAAGAAAGGAGATCTATACCTCATTATAAACTAGATCCATGCATATGTTGATGCATACTCCTCACTACAAATTTTGTATATTCATCCATCTGTGCTAATTTTATATTTTGGTAATGAGTCACCCTAGTAGTGAGCCACCTATTGTATTATATAACCGGCTACATAATACTCGAGAGCTATCCCTCTCAACGTGGTTTTTCCCATTTTGGGTTTCCACAAAAAAATCTTTGGTGTTATGTGTTGCAACTTTTTATTTCTGCTCATTTTTTCCTTTCCTGTAAATTGAAATATGTTAAATGGTAAAATAATTAAGTGTTACAAACTCTTCAAGGATATACTAATTCACCCCTCCCCTCTCAATATATCAGGTGTTCAACATGTGTGTATGCCTTATATCTTTGAGTGTGACTGCTTGTTGTTTGGGCCAGTGTGAATACCTCCTTGGGCATTGTGGGGAGGCTTGAGGGTCTTCATGGTCAGGTTTTGCACAACAAACTATCATTGGGGACCAATGATCAGGTTTACTAGTGGTCCCAATGTATATAATGACTTTATACCATAATGGTTTTATCACTCTATAGTTATATTCTTTATGCATGCTTGTATTTGTGCTTAATGATGTTGTATCTACTCCATTGCCTATTATAATTATGAATCCACGTATTATGGTTCATTAATGTACTCAACCATAGCAATGGTAATACCCCCTAGTAGTTTCCCCAAGAGTAGCTAATCTAGTTAGGTCAGTAATCAAGTTGCGCATCGAGAAATTATTATTTTGGGAAATGAATTCAAGATCAACACCTCTGCCTACACTCAGGCACCTATGTTGATTGGTGTCTCTAAACTGGAAATCAGTGTCTCTGACTCTCTGGTCTAAGATAGCATGGTCATCACAGAAAATATTATCTTTCATTCAACATCCCCATAGGCTCAATCAACCCCTGTATTAATCAGTGTTTGCGCCTTGTAGATTGGTGTCTCTAACTCTCTGGACTGAAACATCTCACTCTAGTAATTTAACTGGAAATTGGCATGGTAATCGGTGTTTGCGCCTTCTAGATTAACCGTTGGACAATAAGCCAAAAAATGCACCAACATACAGATATATATATTTTTTAATTACTACTTAAATGAAACTTCATTAACTTTCATGCAACATGATCAAATATAAGATCGACACATGAATCATCAACAAGAATATGAATCTTCGCAGGCACATCCATAACGAGGTATAAACTAGGCATTCCCTAGCCATGAACATGCTTAGCCCCTAAGATGGGATTTAGGAACATCTAGAAACCACCTGAAAAGTATGCCCAGTCATCTTAGACCTTGCAAACTAGATCACAACATTCACTGGGTGGAGACATTAAAGGCAGACGTAGGCATTGATCTACGTAGGTGTCGATTCACAACTCGAAGATGCCAATTTTCAGTTAATTTACCAGAGTGAGATGTTTCAGTCCAGAGAGTCGGAGACACCAATCTATAGACAGATACATACATGATGTGATACATGTGATGTAATGTGATCTATACAAACTAGTGAAAAAATGAACTATATTTGTATCAGTAAAGAAAGGAGATCTATAACTCATTGTAAACTATATCCATGCATATGTTGATGCATACTCCTCACTACAAATTTTGTATATTCATCCATCTATGCTAATTTTATATTTTTGCAATGAGTCACCCTGGTAGTGAGCCACCTATTGTATTATATAACTGGCTACATAATACTCAAGAGCTATCCCTCTCAACGTGGTTTTTCCCATTCTGGGTTTCCACAAAAATATCTTTGGTGTTATGTGTTGCAGCTTTTTATTTCTTCTCAATTTTTTCTTTCTTGTAAATTCAAATATGTTAAATGGTAAAATAATTAAGTGTTTCAAACTCTTCAAGGATATACTAATTCACCCCTCCCTTCTCAATATATCAGGTGTTCAACATGTGTGTATGCCTTATATCTTTGAGTGTGATTGCTTTTTGTTTGGGCCAGTGTAACTACCTCCTTGGGCATTGTGGGGAGGCTTGAGGGTCTTCATGGTCAGGTGTTGTGACAAACTATCATTGGGGACCAATGATCAGGTTTACTAGTGGTCCCAATGTATATAATGACTTTATACCATAATGGTTTTATCACTCTATAGTTATATTCTTTATTCATGCTTGTATTTGTGCTTAATGATGGTGTATCTACTCCATTGCATATTTTATAATTATGAATCCACGTATTATGGTCATTAATGTACTCAACCATAGCAATGATAATACCCCCTAGTAGTTTCCCCAAGAGTAGCTAATCTAGTTAGTTCAGTAATCAAGTTGCGCATTGAGAAATTATTAGTTTGGGAAATGAATTCAAGATCAGCGCCTCTGCGTACACTTGGGCGCCTATGTTGATTGGTGGCCCTAACCTAGAAATCAGTGTCTCTGACTCTCTCGTCTAAGATAGCATGGTCATCGTAGAAAAGATTATCTTTCATTCAGCATCCCCATATGCTCAATCAACCCATGTATTAATCGATGTTTGTGCCTTCTAGATTGGTGTCTCCAACTCTCTGGACTGAAACATCTCACTCTACTAAATTAACTGGAAATTGGCATCTTCGAGTTGTGAATCGACACCTACGCAAATCAATGCCTATGTCTACCTTTAACGTCTCCACCCAGTGATTGTTGTGAGTTAGTTTGCAAGGTCTAAGATGATTGGGCATACTTTTCAGGTGGTTTCTAGATGTTCCTAAATCCCATCTTATGGGCTAAGCATGTTCATGGCTAGGTAATGCCTAGTTTGTACCTCGTTATGGATGTGCCTGCGAAGATTCATATTCTTGTTGATGATTCATGTCTCGATCTTGTATTTGATCATGTTGTACGAAAGTTAATGAAGTTTAATTTAAGTAGTAATTAAAAAATATATATCTTTATATTGGTGCGTGTTTTGGCTTATTGTCCAACGGTTCCTTGGTGGGGCATTACAATTTATGAGTATGTCATCAAGGGTTTGAGTCATTTGATTTATTTTTCTATATAATATGAAATTTAATGTGGTTGTATGTTTAATGTATTTCTTGTTATTTATCTATATGATGTCGAGGGTTTGATTCATTTGATTTTTTTTACTATATAATTTATAATGTAATGTGTTTGCATTATTATTTGATGTATTGTTTATCGTTTATCTATATTTTGTTAAGGGTTTGAATTTGATGTATTTTTTCATCATTTTTTTGTATGTTGTCTAGGGTTTAAGTCATTCAATTTATTTCACTATATAATATGAAATGAATGGGTTTGCATTGTTATTTCTTATCTTTGGCTTTTATTCATGGAATTCAAAAGGTCTACATTATAATTTAGATCGTTGGTTCTTCAATCATTAAATGTAATGGGTATGCATTACTATGTATGGTTTTCTATTCATGAAATTTACTACATTAGCATTGGTTTGTTTATTTTGTTATGCAAGAAAATTCATGGGTATAAAATATAATTTTGAATCTTTGGTTTTCTTTTATGAAATGTAACAGTATACATCATAATTTTGAATCTCTGTTTTTTCTTTTATGAAATGTAATTGATGTACGTTGTTATTTGAAACCCCTATTTTATATGTTATTCTTTAGAATTTCTGGTTTTTTACTCATGAAATGTAGTTGGTACACAATAATTTGTCAAATTTTTTATTGGCTTTAGGATTAGTTGTCATGCATGTCCTTAAATTATGTTATCATTTCCATCTTTAAATTTTTTTATGTAAGAAGTCAAGGGATGTCATTCTCCAATATTTATTTTGATGAATTTTTTTCAAGAAAATATAAACTTTGAAAATAATGCCTCATATATCTTGACATTTTCTACATGGATTTTTCTAAACATGGGATATGCTAGTTTTTATCTTATTAAAAATAGTATCTTATATAAATCTTGGCATTTTCTACATGGATTTTTTGAAACATAGATATGCTGGTTTGTATCTTATTGAAAAAGGTATCTCATACTCTTGGACATTTTTTACATAGATTTTTCTAAACATAGATATGATGATTTGTATCTTATTGTACTTGTTGTAAGCAATATTATTGCATTCACTTGTGCTAATTAGTGAATTAATTTTCACCAATCAAAACACTTTGTTTTTTATGTTTTGAAAATAATCATAGTTTCTATAAATTCCAATTTATATTTTTGAATTTTTCCCAATAAAAAGATTATTTATTTCAAATATATTGGTTCAAACAAATTTGTGCTATAAGACCCCTTTTTCCGAGGCTTCCTCCATATTGCATTTTTTCCTACAAGATTTTCCGCATGCAAATTATAAAATTAAAATTTTAAATAAGTTTATTTTTTCTTTATATTTTAAAGAAGAGTATTGATATTTTTAACAATAGATAAAATTAAAAATATAAGAAAGATTAATCTTTTCTTATAATTCTTTACATTAGGAAAGGCTTGTCTTTTTTGCAATTTTCTAATATTTTCTCCAAGATATTACTATCTCTTAAATATTTTTGAATAATTCCTTAATATACTATAACGCCAAGTACACGCCACTATGTGACACTTGTTGAAAATGTTTCTAAACATAGATTTACTAATTTGTAGGCTATTAGTATTTGTCGTTAGGCTAGATACTATTGCAATGAGTTTTTCTTAACTAGTTATTAAAACAAGTTATTTCTTTTCACCTTATTGAGTAAAATAGAATTAAAAAATATAAAACTTATTTAACATATACTTTATATAATAAATATATAAATATTTATGTAGTTTATTTTAAACATGATAAATGATATTAAATTTTAAAAACCTATAATTTATTTTAAAAATAAGAATTTTAACATAATATTTTTTTCATATTATTGTCTCATACATTATATAAATTTTATAATAAAAATTTATTTTTAAAAAAATATATTAAATTGACTAAAAATTATTATATAAATAATTTATTTATTTTTTAGTTTGCTTATAAAAATTATGGGTCACTGCTCTATTATTATTAGAATATTATTTCTAATAAAATAGAAAATTATTCTACTTAATTAAATTATATCAATATTATAACAATAATTAATTATGCACTTGTTGAAAATGGTCTCTCATATCTCTTGACATTTTTTACAAAAAAATTTCTAAACATAGATATACTAATTTGAATCCATGACAAAATCTATATTATAAACACCTACATCATAATTCAAATCTTCTACCAAAAATAATTAAATAAAATAACTTATTTAATTTTTATTTAAAATAAAACATATATTTAAAAACAATAAAATAAAATAAATTATTTAATTTTTATTTAAAATAAAACATAAATTTAAAAAAATAGTTTGTAAGAACTATAAAGATATTCATAAAACTAATTGAGAAGTGCCATTTGTACTCATGACAAAATCTATATTGTAAACACCTACATCATACTGAGTTCAAACCTTCTAGAAAAAAGAAATTAAAAAGTTTGTGTTTATTTTTAAAACTCATATAAATATATACCTAGAAATGTTAAACATATATTTCAAATAAATTGTATAAGAACTAGAAAACTAATCATAAAACTATCTAATAAATCACCATCGTGGTGTGCCCATTGCATCATGGCATTGCATCATATGGTCCAACTAGTTACTGTATGAAATCTAAGCTACGTCAATTCTGAACTACAAGAGTGGTTGGAGTTGCATTCACTTATCTTTGTCCACTAAATAACCAGGCCATTTGCTTTTTGCAGATCTAATATATACTAGCACTTGCACCAGAAAAGGGTGCAAGGGGTATGCCGATAGAAAATAGATGTAATATAACAATTAATATTCTTGAATTTGTAGTTACTAAACTTCTTTTGTTTGTGTAAAATAATATTTTAGTTTTTATTTATTTGTTTGTACAGAGTGAAATAATAAGATAGTAGATGTGCATAATTAATTTTGTGTTTAATTTCGTGTTAAAGGTATATAATGTAGAAAATTTAAAGTTTGTTAAATAAAAGAATTATAGATGAGAAAATATACTATAGTAACATGGAAAATTCATTTCATGTAGTTGTGTATGTAATTGAATTTTAGACTTGTAATTTTTTTTATTCACCAACATGAGTGCTATTTGATCTTTTGATTTTACAAAAGATTAAAATTATAGATTTAAGATTGAATTTAGAAGTGAATAGTTTATTTCTATGTGTACAAAATTGAACCTAGAGAAAGCACATAATTTTTTTAATTAATAATATACAATAAATTACCCAAAAAAAATTTACAAAATTTATCTACATCATAAACAAAACCAAATATCTTAACACCTTCAAAATATATTTATAATATTTTTCAAATCAAGCCATTATTTTAAATATTCTACTATTAAAACTTCATTTACCTTAAAATATATTTAAAATAATCATTTTATTTATTTTCAATGCCATACAATTTATTCATTATGTTCAGTAGTGTCCTAATTGAAAGTTAATATATTCATTCCTTATAGAATTTTGATAATGTGGGCAGAAATGAGAAACTAAAGGAAAGTAGTACTTCGTTCGAGTGACTAATATTGTTAAAGATATTTTTCCATTGATTTGATACTTTCTGGTTGTAAGATTAAATTTTGCAGGATTTGACTTTTACAGATTTGATTTTTTCAGGATTTGATAAAAAAAAACTAATGAATGAAAAAATGGTGTCTATCAGCGACTAACAAAGCCACTAGCAGCTACTATCTACATTTACATTTCTTGGTGTTTTGTTTCTCTACATCTAACCTAAAATATTTACCTTGGTATCTATTTGGCTAGGGAGATATTTACCTTGGTATTTGTTTGGCTAGGGTGTATAACACAGAGGCCTCATAATATTTCCCTCATTGTTGTATCACAGCAATATTGAAAGGAATCTCATAGAGGTATTGAAGGGAATCACCATAGTGGAACATCAAGAAAGGAA
>MU226925.1:4290966-4304275 GCA_018584345.1 Thuja plicata | reverse complement strand
GTAATTCAATATTTAATAGTCAATGACAATTTTAGAAAGTTATATAATAAGACTTGAAAAATCTATTTAATTTTAAAAGGTCAATATCAAGACTTGTAAAACTAATTTAATGTTCAAAAGGTTAAGGCCAATATAAGAAAGAGAAAAATATAGAATGTAGAAATAGTTGGATATTCAAAAAGTCAATGACAATTTTAAATACAATTTTAAAATACTAATTAAAATAGGTCGGATTTGTAATCAAATTGGTTCCACTCAAATATACTTTAATTCAATGACTAAATCATTAATATAATATTCTAAAATAGAAACATAATAATTATAAAACCAATTCAATATTCAAAATAATATTAGAACGCTAAATTCACTACCTAACAAAGTTAAAATATTTAAAATATAGTTTTTTTAAAAAATCAAATGATAAAATTTACTATTACTTTGTCGAGACAAAAACAAGGGATAAACGTTATGTTTTAAGCGGCCTACACGTCAACAACAACCAACCAGATTACATTTATTGGGAGCCACTAATATTAAGTGGCAATAATGACGCATTATTTTTGTCCACTATGTCAAACCACTGCCTAAAAAATAACAAACCACTGTATTGTACAGCTGTCTGGTTTCCAGTGTCTGACAGGTTTTTGTGAAAAGCTCCCGCAATATAGCCTATCGGCTAATTAACAGAAGGGATTCTACACTTGGCCGGCAGCATAGAAATAGTTACAGCAAATCTGAAGCAAAGAATTGAAGTGTTGGCAAGGAGTGGAATATGGAGTGGGTATTTTGGGGTTTGGCAGTTGTTTTTGCTGGTTTAGTTTTGTGTCTGCTCAAGATTGCAAGAACAATATGGTGGAATCCTGTGCAAGTGAAAAAGCAGTTTGAAGCCCAAGGAATCAGGGGCCCTCCATACAGTCTATTTTATGGGAATAGCAAAGATATGTCAAGAATGATCGAAGAGCAGAAGTCGAAGCCCATGTCACTCTCACATAACATAATCCCTCGAGTTCTTCCATATATTTACCAGTGGACCAAAACCTATGGTACTCCTCTATTCTGCATAATTTTAAGCATCTGGCATTTTACTAATCATGTTACTGGAGTTTCTACTTAGTACCGATGATTATTTTGTTGGAGTGTTGTTAGAACTAAGAATAGTAGCCTCTTAAGAAGAACTGTTAAGAATGGGCAGAATTCTGAAAACCATATTGATTAATAAACTTTTTATATGTGATGTAGGTCAGGATTTTATTTTCTGGTTTGGACCTCATCCCAGGCTGGTTGTTCCCCATCCTGAGTTTATTAAGGAGATATGTTCCACTAACTATACAAAGCTCCTGGGTAATCCCCTTGCAAGGCAACTAGCTGAACAAGGTGTTTTGGGGTTGACAGGTGAGAAATGGGCTCAGCACAGGAAAATCATCAATCCTGCTTTCCATATGGATCTCTTGAAGGTAAGAGAATGAATATCTGTTTTTATGTCCTAAAGTGAGAGCAAAATGATCTAATAAATAAACTGAATTCTATTTTAGAGAGAAATCTGTCAAGTTCCTACTGATAAATAAACATAGTTCTACTTTGCACAAAGATCTTCCAACGATTTCATGAGGATTCATTGTTGGACCAGCACCCAAACAAGAAGCATAAATCCTTATTTCCTTTGTCCAAGCATGCAGGGGCAGACTAGTGGACCTTTTCTATTTGCAGAGCCAGGTTGATTCCCTTGATTAGGTGTAATTCAAAGATTATCCAGATCCCTAAGCATTGCATGGCCAATTAGAGTTCCCAAAGGTTGTCTCCATCCCCAAAGGTGAGTGTTTGAACCCTAAAGCTCATCACAGCTCCGAGTTAAAAAATCATTTTCAATTAGGATCTCCAAAGAAGGAGAGATAGAGGGAAGAGTGTGAGAAAGGGGAAGAGATGAGATGGAGATGGAGGTGAGGAAAGTAGAGAGGAGAGAGATTGATAAAGAGATAGATAGAGATGGAAGACAAAGAGAAGGAGAGAAAAAGAAAGGGAAGTGGAGGATAAATAAAGACAAGAAATAAATATATAGGAGGAGATATAGTAAGAAAAAGATAGAAACGAGAAGTGATATAGGGAGAGGTAGAAAGGGAAGAGATATAGGGGTAGAGAGAGATGGAGAGATAATGAGAGGAAGAAAGAGGAAGTTATGTCTACAGATAGAGGAGGAGAGAAAAAGATAGAGATAGAGATAGAGGAGAAGAGAGAAAGATAGAGGGAGAGGATCAGATAGAGAGATAAAGATAAAAGGAGATAGGGATATAGAGAGGGAGAGTTAGAGAGGAAGAGATAAAGAAATAGAGAGGAAGGGGGAGAGGGCGAGCGAGAGATAGATATATCAGGAGATATTGAGGTGGTGAGGTAGAGAGATAGAGAGATAGAAAAACAATAAGAAGTAGAGATATAAAAACAGAAATTAAGAGAAGAATAGATAGAGGGAAGAAGAAAGAGGGAGAGATATATATGAGAAAATAGAGAGAAAGGAAGAGAGATAAGCAGAGGGGGAAAGGAGAGAGATAAGTAGAGGGGGAGAGAAGAGATGGAGAGTTAAAATGGTAGACGGATAGATCGATATAACATAGGAAAGAATATAGAGGAGGTGAGAGAGATAAATATAGAGAAAGGAAAAGATGGAAGGAGAGAATATTATGGATTTGAAAAAATAAAGATAAAAAAAAGAGTGATAGAGGAGAAGATAAAAAGATAAAAATAAATAAAAATATCAAAAATGATACATAGAGAGATAAAAAGAGAGGAATATAGAGAGGGTTGGAGATAGCATGCAATTAGTTTTAAGAAGCTTCTAAGCCTTGAACCTTAAACCACTTTTAAAGATGTCTGGGCAGGATCAAATTACGTAAGGTCAAACATGAGTCTGTTCGTCTGTGATGAAGAATTAAGCCAGTGATACTTCCCATGGGTAAACCTATATTTTAAGGGCCATTCCCTGCTGCCCTGGGTTGACCTACCTTAATGAAGGGTTATATCTAAGTACAAAACCCTGGTCGATTTTACAGAGTATAATACTTCTCTAAAGGCATCTTAGCAGAGGGAAGATTCTGTGCGGTGTTAAAAATCATTTTCAAATAAGCTTCTAGCATTGAACCTTAAACCACTCTTCAGTATGTCTGGAGCAGGGCATATCACTAAATACAAATTATTAAAAAATAAAAAATAAAAAAAATGCAACCCAATCTGTTCTGCTGTGATGAAGAGCCAAGTCAGTGATACTTCCCATGGTAAACCCATATTAAGGGCCAAGCCTTATGAGTGCACAACACTCGTCAACCAATTTAACAGGGTAGAATGTTTTTTCTCAAGGCATCTTAACAGAATTTAGATAATGTGTGATTTCAAAGGTTTGGTGAAGATGTTTGCAGCATACTCAGTACCAGAAGATACTCTCAAATATTGAGTTGAGATACTACTGGGATGTTCTGGCTGTGCTTTTCAATGGCGATATTCTACTCCATTCCATAGAAGTCACTTTAATCATAAATATATTCATGGTACATGACTGCGAAATTTGAAAATACCTTAATCTGTTAGACTTAAAATCTATGTGCAGCAAGTACTTTTCTATTTTGAAGTTTATATTCAGAATATCATTAGAAGATATGTTCTGTTAGACTTAAAATCTATGTGCAGCAAGTACTTTTCTATTTTGAAGTTTATATTCAGAATATCATTAGAAGATATGTTTTGTGACTGCAGGGTATGGTTCCAACAATCGTGCAAAGCAGTGCCAGTATGTTGGATAAATGGAGTGAATTGGTATTGTCAGGCTCATCAGAAATTGAAGTGCAAAAGGAGTTCCACGATCTCACAGCGGATATTATAGCCCGCACAGCATTTGGAAGTAGTTTTTCAGAGGGAAAACATATCTTTAATATGCAGACCAAACAGATGGTGCTTGCAATTGAATTATTTCGCAGTGTTTATATCCCAGGTTTCAGGTGACAAACTTCAGTTTTCTGACAGTGCAATTTTTTATCTTAAATTGTCAAAGAATGCAATCAAAATTTTGATTCTTGTGTGCATTTGGGATCTAGTGTTTTTATTTTTAGGAATTTTAATCTTGTGAAGAAATTTTATTCAATAGGATAAATTGCTTTGTACTTTAAGAGGGTTTATTCAGATTGGGAAGTATGCAGAATCTATAACTTGTATTCATTTCTTAATATCATCAGGTTTTTGCCTACTACAAAGAATAGGCAACGTTGGACTGTAGAGAAAGAAATAAGAAGATCCTTAAGACAAGTTATCGATGCCAGGGAGAAGACTGATGAGATGGGAAAAACAGGTAGTTATGGTACCGATCTGCTTGGTTTTATGATGTCTGAGAGCAAGAAGCAGGGGAGAGTCAATGTCAAAAGTAATGGAAGCCTGAGTACAGAGGAAATCATTGATGAATGTAAGACTTTCTACTTTGCTGGTCATGAAACCACATCACTCCTTTTGACATGGAGCATAATATTGTTGGGCGTACATGAAGATTGGCAAGAGAGAGGTCGCAGAGAGGTGTTGGAAGTATGTGGGAGAAACAATTTTCCAGATGCAGACAGTTTAAGTCGCCTCAAAATCGTAAGGACCATCTAACACAGACCCAAAAGTTTCCATGTGAATACAATAAATTATTTTGAAATTAGTAAAATAATACATTAGAGTAAAGGCCATTTGGTTGCTCTAATAAACTGAAATTACTAAACCCTCTGTAATTTTCCCTGTACATCTGCTGAGAAACATAGATTCAATCAAACCAGCACTGAATTTTGAATTCAATTGCAGTAATTTGGTTTTTTCTAACAAAATGGTGTATGATTGTTTTGTAGGTGGGAATGATCGTAAATGAGGCCCTGAGACTTTATCCACCTGCAGTGCTTATATTGCGAGAGGCAAGTGAGGCAATGAAACTTGGAAGGCTGTCAATTCCAGCAGGCACTCAACTGTGTATTCCGATCATTGCAATCCACCATGATCCTGCTTTGTGGGGAAACGATGCCAATGATTTCAACCCAGGGCGATTTAGTGAAGGAATTGCAAAGGCTGCAAAGCATCCAATGGCATTCATGCCCTTTGGTGCAGGTCCATACATATGTGTGGGCCAGAATTTCGCCTTGTTGGAAGCAAAATTGGTGTTGGCAATGATTCTGCAAAGATTTCATTTTGTGACTTCACCATCTTATGCTCATGCTCCCACGCAATTTGCTACTCTGAGACCTCAACATGGAGCTCAGGTTATCTTCCGTATGGGCTAATATGGGCTAATAGGAAGTAAATACAATATTGTCAATAGTGTAGATGTTGAATATGTATAGTTAAAGTTTATATATTGTAATAAGGTCATCTTAATGAACCAAACAAAACATTATATGAAATCTAGTATGTTTCTATGTGTAATAACATCTACTTTACTGGGAATAATAATGAGTCCAGTTGTTGCAATTGCCCCAAGATAATTGCCCCAAGATACATTTATTTTAGAGATTGAGATTTTTTTTATAGAATTTTTCTTACTAATTTGAAAAATAAGAATTATCCTTATATTCATATTTTTAAAATCACAGGGAATAGGCTGAAATTATCACATGAATTTCTAATTACAAAACAACTAGATGGTTAAATTAGAAGTTCATTTTGGTTTTAAGTAACTACAACATTGTCAATAGTGTATGAATATGTATAGTTAGAGTTTATATATTGTAAAAAGGTCATCTTAATGAATCAATGATTAAAATGTTTAGATGGTTTTATATTAGTTGAGTGTTAATTGTTTATAAATACATTGTAAATAAATTTCAATGTAAGCATTATGATTTAATTTTTAGAAAATTTGCAAAGTAATTGTTGAAATACAATTTTTGCATTATACAAATTGACTGAATTAAGAGGGTGAATTGTACTTGGCATGTTTGTATGAATGATCGAAGAATGTGGGTGTTTGGTGAGATGTTTTCTTAAAGATGAAGTATAAATGAAAGACTAACATTAAGTATTGAATATTAATTTATCTATTGTTGTTTCTTTGTTAGATGTCCTATTTTGTATTAGAATATGCCTAAAGAAATTAGAATTTAGGGGTTTTGACATTTAAAAATAATTTCTTAGCATTCCTTGGAGCTATAGTAATCATTGAATCTATCAAAAAGAGTTTATGAAATTCATAAGATTCCATTTATTAATACATATTTTGAGTGGATTTTTCTATTGTGAATTGTTACAATGTATTGCCTATCATTGAGAAAACATTAAATGGACATTTTGAAAGTATTAAAATCTCTTAAATGTTGAAATTTTGATAAAACCATTGAGGAGAGGCATTAAAAATAGTTGTACCATCAAAAAGATATTTAAATAACCATTAAAAATAGACAAGATGTCTGTATGGCATTAGAAGGGAGAAGTGGCACAAAAATCAATCATAAGCTACTAAAAATGCTTCCAAAGAATTTCAAAGAGGTATTGTGAGTTCCCACAAGCCACTATAATCCAAAGATGTGTTAAAATTTCACTGCTAAAAAATAGCTATAAAGATATTGGGGAAATTTGTTGGCACGTTGGAATATTGATCAAATCTAACATAATTTTTGTTTTCAATTATTGACATGTATTTAATAAACATCCAATTGAAGCCCAGTTTCATAGGGTATCAAAAGACACAAAATTGGCTATCTAGTCTTGTCGCTCTTTTATTTTTTCCCTATTTTTGTATCATAGATTATCTATCCATGAAACCTTAATAGACCCTTTCCCTTTCTCAATTTTTTCCAAAAGATACTAATCAATTATATATTTTTGTTATTAATCTTTAGTAAACTTACATGTGGGAATTTTTATGATTAAATTTGTCCTTCTATTTGTGTGGTGTTATAGTATTATATAAAAGTCTTAATAATATGTCATATATACATAAAATGTTTTACTATTATTATATAATATAAATAGTATATTATATATACATATTTATATCATAGCATATCATATAAAAAATCAATAAATATCATAAATTCGTAGAATCAATCGTTCGAGACAAAAGACTTGGCTTACCCTATCACATTTAGAAAATACTAGACTTACATTCAGTCACGACTAATGAAAAACATGTGAATGGCTAAAGAACGGAGTGGTCTCTTGCCCTCATAAATTGTATGTAGTTGTAAAGTAGATATGTCTTTTAGTAGATATGTCTTTTAGTATTAGATAAAATAGTATACTGATTTGTTTGTAAATTGGCAATATGGAGAGATGAGTTAGCACTAAATGATCTAAGAATACGACATACATAGAAGTTTTGAAAAAAAAATAACATTTTTTTAATACAAGTTTGAGATAAACCATAAAGTGATTACTAATCTTATGAGAGATAATAAAAGATTACTCATGTTCAATATTAGTTTCCTCTATGATTTAACTATTTTCATTTATTTCAGCTCAATCTTCATTTATGAATTTTATGTGACAAACTAAATTAAAGAAATTAATTATGTTCTTGTTGAGTCAGTTTGAGGATGGAAACCTAGTGCTAGATAAGTCTTATAAGGTGACAAAAGAGGTAATTGAAGACATCACATGGTTGTGCAGTATTGGTGACCTCCCAAAGAAGAAGTCAATTAATTACAATGAAGTAGAGGACTTAACTGGTATTGGTTTTGATCAATGTGCACTTCTGATAAATAACCTTGAAGATCCAGTGGTGAGGTATGTTTCCTATGGTATTCTTATAAAATTCAATTTTAAAATTGTCATGGTGTCGCTTCGGTTGTGGCAGTTTACATTGCTCATTAAATGGTTAGGAAGAATGTTCAATTTGATCTACACAAAATGTTGTTGGATACTTTTCTTGAGAATGTTGAGATGACTGTAAAGGGTAGATATCGATTTAGATTTGGGTCATTGATAATGAATCTAGCATTCTATTTCAAGAGATCATTGTTGGGTAAAGAGAATTTGGAGTGTAGGACCGGTATTCCTATTGGTAAACAAACTTGCAGATATCTAGGGTTTTTGGAAAACTATGTAGATACTTGTAAAGAATATTTTACTTCATTATAGATGAATATTTTTTCGGGATTGGTTGTTTCTAGTGTCGTAAGTCATGGTGAAGAGAGGGTTCCTCCTCTGGTCAGAAAAGTATAGATGTTGTTTTCGGTGGTTCCCCTCCATAACCTAAAAGGCAAAAATTTGGTATAAAAGGAAAAGAAATTGTTACTATCTCGGAGGATGATGAAGCAGAAGAAAAGAAAGAAGAAGAGGAGATTGAGAAAGATTTGGTTTCTCCATCAGAATATAGTTCTGTGGATTCTGATGTGGTTCGGTCTTGGTAAGAAGATGGTGAGTTTGGGAGAGTTGGTGAATTATGATTAGGTTTCTCTCCGGTGAGCAGGAAAGGGATACAGGAATCGTTGACTGATCACCTAATCAGTAAGAAGATCATTATTTCTAGTGTTTCTAATGTGCTACCAATTGAGTTGGTCAGTAATATTGAGAACAGATTGTTGTGGAGTAGGGATGATTGCAGAAAGCTCAAGGAGTTTATTGAGAAGAAGTGTATTGATGCAAAACAGAAGTTATATAGATGAATCAATGAGACCAAGAAATGTATAAAGGAAATTTTGGATATGTACAGGTATTGTCTTCAATGGCCTACTGATGTTGACAATTTTAGAGGAAGAATTGAAGTTATTGAGACATAATTGAATGAGATGAGAAAGACATATGACTATTTTAAAGACAGAGAAGGAAAATAGAGGATGAGAGTTGGTCAGTTACAAGGACAAATATTGTAGTTGAGGAGACAAAGAGAAGTTCTGGTGAAGACATTGTAGCTGGTAAAGGGCTTGATCAAGGTTCGGTTGGAGCATGTCTATGGTATCCTTACTAATGTAGAGAGATATGAACAACAGTTTCATTCTTTGGACTGGATTTCATCTTTTGACATGATAGTGGTGCATGATAGCCTGAGCGCCCAAATGAATGTTGTTGTTACTGAGTGGATGAAGGTGCTTCCAATAATCAAAGAAAGGTATAAAAAAATTTTACCATGCAAACTATTGTATTCATTTGAATTTTCTGAGTTTTAGTTTTTGGCCCTTTTTTGTTGCGGAAAAAAGGGGGAGAGAAATAGGGAAAAAAAACATTGATGAAGTATTTGCTCGGGGATTTTTTGGTTGTTAGGAGTTTTCATGTTTTTGAATATTTTTTTTGTCATCAATGTCAAAGGAGGAGATTTTTAGACATATCAAGATGTTGTTGGCATTGTTGTCATTGATGTCAAAACCTCCATATCGATTACTTGGCAGTATCTAATTAATTATTAAAGTCACTTATTAGCTCTAGTTCACTTAAGCTAAACTTTAGGCGTATAATAATTAATCTTTATTAATTATTATCATGCAACCTAGGTTTCTCCCCTTTTTAGGGTTTTGATCACCTTTTATAAGGTTTGATCTCTTTTTATTTGTTAATCAATTTTGATTGGTCTTGCATCATCTTGTATTATGTATTCTACTATTGAATCAATTGGGGATGTTTCATCTTCCATAGATCTGTTATTTCTGGCCTCCATAGCTTTTGCTTCTCTCTTTCTGTGACAGGTGTTCTGTAGGGTTGATAGTTTTCATCAACTCCAATATGGTATCAGAGCTCTAGATCTTAATGCCCCTATTCTTTTCATGAGAGATTTGGCCTTGTTCTTCATATCTGTGTTTTCAACGGGTTTTATGTTTCAATTTTTTGTAGATCTAGGGGGATTTTGTTTTTGGAGCACTTTGGGCTCAAATGAACCTCACAGTTGCACTTAAAAGGTCCAAAACCCCCTATTTTCTATAAAGCACGTCCAATTTGGACACAGTTGCATTCTGAGGCAGATTTTTTTTTGCATGCATGGCATTATTTTGGGCACATTTTCTGAGGCAGTGAAAAAATGTAAAAAAAAACTTTATTGGTAAATCTGCCAAACTTGGCCCAAAATTTAGTAGTCTCACTAGATTTGGAGGCATCGCCATATTTAGTGGATCTCTGCTAGATTTAGCAAAGGTTTCTTGGATTTCTTCTTGTTTTAAACCCCTCTTCAATTTTTTGTTCATATCTTGAGCAAACGGGGGCGTTTTCACCAAATGAGATATCGTCGGAAAGCTAGTTTTGAGCCTGATATGATATTAGAGATTTGGTTTCTTGATTTTTCCATCTTGTAACTATTTTTTCCAGTCAAATTTAGGGTTCTTTTTTGCACTCTAGGAGCCATATCTTGCTCATCAGGGCTCTGATTTTTGACTTCCACACATCGTTAGAAAGTCGGTTTTGTGCTTTTTATTCTTGTATGGGTCTCATTTCCAAAATCTTCTCTAGGTACATTTTATTCAAGTTTTTTTTATTTTTTGCAATATGGTCAATATCTTGGATGTTTCAAGTCCTGGGATCATTTTCCTTGCATGGGATGACTACTTTTTAGTTGTTACCCATGTTCATACAACTTTTTTGTCATTCTTGAGCATTGTAGACATCTATTTCTGTGACTTATTTTTTACAAATGCACTGGGATAAAGTGTCATCTGGTGCATGCTTGGGATCTTGGACATTTTTATGTCTATTTGTACTCGCACTACATTATAAAGTGACATTGAGGGGTTTGATTTAACTTTGTCAAGTGAGTGTTCCTTCCACAACATTAGCCTCATGATGTGTGTTAAGATATTATTTTCTTCACGACACCATCCTTGATATGTGCTTGTACTTTCTATTGCACTTTCTATGTTCCTAGTTCTTCATCACGTAGTTATTCTTGGCAATCTGGTTCAGTGTACCTATCATGCCTCTCCATGCTCAGTATTATGGGGTATCTATTGTTGGTTCTAATGGTTCCTTGGTTTGATGGAGTGATCTATGTATTCAGTATTTTTTCCTACGTACTGGGCGGATGTAGTGGTTGGGTACCTATGCATTTCAGTGAGATGGATCATTTACAATATGGATACTTTATCATTCATATTTTGGAAGCATCCTTCCATCTTCAATTGATCAGCTCTTCAGACTTTGTTTACAGTCTTCTCTACCTAATCATGTTCTATTACAGTGGAGGTTCTAGCAATTATTCTTCTGATAGTGTTTGCAACTTCATGCTTCAGTGATGTTCTTCATGTTCTTCCTTTGTTCCTATCTTATGGGGCATTCTCTAGTTTGGAGGCTTCTTCAATCCTTCAATAGTCTTCATCTCTTTTCAGAGAGGGGTTTTCCCACTAGGTTTTCTCCTTTTCTCCTCTTTACAAAGATTTTTTGTACTTGGGTACCTGATCAGGCCATGTTATCGGGACCTGTTTCATTCTTTCAGTAGTTGTTTCTAGGTTTTTAGCTTCTCCCTAAGTTTATCTTAAGGGGCTGTTAGAGTAATAAGTTAATTCACTTATTAATTAAATCACTCTGATTTAATTATTAAAGTCACTTATTATCTCTAGTTCACTTAAGCTAAACTTTAGGCATATAATAATTAATTATTATCATGCAACCTAGGTTTCTTCCCTTTTTAGAGTTTTGATCACCTTTATAAGGTTTGATCTCTTTGTATTTGTTAATCAATTCTGATTGATCTTGAATCATCTTGTATTTTGTATTCTATTATTGAATCAATTGAGGATGTTTCCTCTTTCACAGATTTGTTGTTTCTGGCCTCCATAGCTTTTGCTTGACTCTTTGTGTGACAGGTGTTTGCATGCAGGTGATTCTTGGGAGTTATAGGGTGGATAGTTTTTCATCAACTCTAATATTCACATGCTATGACCTAGGTTTACTAAGTGAAGCCCTCGTGTCCAAAACATAGTATATGAAGAAGAAGATCAAACGATATGGGACAAGGCTCAAAATAAGAGCGATAAAAAAATAAAAAGGACTCTAAAGGCCTAATAGCAAGGCCACTACAGAGGAGTAGCTTAAGCATGATCAAAAGATTTTTAAGTTGAACCTTACGAATTTTGTAGAAGGCTCTTACACAAGAGACAACCTATCAATCTTTAAATTTGAACCTTATTAAATTTATCGAAGGTTGGTCTACAAGAGACAACCTTACATTCTTACATAACGGTTTGGAGAAGTTCTACCAAAATTTAAATTTTCATAAACATTTCCATAAAATATCTCAAGGGATCTTGAATAAGCATTAATAATATAAATATATTTTGATTTTATTGGGTTTTATGAATTAATTAATTTTTACAATTTCTATAATTGTAATATTTAATATGGTATTAGAATCATAGAAAAAAGAAGTCAAAGTAAATGTTGAAATATGATTGTTGCAATATACAAATTAAGTACATTTGAGAAAGTGAATCATACTAACATATTTGTATGAATAGTGGAAGAATGTGAGAATGATATCAAATATCTCGCCAAGGTTAAGTTATGAATTAAGGGCTAGCGTTAATTGTTGAATATCATTTTAGTTTATGTTGTTTCCTTGTTAAATGATTCATTTATATATTCAAATATATGTAATGTCATTAAATATATAGGTAGTTTTTGCATTGAAGTGTTATCCTTTAGCATTAAGGGTGCAAGCACAAAGTTGAGTGCCAGTTCCACGGAAGTCCGCGGCGAAAAAAAATTGGCAAATAGAAATGGGCACCTGTGTTTTAAGAAACGGGTGCCCGTTATGGTTCGGGTGCCCAAGCCGTAAATATAAAATGGGCACCAGTTTTATTTCGGGTGCCCGTGCCAAAACGGGCACCCGTTTTTTAAAAAATGGGTGCCCATTTTGTAAAACTATTTAAAATTTATTTTAAATCATTTTCACAATTTGCAAAACGTGATTACATTTTTCTCTAGACGGGTGCCCATTTTTGAGAGCTATCACCGACCTCCTGCTGCCATTTTTCTGACTACAGGTACATATTATTGTCTTTTATTACTTTTTTTATTAAAAATATTTTTTATTGTTGTTTTTAATTAGTTTAATGTTAAAAAATGTACATTATGTTTATTGTTTACTGTTTAATGTTTAAAGTTTTTTTTAAATAGGATTAAAATAAATTGTTATATTTACTTTTAAATTTTAATTTGTAAATTATTTTAGAAAACTTATTTAATCCTAGGTAGAAAACTAAAACCTAAACCTAACAACAACTTAAACAAGAAACCCCAGGTAGAAAACTAAAACCTAAACCTAGTGACAACTGAAACAAGAAACCCTAGGTAGAAAAATAAAACCTAAACACAACTGAAACAAGATTGTAAACCCTAGGTTGAAAACACAAATGTAAAGCTAGATAGAACTTCAAACAAAAAAATTGTAAAC
>MU226925.1:4250668-4268329 GCA_018584345.1 Thuja plicata | reverse complement strand
TGGGCTCATCTTCAATCATGGGAGCATAGTCATAATATCTTTCTTGAATCATAAACTTCTCATCAATATTCACATGAGTACTTTCAATGATCTTCTTTAATCTTAGATTAAAACATCTATAGGCTTTACTTTTAATAGAGTAACCAAGAAAAATACCTTCGTCTCTTCTAGCATCAAACTTGCCAATGCTATCATCTCTCTTGATGTAGCACTTGCTTCCAAAGATTTTGAAGTATTTTACAGTAGGTACATTACCAAACCAAAGTTCATAGGGTGTCTTTTTTGCGCATGGCCTTAATTGTATTCTATTGATAGTATAGACTGTTTTATTGACCACATCTCTCCAATAAGTATGAGCAACCTTTCCTTCAATCATGATAGTGCGCATTGTGTCAAGTATTATTTTGTTCTTTCTTTCTGCAATCCCATTCTGCTGAGGGATTCTAGGTGCACTTAACTATCTCTTGATTCCATATTTTTGACAGTTTTCATAAAACTGGTCAAAGGTGAATTCTCCTCCTCTATCAGATCTCAGACATTTTATCTTTAGTCTAGATTCATTCTCAAATTTATCTTTGAACACTTTGAACTTATCAAAAGCTTCAGATTTGTCTTTTAAGAATGCAACCCACATCATCCTTGAGAAATCATCAACAAACAAAATGAAATACCTTTCTCCGTAGTAAGATCTTGTTTGAGTAGGTCCACATAGGTCTGTATGTATTAGATCTAATTTGTTTTCTACAGAGTCTTGTTTGATCCTAAATGAGGTCCTCACATGCTTCCCCATCACACATTCCCTACACATGGTGTCAACTAGTCTTGCAATATTTGGAAGGTCTCTTACTACCTTTACATTACTTATCTTGACTATGTTGTCAAAATTAATATGACAAAGTCTCTTGTGCCATAGCCAACTATCATCCACTTTTGCAACAAAACAACTTACTTCTAAATTGAGCTGAAAAACATTACCTTTGGTATTTGAGCCTGATGCAATCATGTCTCCTTCTTTGTTGTTAATGATACACTGGTTGTTTTTGAATTCCAACTGATATCCTTTATCAATCAACTGTCCAACACTTGTAAGTTATGATGTAAACCATCAACATAGAGAACATCATATGTCTTATTATTTCCATCTAAGGTGATAGAACCTCTGCCTATGATAGGTTTGGGAGTGTTGTCTCCAAATCTAACCATGCCACCTTTCTATTTGTCCAAATGTACAAATCTGTCTCTGTCTCCTGTCATGTGGTGTGAACATCCGTTGTCAATGATCCAGTCAGTTCTGATGTCAGATTTTGAAACTAATGCTAACTCTTGTTATTTTTCTTCATCTTCTTTGTCCATTATATCATCCTCTAAAATTTCTCCACCATTGTTCATGATACTTGAAACTGCTTCATTAATTCTTTGATTGTAGGCTCTGATGTTTTCTTTAGGTAGCATCTCTAAGTTGTTGTACCTTTTCTTCCATGTCTTTCTGCATGCATTCTTTGCTTGGATGTCTCCTTCAAACATATCTTCTAAGTATTTCCAAATAGAGTATGCTTTATCTGCCTTCTTGATCTCAGAAAATTCATTGTCGGATAGGGCACTGATTAGGGCTTCTTTGGCGATTGCATTATGAGTGAACACTTCCTTTTGTTTGACTGTAGAGTCTTCTTCCGCAAGGTCTTTCAAGGTGGGAACTTCAATTTCTTGAGTGGCAATCTCATAGATCTCAAATATAATGCACTGTAGATGTGTTATCATTTTTTTCTTCCATTCAAGATAGTTTTCTCCATCAAACTTAGGACTCTCTTTCCTGAAGTATGCTATCTGATCTACCTTAAGCTGATAGGCTTTCTCTCCAAGGCACTTGGCTCTGATACCAATTGTTAGAAGAGTCCCAAAGGATAACTAAAAGGTGGGGGTGAATCATTTATCAGCTAATTCTATTTATTTTATTTTCTTAGATATCAATTAACATAAATTAAATGCACATTCAGATAACACAATAAAGGACACGACAATATTGGTTACGGGGAAACCAAATAGGTAAAAAAACCCGGTGAGAATTAGCACCCACAAGGAACTGTATTTGAGTATAATTATCCTTGTTAAGAGATCTTGCAACCCTATTAGGATTTTTTATTTACAATGCAATAAGTACAGAGACCTGGTTAAAGGTCAGACCCTGTTAGGAGTCTTTTACAAGTAACCCAGTTAAGGGTGAGGACTCACTATCCAAAAGCTCACTGCTAAAATGATGAAGGTTGCAACCTTCAGTAGAACAAATATACACTATATCTAATAGATGAACTATTTGAGTAGACCTACTATCTTGATCAGTTCCAGTGTGTTGTATACTTCCACTTCTTCTTCACATAGATCTTTTCTTGATGAATGAAATGTCTCTACTGTCCCAAAACAACAGACATTCTGTCCTGCACTTTTTCTATCTTTATTCTTCTCATTCACACTTGGCGTTCATCAAATGAACTACTATAAGTATCTTCTCTAAAGGATGTGATCTTTGTCAGCTCTAGGAGTCCCTTCAATACTTATTTAGTTGGCCACATCATCCATGCAACCTGATTAGAAACATGCAACTCATACTGAATAGACGCGATGCTTCACAAAGTCGGCTCCACCAAATTAACTCCAACTTCATGATTCTGATAGAATATGTTTGGCGCCTTTAGATAATTATCTTTAACTCATAAATAAACATGAATAAAAACACACATATCCCAAAGATAGGCGCAACTCAAGAAATAATGTAATTGTGTCAGCTCTTCACAAATAGTCTTCAATCTCTGTAACTGTCATAACTGATTAACATAACTCAACTGAAACTTCATATCTGACTCAGCGTGAATGCACATAGCATCTAGAACATGTATACATCATGGAAATGAACATGCATAGCTCCAAAACATCTGTACTGATAATTTCATATAGAATATTGTTGTATATTATATGTTGTCATCAATGACAAACATACAATCAATTATTTGCACAGAAGCAAATCTCCAACAATGAGGTCGAGCAATATAAATTAATTGTGTAATTTTATGTATTGACTCAGTAGTAGCAATTGTCAAGCAATTCAGTGGTTTCCAAGTACTCAATAGATGTTGAGTAGAATGATTGTCGAGTTACATAGAAGATTAGTGCCGAGCGACAGCATATGGTTATGCGGAGTGAGACAGTATTAACCGAGCACCAGATTTTTCCTATGTCAAGTCAGATAGTTTTTCAATATGTGTTTGGAATGGCACAAACACCAAGGCAACCCATCTTGGACAACTTCTATGAAGCATGTAATGATCATGCATAGAGATTTAATGCATTAATTACATGTTATTTTTATGATCATGGATCTATATGCAAGCCATGCAACCAATCAAAACTAGGGGTTCCTAAGCGGAAAAAGGTGATGAATCTAGATCCTTGATCTTAATCTGGATGTTTCATCATTGATCTATATATAGGATGATTCAAACCCTAATATGTGTGTGTGTGTGCATGCATGCACGTGTGCACGCGCACACGCATACGAGCAAATACATACATGTTTGGATGTGGATGTGAAGAGCAGAGATCAGGAGTATATGCATATTTTTCATATATGAAGCATTGACCAGATAGAGTGACCGAGTAGAGTAGTGAAGAGAATAATAGAGATATATTAGATTGAGAGATTGGTAAAGAGTTGGAAAGAGGAGATCCATTATCAGCATTTGTAGTGTAGACCAAAGGATCAGGTACTGATACATTCTAACAAGTGAATCAAGGTAAATCTCTTAACATAGTGGTCCTAACAGGCCTTTATAAATCTCTTAACAGAGTGCTTACTTTGTTGCAAGTTTAAATCCTTTAACAAGGTAGATTGTATAAGTCTGAAAGCTCTTAACATGGCAGACCCCTCACAAGGAAAATCATCAGAAGTAATCAAAACTGTGTAGCCCTAAGAGGCACACTTTATTACTGCAGTAGTGAGTATTTGTGGGTGTCATCCCCCCCCTAGTTTTACCTTCAAGGGTTTTTGGGTTACCAAATATGTGTGTTATGTGTTCATTGTGGATATGATTAGATGTTAGATCTTTTATAGAATTTTAGTTTATGTTTATGGATATATGGTTGAATCATTTTTTTTAGAATTGGTAGAAGTTTTATAGATCTAATTCACCCCCCTCTCATTTATCAATTTCCCATATTAGATTTCCAACAATTGGTATTAGAGCATTGTTCTCTTAGAAGAAGTATAATCACTTGAGAGTTAAGATCTTGGAAATGGAGGTTTATAAGTTGGGAAAGGTCATTGAGAATCAGAAGATTGATATCCAGCTGGAACTACATCAACTTGAAATAACAAGAGAAGAATTAAGGAAATCCTTAAAAGCTAGGAAAGAATTGGCAACTCAACTGAAAGATACTTCATATAAAGAAGAAGACACTAAAGGTCTATTTGATAATGCAGATTCAAAAGAAAGAAATGCAGCAATTGCAGATCTATTGGAAAAGAACAACACACTGAAAGAACACGTCAAAAGTCTAAAGATAGAACAAGAAACTCAATCAATAACACTATGTGAGGTGATTGATTAGAAGAAGAAAGTTGAGGAAGATAAGACAATGGTGGAAGAATACAAGAGACAGATGGCCACTAGACTTGATGAAAGGACTAGTGATGTGCATAAGCTCACAAATAGTCAGTTGGACATGGTCAACCAACTATTATTTTCGAATCAAGAGATAAACATAAAAGAAATTGAAATTACATATCTGAGATCTGAGAACAATCAACTGAAAAATGAGTTGAGATCTGAAAGAGAACTCATTGAGAGGATAAAAAAACCAAATGAAGCCTTGAGATACTTTGAGGAACTAATGAGATCACCAAGAAGGAATAGTTACACATCTGGAATTGGATATACCGAGCACCATTCTTCCACTGAAGAAGGAGAATCATCAAAGAGTGGAGAACTGAGAAATGAAAATTCAAATAACAGAAAACCTACATGTTATCATTGTGGGAAACCAGGCCACACAACAAATATTTTCCGAAACAAGAATGCTAAGTCCAATCTTAAACCCAAATTTAATGGATTTTTCTTTAACTGTAAGAAGCCATGGACATCAGGCACATGAATGTAGGTCAAAGATTAGCAATACACCTACTTCAGCTAGATTCCAAGGACATTGTTACAATTTCCAGAAGTTTGGTAATAGAACTCAATATTGCAGATCCAATGCAAAATCCAAATGGACATCTAAGAAACAAGGCAATGCACCAATGAAAGGTAGCACATTCAATTGGGATTATAATACAAGGCACATTTGTCATTATTGTAGTGAATATGGTCATGTTGCATAAATTTGTATTAGTACACACTTTAGAGGTAGATCCAAGAGTTGGATGAATGGAAGTATGGTTTGTTATAGTTGTCACAAGATCATTCATACCAAGAGAGACTGCAAGACCAGAGCCCCGACACCTACTGTTGAGCAGATAAGGAATCAGATGAATCTGACATGGAGAAATAAAGAAGATGAAAGCAGTAGTGGATCTAGTGAAGCCGAGATCACCCAATCCAATGGATCAGGTGATCACACTACTTCAAATTAAGTTGAAAGGTGTGTAAGGAACTGTTTTCCTAAATGTTATATTTTACACAAGTTCCTAACATAAGATGTATTAAAGTCCATATTTGCATAAGTTAAGATGCATTAGAATAAATCTGAGGCAAGAATCAAGAAAAATAATTGATATGGATAGTTGATATTGAGCATCAGTGTTAGTGTGTATGTCAAGCTCCCATACCAACCGAGTTGATATGTCGACCGAGTATCGGTAGTGATCGAGTCACAATTGTGACCGAGTGATAGTGTGTGATAACTGAGCTATTTGATTTGAGGACCAAGGAAAGTTGTTATCTACCTACCATTGCACAAAGCATTTATTGAAGACCTAATTCATTCGTCTAAGGGTATATAATGAATTTTTTCATTTATTTTTCATTTCACAAAGTGATTAAGAGTTTGTAGAGCATTTAGAAGGTGATTGAAGAGCAATTTGAGTAGATTTTGAAAATATTCCACCTGTGTATCGTCAGTAATTATTGTGAAGGTTGAAGACTCGTTGTTGCTGACTTACCCATAATTTTTTTCACAAACCCTAGTTTACAAAAATGACATCCAGTTCATCTGTTGGTGTGAAGATACAAGATATCGAACTGGAGAATGTTTAGTTGGTCAGGAGCGACGCTTGTACACCGCCAAATTTCTGAGTCATTCCTAAGACTACGGTGAAGGGAGATCTTACGGGAGCCCTTTCATCAATCTCGTCTAAGGTACTCATGATCCATGATGTGTGAGCATGTTACATGTGCAAAATTGGATAATTTGGAGATTTTGAGTTGAGGGATAGTACTAAGCAGAACACATGATATGTGTCTATGGCTAGAGAATGGACCCATAAAGATCACTAAAGACATCATCCACCGAGTTACTGGTTACCCCATTATGCAAGGGAAGTGAACTATGCATTTTCATAAAAAGGAAGACATTGATAATTTCACTCTTGACGAGTGGAACAATAGAGGAATGACAATTTCTATGATCACAGATCCTGAAATTAATTTCAGAGTCAGGGTCATTGCACACAAGTTTTACAAATCGAGCAGATTGGATAGTGTTCCATGTGTAGCATTTGATTAGGCATGGAAAATAGTGAAAAAGGATCATACTTATTATCTTTTCGAGCTACAGATGATTCAACTTTCTGAGAACCTATCAGAAATTAGGAAGGCAAAGAACTCTATGTGTAAGTTTAGATCCTTACTAGTCTGTATATTTTTCTATGTTCATAATACTTTTTGTACAATATGAGATGTAGTATGGAGTCAGGACCGACTGGTCACAGTACAAATTAATGATTTTATACAGCAGTTAGGAGATAATTTTGACAATGTCATGGGTAATTATTTTGTTGAATTCAAGAAAAATATGAGATTAAGGAGCAGAATCCTGGTATCACTAGTTGAGAAGTATTATGATGATGTTTGATTTCTAGTTGATATTGATAGAACCTATGTACAAGTTGTAGTACCAAGGGTAGCATGGTTAAGGCCCTTACCTTATGAAGTAAACATAGATGAAACATATGCATCAATCACATCTCTAATAGTAGAGGAATCTGATAGAAACGTTAAGAGATTTTGAAA
The DNA here is from genome assembly GCA_018584345.1 of Thuja plicata. NCBI lineage: Eukaryota > Viridiplantae > Streptophyta > Pinopsida > Cupressales > Cupressaceae > Thuja > Thuja plicata. The sequence continues at coordinate 4,261,112 of MU226925.1, read as the reverse complement.
TTATGATGAAGTTAAATCAAAGATAACCACAAATTTGAAGGTTGCAACTATGGAAAGAAAGAGAAAGAAAACTGTAAAAAATCTTGAGAAGATGTTAGGAGAAGAAGAAGAGGAAGATGCACTAGTACGTATCACTCATGGTCAAGGTGAGGACCAATCTAGTGACTCTAAAGAAAATGAAGAAGAAGATGGGGAAGTGGACAAGAAGGGTAAGAAAGTGATGGTTGTCGAGCCAACAAAGAAGAGGAGTTCACAGCATAAATCTAATCCTCCTGCCACATCTTGAATGAGAACCAGGGCATCTACAATTACTATATATGTCAAGCCACCAAAGAAAACATTAGTAAAGAATGTTGAAGGGGCAAGCTCAGGGAAGAGAAAACAAGTTCAAACTAAATCTGAGTCGAGCCACCCTAAGAGGAAGCCAAGAAGGAAATACATTATGGGAAAAGATGAAGAAGGTGAAAAATTGATAGAAATAGAGGATATCAGCTAATTCAAAATTGCAACCCAAAAACATACTACTAATATTGATGAGATTTGTCACAACATCAGGAATTCAGTAGGTTTGTCTGGATTCAAGTTTATTAAGTTTGAAAAGTTAAGTAAAGTTGATAAGGAAAAGATAGAAGAAGAAATGTTGGACATGTTAGTTTCATACAAGATGACACCATTGGAGATTGGTAATTTAGTTGCTCAAGAACTAGCAGTTAAAATTGATGAGAGATGGAAGCATGCCATTTTGACAAAAAGGCAGATCTGAGAAGGAGCATTAGCTCAAATTATGCCTGAATTGACAAAGAAGCAGAAAGATAAACTCATGGACCAATATAGGAATAGATTAATTCCTAAATTAAGAGCTTATTCTATATTGAATAATGATTTTGAAGGTGTTGTGTAGCAGAGACAAAGGATATGGAAGATTATCTTTGGACTGATAGTGGACAAGAACAAAGATGAAGGCACATCAAAACAAGTTGAGCTTGACAATAAGGAAGATATTGATGAGATAGATAATGTTGAGGATGAGATAAATAAAAATATTGATGATGAAGTGAATGATATTGTTGAGGATGAGATGAAGGATAAGGTTGAAGATGAACAAATTGAGGACTTAACAATTGTTGAGGTTACACAAGGTTTTAATGTCGAGGAGCTGGGTAAAGAAACACTCATGATTCTAGACTCACCTACCGAGGCAGACCTTGAAGTCAATGCAAAAGGAGATGAAAGGAAGGAAGAACAAGCAGATAATTCTGCATCAGATATCTCCAAATCGCATGAAGGAGACACGGAAGAGACCAAGACTCTTGAAAATGAGGACCAATAGGAACCTAAGGAGGAAGAGGCTATTCAAGCATTAATACAATTACCTAATGTCACTCCTCTAGTACTTACTAAAGTGAAGAGTGACGATACATCTGAATAGAAGGTACTTAATACTCAAAAGGAGATATTTCCAATTAGTGGTGATACTAGTACTTTGAAAGTCAAACACAGACCGAGTAGCATCTCACCAAAGACCAAGAAGAAGAAATCACATAAGAAGAAAAAGGAAAAATATTTGAGCTCTTAATTAACACTTGACGAAGTTATAGTAATTCCAAAATGGGATACTAATAACTTATCTTATGAGAAGATACTAATCTTGCAGGATTTATTGAACAGGAAAAGGAAGCAAGAGGAATTGAAAAGGGAATATCAACAGAAGTAGGTATTGCATGAAATTAAATATATCTTTGTTGATGCATTTGAGTTTCAAGACCTAAATGAGAAGGCACCTATATTAGAATAATTGGTTCATATTGTTCAAAAGGTGAAAACTGATGATATAGATGCTAATGAGTAACTCATGCAATAGTCTGAGTGAAAATTTGAGATCAAAGTACTTGAGAAAGTTGCAGCAAAGCTTACTGCTAAGCAAGTTGCACTTTTTGATATAGTAAATGACCTAGAAGAGGTGATAGAAAATGTTCTCTCTTTGTACAAACAACTTTGTGATACATAATTCTTTACAAAGGAGAATCAATAGCTTATTGAGAAGCTACAAGCAGATTTGAAGTCAACAGGACACTCACTGAGCATGGATGCAAGTTCTAGCTCTTTTCATTTTAACAAGTTGACACATGCCTGAGGAAGACTAGTCGTGCTCATGGCTAATGATGGAAAAATAAGGGAAATTTTGATTTTCATTCAGACCATGTTGATACCTCATTTGGAGGTTATGCAAAAAGAGGTGAAAGAAGCAAAGGACTTAGCACAAAAAAATCCACCTCTGAACATTGCAGAGAGTTTGATTGATCTAGATGTCAAGCTAGAAATGAAATTTTAGGTTTTGGAATCTGTCAGAACAAGTTGGGATAATACATTAGAAATGATCCTATAGATTCATCAACCATTTTTGGATAAATATGGTTTGACCCCACTACCCTAGCAGATAAGAGTGACAAGAGTGAAAAAAATAAGGGGGAAATATAAGATTGATGGCAATGTAAGGTATAGCATATTTTTTACATTATATACATATGTTGTATATGTAGTGAAGAATTCATGAAGATAGACCGAGTCAGAATCCTAGGGGGAGTGATAAGTCTATTTGAGTACTATTTTTGTAAAGGACTGAAACCTCATGACAAAGTGTTTTTTCCACTAATGTCAAAGGGGAGATTATTGATCTCCAAATTTTGTTGTCTATTAGTGTCATACACTTAGTCATAATCAAGGCAGGTTAGTCGGTCATCACTACAACTAAGCCATACCACTAAGGTCGAGCAATGTAAATGACTTGTGTAATTTTATGTATTGGCCAAGCAGTAGTTATTGTCAATCAAGTTAGTGGTTGTCGAGTACTCAATAGATGTCGAGCATAATGATTTCCAAGTTTCATAGAAGAGTTAGTGTCGAGCGACAGCATATGGTTATGATGAGTAACAAAGTATTGACAAAGCACCAGAGTTTGCCTATGCCGAGTAAGATAGTTTTTGTATATATGTTTGGAATGGCACACACACCAAGGTAAACCATCTTGGCTGACTTCTATTAAGCATTTAATGATCACGCACAAATATTTATTGCATTAATTATGTGTTATTTTTATGATCATGGATCCCTATGCAATCCATGCAACCAATCAAAATAGGGATTCCTTTAAGTGGAAAAAGGTGATGAATCTAGATCGTTGATATTTATATGGATGTTTCATCAGTGGTTTATATATGGGATGCTTCAAACCCTAAATGTGTGTGTGTGTGTGTGTGTGTGTGTGTGTTTGTGAGTATATGCATGTTTGGATGAGGATGTGAAGAGAAGAGATCAGGAGTATATGCATATTTTGCATATCTGGAGCATTGACCAGACAGAGTGACCGAGTAGAGCAGTGAAGAGTAGAACAAAGATGTATCAGATTGAGTTATTAGTAAAGAGTTGGAAAGAGGATATTTGTTATCAACATTTGTAGTACAGACCAAAGGATCGGGTACTGATACATTCTAACAAGTGAATCAGGGTAAATCTTTTAACAGAGTGGTCCTAACAGGCCTTTGTAAATCTCTTAACAGAGTTCTTACTTTTTTGTAAGTTTAAATCCTTTAACAATGTAGATTGTATAAGTCTGAAAGCTCTTAATAGGGAAAACCCATCATAGGGTAGATCATCAGAAGTGATCAAAATTTTGTAGCCCTAATAGGAACACTTTATTACTGCAGTAGTGAAGATTTGTGGGTGTCATCCCCACCCCAATTTTACCTTCAAGGGTTTCAAGGTTACCAAAAAAAAAAATTATGTGTTCATTATGGACATGATTAGATGTTAGATCTTTTATAGTATTTCAGTTTATGTTTATGGATATATAGTTGAATCAGTTTGTTTAGAATTGGTAGAAGTTTTATAGATCTGATTCCCCCCCCCCTTCAGTTATTGATTTCCCATATTAGACTTCCAACATTGTTGGTTTCCTCTATTTCTAGTGAACATACTCATGTTGATGCCTCTAGCTCTATTAGAGAGCACATGAGTGTTTTGGTGTGTTGAAGGGTGAAAATATAGGGGAATTTGGTCCTAAATCTTATTCTTAAAATATTCACACTTCTGATCATTCAATTTGATCTAGCCATACTCCCCCTCATCAAGTGTTATGACATTTTTCATGTGGTAAATCCTTTCTTATTATTGTTTGTGGAAAGGATATTATTTTTATTGTCTATTTCCATGGGAGGCATGGTATGGTATGTATTTTTAACACCCTCTTTCCATCTCCTCCTAACTAGCATAATTGAATCTATTCCTCTTGAAAGCCTACTGTAATAACAAGCTCAAGCTCTTTCCCCATACTAAGGGTTTTTTCATAGCATTTTTTTGCTTCATTTGAAGATATAAGTTTTCCACTGGGAAAACATTAGGCTTGGGGAGATCACTCCCTCTTCACAAAACTATGGAATCTTTCCTTCAATCCCTTCGTATTTTGGAGGTTTCATGTTATGAGGCAATCAGCATCTCAATTTGTCATTTTCAAAAGGTTGATGAGTCTACATCCCATATGGGTCAATCCACCTTTGCTCATTTTATTTTTTGACATTGACATATCCAAACCTCTCCATGTGAGGTGGCATTTATGTTTAGGGATGGACCTTAGACACAACCATTGGATTATGAGGGCCTCCCATTTTATTGTTTTCATTTCTTAGCTACTAGTCACTTGGATTTGGATTGCTCATTAATGCATTGAAAATATACAACTACTTGGTGGAAGGATGCTAAGGATTGTCACTTAATAGTTGAGGTTTCCACCTCCTCTAAGACCTATTCAACCAAGGATAATACTAAGCTCCCTAATATAGTTGTGCTTTTTTCATGACTATATGCCTCTACCATATATCCTCCTACTACTATCTCATCTCTAGTCACCCAAATTGCTCCTCCATAATTATCATCTTCTTTGGTGTTCATCAACACTTCTTTACCTTTTTATCTTGATAGAATCCCTCTTTTGATTGTGGTTGTTGATCCTCTAGTTGGTGGATCGCCTCTTGTTTCCCTTAGTAATGGGGTGTTTGATGATTGATAATCCATAAAGGATTAGAAGTTGTCATTTGTATACAAATAGAGATTTTTGGTTGGTCGGTCATGATCACCGAGCGACAGCATTCACCGAGCGCAGTGGTCACCAAAATTTTTTGAACATCGAGTAGTATATCAACTAAGAACCGGTTTATAGAGACATCACCGAGCACTAGTCTACACCAAGAGACAACATTTCACCGAAAAAAGTGGATCTCAACTACACATCAACTAAACCACTTTGATCTTTAAAATAGATTTTTACATAGCTAGATAACTATTTATTGTGGATCAAGAAAAGCATTCATTATGGATGTAATTAGTTAACTGATTGTATTCATGCAAACTAGGAGATCAAGGTCAAGTTGTAAACCTTTGATCTTAGATTTTTTCAATAAAAGTGTGAAACCTAATTAGGTCAAATCTCTTATATATAGATGTAATAATCAATCAAGAATGAGAGGATTGTATCTGCCAAGGACATCTATGGATCAGAAAAAGAGTTTCATGCACAAGGACAGATAAAGAAGAATTCAGTTTATCAAGAACTACATACAAGGCTATCGAGTAGAACAGAGGTATTATCCATCAAAATAAGGTGATATATATTTTGTGAACTTAATGGATCTGTAATCAGCAATGTAAGATTGCAGCAATCAGGTCATATATTTTTTTACTCTCTAAAAATTGTAGCAAGCAGTAAAATCCTTTCACAAGGTGGACTTAACAGTCTTTATGTAAATCTCTTAACCGAGTGCACACATACATTGTGTTGTTGAAATCTCTTAAATGAGTATACTTAACAATTCTAACATGTTACTCCTAACAGGGTAAGATCATCAGAAGTGATCACAACTTGTAGCCCTAATAGGCACCTTCCATTCTACAGATAGTGAAGCTTTGTGGGTTTCATCCCCACCATAGTTTTTACCTTCTAACAAGGGTTTTTGCGTTATCAAATACTTGTGTCATGTGTAAATGAATTTCATGAATGTTTCATTGTTTGTTTACATGCATTTACATTTATGCTATGATATTCCACTCATGAAGTAGAAAAGCTACAATTGTCAGTTATGCAAGTAATGAGTACTAAGGTTTAAATTATATAAAAAATTTAAGGGTATTGATTCACCCCTCCCCTCTCAGTACACACCCTTCCATTATTCCAACAATTGGTATCAGAGCTAGATCTATTATTTGGAAAAGTTTAATCACTTGAGAGAAAAGATCTTACAATGGAAAGGTATAAGCTTGACAAAAATATTGAGAATCAGAAGTTGCAAATATAGATTTTCTTTGAGAAATACAAAGAGGCAAGAAACAAAATGAAATATTTATTGGATGAAAGAAAATTCATGGAATCTAGCTACAATGAAACTAACTATCATGAAGAAGAGATACCTAACTTATTTGATTCATTTGGATCTGGATCTAGTGTACATCTGACACATCTGAAGGAACCACTATAGATCTAAATGAAATCAATCAACAAGTGAAACTACTGTAGATCGGTCAAGAGACACAAATGGTAAGAATGATTGATGTTATGAATAATGCAAGACAAGTTGAACAAGAAAGAACTTTGGCTATTGATGACAGAAGAAAGATTACTGAAAATTTGCAAGAGAAATAATCTGACATACAGATACTCACTGAACATCACAATTAGATCACCAATTAAATAGTTCTTATGAGTCATGAGGCCAACCGAGTGAACATGGAACTTGCTAGAAAATTGGAAGCTATTGGTTAACTAAAGGAAGAAAATGAGAAACCGAAGCATGAAGTGGAGATTCAATAATAGCATAATGATATGATCAAGAAAGTTGAAGATAGTACAAAAATAATGGATAAATTTTTGAATGGACAAAGAAGACTCAACAAAAATACTGGTTTAGGGTATACCAAGCATGGAGAATCATCAAACTAAGTTGATCAAAGGAATGTCTACACAAATCCAAGACCAAAAAAGCGTTCATGTAATCACTGTGGAAAACCAGGCCACACATCAAATGTTTTAAAGAGAAAAGAAAAAGGTATTCCTAAAACTAATTCTACATTCATAGGTAATTGTTATAACTGTAACAAGCATGGACACAAAACACATGAATGCAGATCTAATATGAAAAAACCAATGAATAAATCTTACATGGAAAAACATTGTTCTACTTGCAACATGCATGGCCACATGTTTCATTAATGCAAGAAGAGGATAAAGAAAGTATGGAATCCTAAAGAACAAGAAAATACATGTCAACCAAGAAGAGTTGGTAATACATATGTTTGGGATTACAACACTTGGGTAAATTGCACAGCATGTGGTAGATATGGACATTTAGCTTCTAATTGTATGATTAAAGGGATAAGAAGATCTAGAAACTAGACTAACCCTGGAATGGAATACTTACACTCTCATAAGATCGGTCACTTAAGCAAGGACTGTAGACACTGAGTGACAGAGTTAAGCACTTTTGCAAATGGAAATACTATTGCAGACATCAGAAGAATGAGAAATAAAATTTTGAGAGATTCAAACAATGATAATGTTGGACCAAGCACTACAGTTGGTGATACCTCATCTAATGGATCAGGTGAGTCCACCACCCCCACCTAAGAAATACAAGTATGGAACTGAACTCTACAAAGTTGTATTTTACATCAGTTCCTATATTCATTGAGAATATGCCAAATTAACATGAATGAAGATGCACTATGGTATTGCATGTTATGTTTTTTTGAATCTAGCCTAGTCGGTCAATATGAACTGAGCATAAATTGCATGGTGGTGTACATATAAAAGATAACCAAGTTGACACTATATACCGAGCATCATCAGTAAACATGTGGAAGAAAACCAAGTTGACACTTTGTACCAAGTATTATATACTCACCGAGCTTAAGACTTTGGTGTGTTAACCAAGCATCTATGCTTTGTCAATCGAGTGGTAGGTGAAGCATTTAATGCATCACTTGAGTTATTTTTCTATAAAAAGGGCAATGTGAACTCATTCATTCACCCAGCATTAAGGAGAAAATTGTAGAGTGAAGAAAAGTGATTTAGAGAAACCACATTGTAGAGTGATTCACAGCATGTTCAAAGCTACTCCAATAGATTTCAAGCATTCACAACTTACATCCAATGAGTATCTAGTCTCGCCAAGATAACAAGTTATTTGTGAAGAAGCCCTAATTTAACAAACAATGGAAACCACTTCACGAATGTTGAATATCAAGATGAAAAAGGACAAGAATTTTGTTCTAATCAAGAACTCGGCCTGTGAGAAACCTAACTACAAGTTCTTCCCTGAGGTTGCTGCTCAACTTGATGACAAAGGAGCATTTTCAAGTATCCCACCTAGGGTTTTACTGGTTGAAGACATCTGTGCATACATTCACTGCAAATTTGTAGAGATTGGAGACATTGAGCTTGAATAAGCTTATCAGAAGCTATGCAAGGATGGAAACCTAAAAGACGAGTACAAGAACATTGAAGTGAAAGGGTTAACCAATGTCCTAATGCTCCCAAAAGAATTAAAGATAGAATGGATTCACATTATGCTCAGTCGAGTGCATGAAGGAAAATGTGGTTAGATGAACCTAAGCCAATCACAAAGGATGTGATTCATGCAGTAACTAGATACCCCATCACCGAGAAGGCAAAATCCCTAAGACACCCTGGAGGTCCCGAGATTCAAAAGCTAACCAGAGCTGAATGGGACAGCAGAGGTCTGAAATTCAATTCAATCACCGACCCTGAAATGAAATTTGGTGCATATGTGATTGGATACAAGATCTTTCAAGCAAGAAGAATGAACAGTGTTGCTTATGGAGCTATCAAAACTTCATACAAGATAGTAAAGAAAGGTGTGCAACTAGACCTAGTTGAGCTACTACTGAAACAACTGGAAGAAAACATGAGAAAAATTAGATCAGCCTAATCTAATACACGTAAGTTCAGTTCACTACTTATGTGCACATTATTTTACTTCCATAATTTCTTTCCTTCCATCGGTAATGTGACTTGGGACACCGACCAACCTATCATAGCACAGATTAGTGATTATATTAAATCACTAGGAGATAACTTCACACCCCTATTGGATTCCTACTTCACAACATTCAAGAATAGGATGCAGAAGAGGATGAGAATCCCTGCACAGTTAGTTGAACAATACAAGGATGGGATATGTTTGTAGTTGACACCGACACAACACTCATCAAAGTTACCAACCCAAGAATAGCACGGTTACCACCATTAGACTATGAAATTGATATAGATATGGCTATAAAATCTATTGAAGCCCTACTGAATGAACCATTTGACAAATCAATAAGAAGATTTGGCACATATGAGGAAGACAAGTCAAGAATAAATATTGGTTTAGTGGTCAAGAAAATAGGAAAGAAACAAACACAAATGGTGAAAACACTTAAGAAGAAAATCTTGGTAACTGATGAAGAGTTTGAACAATTAGTTGACATCACCAAGGAATAGTCACCCATCAGTGAACATAAAGAATTAAGAGATTCAAAACCTACCGAATCAAATGTGGAGCAACCACAGGCCAAGAAAACAAAATTTGTTGATGTAACAGCTGCATCCAGGACAAGAAGAAAAACAACAAAGGTAGACTCACCACCATTGAAGAAAGGCATAGTAAAAACATTGTTATGTATGTGGAGCCTAATCAAACTTAGTTTCTTTCGTCGCAGTTTCCCCCCCAGGCATATCTATTTGAGCCTCTTGCGGGGTCCTGGGGCAGCGCCCCAGGTGGGGTCCTGGGGTAGCACCCCAAGCGGGGTCAAGGGGAAAACCATGATTTAATAATATTGTAAAGGGTTGACCATTGATTTTCTATTAGTCAGAGTATTTTTTGCCCTAATTAGGTTAGGTCAAATATGCTTCTGAAAGGGCTTAGGGTTTCAAGATTTCAATGTATGAGGGATTTTTGTAGCTTCCTATGACGGTATTGAGTTGTAGGTTTTAGATTGTAATCGCTGGATAATAATAAAATTATTGGACTCACTGTTGGTGGATGTAGCCCAGGGATTGGGTGAACCATGTTAAATCTTTGTGTCATTTGTGTTCTCTTTTGTGTTTATATTTGCAATTTTTATACATATTATTCTAACAAGTGGTATCAGAGCGAGGTTTTTTCGTTCGTTCTTTCATCTATTCTCTGAAGCAGGTCTCACGAGTTAGTGGGAGAGTCTCTCGGTTAAGTGGGAGAAATGGCAGATGAGGGTAGGCTGAAGGTTGACAAGTTTAATGGGCAGAACTTCCAGTTATGGAAGATGCAAATGGAGGACTATCTCTATCAAAAGGATCTATGGCAGCCATTAGAGGGAATAGCCAAGAAAGAGGTAGCAATGTCTAAGGAAGATTGGG